>CM022086.1:7894257-8334257 GCA_011114355.1 Carex littledalei | reverse complement strand
GTAAGAAAAAATTTCATTGCGAACTATCTAATTTTTATATATTCTTGTTATTATTTCTTTATAATGAATAGAAAACTGAAATTAAAGCCATAATGTTTAAGTAAGAATAATATAAAGCTATGATCTTTATAATGCAAAAGTAAAATTTATAATACAATGAAAAAATATATCATTTACTTTTTTATTCTCTAATAAAATAGCCTATTATGAGAATGGGCAATAGCGCAGTTAGCTAGAAAAAAAGTCCTAAGACTATGGGTTACGTAAAGGTTGAGTGTTCGAGCCCCTCTCGCAACTTCATTGTCTCTGTGAATATTTAAAAAAAAAAAAGTCTATTATATGAGGGCGGAAATACTGAGACTAAAATGAGAAAATGAAAAAAAAAAATAGTGTAAATTATCAACTTAATTATATACATATTTCTTAATTTTATTTAATTCTAATAACATTGGCAACCATTCTATAATGCCGGGCTCTTCAATTATTTTAGGATTGATGAGGAGAAGCCCTTTGTCTAAAACAATAAAAAATGCGAAGACTCGTGTATAGGCCGGGCGTAACCACATTATCTGACAACCTCCAAAACAACCCCAAGGGAGGAGAACTACTTGACTATGCTTGGAACAAAGGTGCAATGGACCTCCTTCAGGCTTTTCTGTGGGAGTGGGACCAAGAGAGACAAGCTCACAAAGCTTAACGACTGATGAGCCGGGTATATCCGACGTATATATATATATATATATTTTTTTTTTTTTTTTGGGAATGACGCAAGACATTAGGTCATAGCGCAGACATTTCCACGACTACTTTAAAGTTCGAGCTCTGCTAAATAACCGTTGTTGTTTACATCATCCTACTACATCCCCGTATTATTGACTAAACTAAATATCATCCAGTAGCTGTGAGCCACGTCAACCATCGTAACGATACTCATCCTATCTGACGTGAAATACCAGTACTTCAACTTTTTACGCCCCCGCGACGAAATTTACCTTCCGCGGCCCCCATAAAACCCGCTTGGTTACCCCTCACCCGTTCGTTTCTTCCAAAAGAAGCTTCATCCCTCTTCTCTCATACATTCAATTCTAGATGAACAGTTCTGAGCATTCTTTCATACCGCCGCCACCTCCCTCCGTCCCGACGGAGGAGGCGACTCTTCTCGCACCTGGGTTTCGCTTTCACCCCACCGACGACGAACTAGTGACTTACTACCTCAAGAGAAAGATCCAGAACAAACCTCTCCGAGTCGACGCGATCGGAGAAATCGATCTTTACAAGTGCGAGCCCTGGGATCTTCCTTCGAAATCTCGGATCAGGAGCCGAGATCTCGAGTGGTACTTCTTCAGCCCGCTTGATAGGAAGCACAGCAACAATCGCCTGAGAACGAATCGAGGCACTGAACAGGGTTACTGGAAGACGACTGGGAAGGATCGTGAGGTCAAGCATGGCGCGAAGGTGGTTGGGATGAAGAAGACGCTCGTGTATCATAATGGAAGAGCGCCGCGTGGCAAGAGGACGAATTGGGTTATGCACGAGTATCGCCTTGAAGGAGATGGGATGTGCGAGGTATGGAAATTAATCTTCGTTAATTAAAATTAAGTTTTATACCTTTTGAATTTTCTTTTGTAGCTTTCCTTAGATTGATCAAGGTATTCACATCCCCCAAGGCACAAAGGGTGCTGGGAAATTTAGAAGGGTTCTCGTTAGTAAGATTAAAGAGAAGCTCGGGAGAAAGAAGACCTTAGACTAAAAAAATGTTTCCCCTTAGAATCCTTTTAGAATATGAGTTTATGCTGATTAACCAGATCTCCAGAATTTTGCTTTGTAAATCTTGTTGATGTCCTGAAATAGAGCAGCTTAATATTTCAGGGACATACAGGAAAGAGCAAAATTCGAAGGGTTAAGTAAGCAGGTTTTACCAGATTTTGGAGGTCATTTGGAGAAATTTATGATTTGGTGTTGATTTTTTGCCCTTTTGGTTGGGAGACGTTTTTGTTTTCTTTGTTCTGTAGATGTCCTCAGAGAAGCTGAACCTTGGTTTAACAGTAGGTAAAAGACCTTGAAACCTTATTTTTTATTTTTTTGTTTTTATTCTTGTTCCACTGCCATTGTTAATAATTATTTTGTTGCCTTGGATGGTTCGTTTTTTGGACAACAGAAAAAAAATCAAAAACTTCTGCTAAACCTTGAAATCTGGATTAAATGCAGGATTCATATGTCGTGTGTCGTATCTTCCAGAAGAATGGGTCGGGCCCACAGAATGGAGCCCAGTATGGTGCACCTTTCATCGAAGAGGAGTGGGACCAACTCACAGCTGAAAGCAATGGGGTACTCATGATGGGTGGTCATGTCGATGATGAAGGCTCTAATGAGGCTGCCGAGCCTGAATTTGTCCAAATGGACGACTTTTTTCAGGTTGGTATTTATTGATTTTGCTGTTTTATTCCCATACAGCATTTATTTTACTGTATTTGCCCCTGAGACGCTCCTTAAAGAGCACTCCTTCAAATGCCATCCCCATTTACAGAAACTACTTTCTTATTTATGGAAGAATGGCATACGCCAGCATGTTACCCATAAATATAAAAAATCTTCCAGAATTCTCAATTATTGCAAAGAAACTCCAGTTAGTTGACCTTTAGGTTTATTTATAAGTGAACCACATTAACCATGAATTTTTTTTATTCATGAACTGTTATATGAAAAGTGGACGAGATATCATTTAGTATGTACTTTACATTATTCTGAATCCTTTTTAACAACTTTTAATACTTTGGGAATTTTTGTAAGGTATTAGTTCCTGGGGTACGTTGTGTGAAGGAAGTGCTCTTATTTTGTTTGTAATCTAACTTCAATACAGTATCATTTTTTGCATGGAAACTAACTGAATCATATGAATCAGCAGGACCAGGATCTTGGTGACCGATCTGAAATGGAGGCCCCACCTCCCGTACCAGTACCTGACATGTTCCAACTGGAGGAGCTGTTGAAGGACATTAACTCCACTGAAGAAGAACCAACACCGACCAGTGTCATTGACCAATCGAGCCCTTCCAAAACTGATGAGTACTTAGAACTAAATGATCTGGCATCTGACCTCATCAATAACAACAATGAAAATGAATCTCTAAACATTGAGGAGTTTTTCGACATAGGAGATGACTTTCTGCAAATGAATGAAGCTCTGTACTCGCCTCTTGCAAATAGTCAGAATTCTGGGCTCGACTTTGTTGATGAATATCTGACATATTATGATGCACCGGATGATAACTTGTTTTATGATGACTTAGTTTACAAGGTAACATAACAAATGTTTTTGTTGCCATAGAAGGTTTTGATGTAAACTTGAAAATATTTTGTTAATAGGATTTCACCTTTGATTGGTGAATACAGGACTTGTAATATGAAGTCCTTGTATTATTATTTAAATGAACATAGACATTTAGATAAAAATTTGTTGTATCTATTTTTGAATTACAGGCGGATGAGAGTAGTGTTATTGCCCCAATTAGCAGTGAAGAAGCCTCTTCTTCTGTGGCCAAGTTGCCAGAAGCTGCTAATGATAAGTTATATCCAGAGAATGGGGATTTTATGGTCTCATCAGGTACTTTTTTTTTTTTTGCATTTCAAAGCCCGTAGGCAGTTGTGAGCACTTTTTAATAGAAGAATCTCATGTAAAACTATTGCTTGTCTGGGTGAAATTTAAGATGGGTAATATAAACTTTTGTACAGATAAGAAACCATTAGGGAAGTTTGCAAGCTTTCTAGACTCAATTTCTGCACCGCCGGCTTTTGCTGAGGAGTTCCCTGGCAATTTAGACAAGTCAACTGCTCTCCTATCTACGTCTCGTATGGACCCGGTCCATTTGACGGCTGACATGGTACAATTCAACAGTCTAACAGTAACAAGCAATTCAGGTAATGGCGAGATGCTTCTTTACAAATCTGTAGAGTTTGACACAGACCCAAAGTTGTATTGTGGTATATCTTCCGTTTTACGTGGTGGCTTCTGTCTTTTCTCGCTCACGGCATGTATGCTCCTTGTTAGTTATAAAATTGGGCTATGTGTATGTGAGCGCTAGACTATGTTTATGTAGTATGTGTGGGGATCTATGATATTTATGTTAGTTATATTGGCTTTCATAAATTGCAGTGGGTTCTATGATACTGTTTTTTTGTAGCTAGAGTGGGCCTTTTGGCAACTTGAGTCAGGGACTTGAGTCAGTTAGCTCTAGCTCCTTTTGTAATTTTTTTTCCTCTTGTTGCTGTAGTAGTGCCTTGTGCTATAAGATCTATATGTTTTTCGTGTGGAATGAAATTTATTTACCCTTTCTCATATTCTCATCACTTAAAAACTGATACAAAAAATCTTAAAACTCCACTTACAACACCGTGCTAAGACCTACCTAAAAATGAGCTCTCCTGACAAAAGAGGATCGTGTCCATCCAAGCGGCACCAGCGTGCCCAGGAAGGAGACGATGTGAACTTCCAAACTGCATACACAATACACTGAGCTCAAAGTTATTGGCTGATGAAATGTCCTTGTATGTATATGAAGTTAATGGTATCCTTGGCACCTACTCTTCCATCAGGTTTGCTTGTCGTTTGAAGCAAATGCAACTGTCTGCACGGTGGTGCATGTAGCCCATACAATGAGTTGTGAGATGTTGGGCATTTCTTCTCTTTCGTAGGTTTTAAAAAATAGAAATGTGACCTTCACCATATTTGAATTGAAATTCAAGTTGTAAAAATGTACTAAATCAAGGAACCGTAATAGAGTTATGTAAAAATGTACTAATTCAAGTTGCGGTTTCCTTTTTTGCTAGGAATTTAAACTTATCACTAAAAAATTTAAGAGTTATCATTATATGTATACAAATATAAGACTAATTTATTAATCCATATAAAAACTACATATACGTAAAGGAACCGTGTTCCTGAGATATTCTTTCTAAATATAATCTGTTACAGCCTGTACTTGGGCTTTATTTTGTAAATATTTACTTCATCATCTTATCTTGTTTCTGGTTGAATTATATCTTGTCAGAGTAGGAAACAAGTTCAAACCTTATCTGTTCATCTAGTTTTCGCTCGTTCCTTAAATTTATTCTAGGAATATATATATCTAGTCTTCCATTCTTCATCTCGTAAACAATCCCGACTATCTATTATTGACTTGTAAAAAGAACTGAATAAATGCATGTTTACACAATAGCTAAGTGTACAAGTGTGCATTTAAGAGGTTCCAAAAACGAGTATGAAAGATCAAAACAGCTATTGATAGATGTCAAAATGCTTTTTGACTTGATAAAAAAACACATGACAATTGTCAATAATTATATCTTAATTAAAATAGACAAGTGTGCATATATACTATATGTAAGTGTGCATCATACAATAGACAGATGTGCGTACAGTAGGCAGTTCAAGATGCGTGAAAAGATCATGGCAGCATTTAGGAAATCACAAGGATGATTGTTTATTGTAATAGCTGTATTTATCCTAACTAAAATTGGTTATTGGAGCAGTTTGTTTTCTAAATTCTGAAAGTGTGCTTGTACAGCTTCTCAGAAGCAATATTACTATAAATTGAATTTTGTCTGACGTGGCTATATTATTATTTTGAATTGGTGAGAATGATTTTTGGTGTACATGTTACCTACAAACTTTGGCAAAAAGATATGCCGAATTTCAGATAGCACCATGCTAGCTTACATTTAGTAAAAAAAACAAAAGTTGTTATGGTTTGGTACCAACTAACAAATGTCTGTTTATTGACAAAAAAAAAAATGGTGTAAAAGGTTATTTCTTGTTAAATATTACGTGACATGTAAAAAGGAACTGTATGTGTGTGAGAGAAGTGATTTCTTTGGAGAACCTTCAAACAGATGAAGATTATTGAACCCTTATAATAGCATTCTCAATTTTCATTCTATCATATCCATTTCAGGTATTCATGGTGCGGTTGTGCTGTAGGTGCCAGTGATTTGATGAGATATGTCAAGTGCAGGAACAAGCTTTACGAATTGTTTATCATACTGTATTTTGTTTAACCTGGTAGAATTCAGATGCCTCTGTACTTACAATTGGACAAGGAAGATATGTTATTGGATATTTGAATCTAAATTGTGAATAAAAATTCTGATACCACGACATAGCAGCAAAAATAGGCTGGGTCGGTGTCTAGGGTAGATATATACTTTAGTTAATTTTCTTTTTAGCTGGAATGTAATTTAAAATTTCATGTATGAAATGGGCATTTTTCCTTTGTTTCAAATTGTGAATAGAAATTGATTTTGGTTATATATACGAACAGTGAATGCATTTGATTTGTAAATTGTAATTGCTTTTGGGTATGCATTGAACAATATTACTAATGGTATACAGCAGTTGAGTAACTGAATTTAGGATGTAACAATAGCCTTATTAACTTTTTGTATGTTCGTCTTATTCAGTGTACCAGTAATCAATCAGTACGCACAAGTACCATTGTACAGTTCGTCTTTTTCCAACTATTTAAGGTTCAGAGAAAAACAACAGAATATTAAATTATAGTTTTGAAAAACACAAAAAATAGAATAGAGATGATCCTCTTTACACATGAACCTATTATGCAAAAATTGTGATATAAATCGAGATCAGCCATATTTATTGATGCACATATTAAAAAATAGAATAGAGAAGATCCATATTATACAAGAACATCCATGTAAATAAAGAAAAAAAAACATGATGATTTATTACACAAAAAATAATGATATATGATTCATTATTATTGATATACAGATTATCAGAACAATCAATAAGCATATATTATTGTCCTTATCTCTTCTTCAGCAAGCTATTAATTCATCCAAATTTGAATGGATTACACGATGACAATATCTGTTTCCTATGTAATTTTCAGTGTCCTTCTATTGTTCTCCAGGGAGCATTGTATCCTCAGGAAGATCACAGTATGCGTTCCCCTATTATAATTAAAAATTTACAAAAGCAAGTACAAATTAGCTATAATTTCTAAACTCCAATGACAAAAAATACAATAATGAAAATGATGATATCTAATTTAAAAATAAAATTAGTTACCTCTCCTGTAAGATGTGCAACACATCTCTTCTCAGCAAGTAACTCAGCTTCACTCTGCCAAAATTCCATAAAAGAAAGTTTCAAGATAGATGATTAAAAGGGGAAAAGTTACATTCAGTTAGTACACTATAAACAACACAGACCTTTTTTATACGTTCTCTTAGAAAATCGTCTATTATAACATCCGTAGCCAGCTCATAGTCGCCATCTCCCTGATTAAAAGAAAAGAAATATAAAAAGGAGCAGTCAACTACTGTAAGATTATTCCATTAAAATGTTTTTTTTTCTTATACATTAAAGACATACCTTAGAGCGGCATGGCATACTAAAAACTATGTCTTCTGCTATCCCATAAGGATTTCCATTTGTGTAGACCTGTATTTGTATAACATTTAAAAATAGATAAAAGAAGTATTACCAAAATTCAAAAAAAAAATAGAAAGTAATATTTTGACAAAAGTACCCCTGATGAGAACCAATCGCCTTCTGGAGTAGGAGTAACAAGGGACCTAATAGCATCAACAACTGATACAGCAGTGGAAGCAGCTGATGACCTTCCCCATTTTTGTATAAGCACACCCCCTCTCTGTTCATAGAAACAAAAAATGATAATTCTTCAGCTTTATAACATTATAATAATAGAGTATGATAGCAGAAAAATAATAAACAATCCTGATATCTAGCATGTATACCTTCTGAACTCTTTCAGTAAATTCTGTTTCTAACCATTTGGTATCTTTTATGACCTCTTTCACAGGAATACCATTAATTTTTGCATTCAGGAAATCAGGAACCTGAATAAAATAAAAAATAAGGACAATCATCAATATTATTTTCAGACAAAATAAAAAATCAATTGAATTTTATACTTCATTATTCTAACCTGTGTAGTTGAATGATTCCCCCAAATGGTCATGTTGGAGACCTTGTCATAAAATACACCGGCTTTCATGGCTAACTGTGGAGATTACTTTCAGTAAGCCACATGAAATAATTAAAACAAATTAATGAATCATTATTTTAATATTTATAATATGTAAATGACCTGGCATTTAGCTCTATTTTCATCGAGCCTTGTCAAGGCATGGAAATTCTTTGCAGGAATGTCGGGTGCATTCTTCAAGCAAATCAAGGCACTAACCACATTGGATGCACAAAATAAAAAAAGAAAATGCATTAAGAAAACAACATATTACCTTTTGACTAAAAAACTAAAATAACCAGTACACACTTACTTTGTGTTGCATGGGTTTCCGACAACTATGACTTTGACATTTCGGGATGCAACTGCATTAAGTGCTTTCCCCTGCATTTCTATCAGTTCAAATTTCAAGATACTAAAAAATAACTACTAGAAAAAAAATATGAATATTTACCTGCTCGGCAAAAATTTGGCCATTGATATCTAATAAGCCGGCACGCTCCATCCCTGGGCCCCGTGGCTTTGCACCAATCAAAAGAGCCCATTCACAATCTCGAAAAACCTCATATGGATTTATACCTATGCCTACCTCCCTTAAAAGAGGATACAAGGAGTCTTCCAATTCCATAGCGACTCCTTTTTATAATAAATGAAAATGAAGGAAATAAAAAGTGTTGAAGTTTGGCTGCTTCTGAAATCCACAGTTATTACTATTTTTTTTTCATTTTACCTTCAAGAGCTTGCAAAGACCTTTCAGAGCCCAATAATTGTAGAGCTATTGGTTGATCCGGCCCGAAAACCTCACCAGAAGCGAGCTGGTTGCGTAATTAGAATAAACAAGAGTTAATTATTATAGAAGAGAGATAAGTTTCAGGTTGAGGTCGTTATAGACTTATAGCTGTATGGAATTTTTTGGAGAAGTACATATGAAGCACGCACCCAAGGTGCTCGATATATTGCCCATGTGAATGGAGAATTTAAATAGGCGTTCATGACGATAACAACATGATACACTTTTTATCTACTTCTGGCATGTATGGTTTGGTACTCACTTTGAAAAGTAGATGGTTAGATATCATTCCAGCTGCACCCGATACGGCAATTTTGATCAGACTCTTCCATGATTTCGTCTTTTCATCCTGCGTCAGAATTCACGACTGTATTAGTGCATTTAACTTCTGGAGCTACTTTGCACATACAAAAAATCAAAGTTGTTAATTTCTCCAAAAATACAAAATCTGAGGTGATAATGTACCGCTCTGAGATCATATGTAGTACAGAAAACACCATAGCATTCTCTATTGCTTGCTTTGTCAGAAGGAACTGCCGGAGCAACTGGTGCCTGTACTTCACTATAATAACACGGCAACCAAAGAAAGCGCATGAAAAATTTATACGAAAGTAAGAACCTTGCGTATTAAAAATTCACAAAAGAAATATATTTACACAAAAGTAAACAAGAGTAGTCTCACTTCGGTGCAACAGAGCAGCTAATTCTCAGCCTTCTGTGCGGTTCGAACGACACTCCAGTTCGCTTTGCATCGTATCCATGAAATGGCACACCTGGTTTGGATTTTAGAGTTTGGGATGGAGAATAGGAGGTAGAAATCTTCGATAATGCCATGAAAATGGGATGAGAGAGAGTGAGAGAGCGAGAGAGAGCGAGGATTGGAAAGGGGTGGATTTGGTGAGAGTTTGAAATAGAGCGCTTTGAGACGAAAGAAAAAGAAATAGAGTAGCGGATGTAAGGCCAGAGCTGGGACGCGTGGCGCCTGGCGCGGCAGCACGATCCAAACTGATGATAAAATGAAGAGGGTGGCGCGCAGTGGTGAACCCGGTCTACCAGCGTGGACGCTGACGCAGTTGGAGATTCCTGTAGCGCTTTGTTTGTGATTCTCTTCGCGTAGGTACTAGGTACAAAACTACAAATCTGTACCTGATTCCTTAGCTTTTTTTTTTCTTGCGGATAAGTAGTTCTTATGAATTGTTATTTTTGCGACTTATAGGACACCAACTAGGATAAATTGTGACTATATGAAATCTCTGTTGAATTAATATATCTCGAAACAGTATTAATAGTTACAAGCTACAACTTATAGCTGTGAACAATTACACTTTAAGCAGTTCATGGTCCAAGTCTGATCCAGGATAAAATTAAACTTCACAGAAGTGTCGGAGACGTCATTTAATATATAGATTTGATCTGACTGAGGCATGAAGTGCTGGAATTCTGATCTAAAAAGATCTTCCAATTAAGTCCAGCTAATTTTTTTCAACTGATATTTGCGGGATTAAATCCTGTTCGATTATAAACAGTCCATTATTCTTTCTAGCAAAGTATTAATCCATTATTAATCTTTTTTTAAAAGAAATTCTGATTCTCTACATATACTAAGCTAAAGGGAACTACATCAGATGATAGTCTTGTAAAATTACTAATATATACAGTCATACATAAATGAGTTATGCAGAGAAAATAGTATTCGATACAACATTTTCATCCATTACTTGAAATTAAATTAACCAAACAAGGATCATAAAAATGAAAGCCATCTTTATAAATATACCCTCAGTACTCAGAATTCTTCATGCATTTTTAATTATCTCTTCAACCCCGAAAATATTCAAACTCTGAAGTTCTTGCCCTCAAAGGTCTGCCCGAACTGCCAGTTGCGGGGGGTGATGTGCCATGAAGTTGACTTGCGGTGGTCACTGTTGACAACTCTGAAGGTCAACTCCTGATTTGTCAGGTCACAATTGGTTGACCAGATCTGGCCCCAGTTACGCGTCAGAGGGGTCCACTTCAGAGTGTTCCCTTTCACGAACACTGCCTTCACATCTCCAGCACCAGCGACGTTATATACGGAGATCAAATTGAAGTACTTGTTTCCGTTAATGGTAAATCGGATACCGCCTTGTTTCTTGCATGGAACCCTGAATCGCACACCAATAATGTATGTTAGTCATTAATACTAATTGGATATTCATAAAATGAGAAAAACACTCATATCCCTTGCTTTCTTAATTTATTTAGAGACAAAAATGAGCTAATCCTAAAGAAAAAATAGTAAATTTACAGAAATATGTGATTCCCAAGTATTGTATAACAGCTAACATATTCAATTTACTCAAAAAAAATTATAAATTACTCAAGTACGTAACTAGTGCTAAAAATATTCTATTATAACTGAAAATTTTAATGGGAAATTGGAATAGTATTCCGAATAATATACAATGAGTAATTCACATATTTGTCTAAAAAAAATTGACACGAAACATTAAAGTTCATTTGTTTCCGGTCAGTAACTAAGAGGAGGATGAGAATCTGCTGCTCTCCTCCCAGAAAAGCAGGTCTTGCTTTTCTTCATCCCAACCGTTCAAATGCTTTAAACAGTCCAGATTTGAGGTGTGTGGATCCCAAAAGAGGAGCACCAAATCTGAACTGTTGAAAATATTTGAACGGTTGGGATGAAGAAAAAGAGTAACCTGATTTTCTAAAAGAAGAGCAGTAGATTTGATTCCCTAAGAGGAAGCACTAAAGAGAGAGAGAAAAAGAAAAGATATGAATCTTTTACCTGCGGTATGCAACAGGCACAATGCCGGCCTCATACTGAGCAATCTGCAGGAAAGCAGGCTGGGAGAGGTCAAAATGGGCACGAGGGGGGTTGCACCACCCACCATTGTCACTAGACTGAGCGTAGTTAGGGGGGCATTGATTGGTGCCCGTCACGGTAATTGAACCAGGCTTGCACCACTTTTGGTCATCTATACACTTTATCTCATAGCATGCACCGCATGTAGCACCATTGTTAAAGAGGGCCGAGCTCAAAGCGGCAGTTTGCACACCATAACCCTGGTTTACCGTGTCTTGGTAACCGCATGCTCCAGCTGTGTAATTCATGATATGCATGTCAGTTGCTTCCCTTTGTTGGTACATATTTAAAATGTTTTGTAAAAGGTAATAATTATTTTTGCCAATCAATGCTAGATTGGTATAGAAATCCATTTTAAAGGGGCAAAACAGAGTTCCATGTAATACAGATTGTTGTAACGGTTTTTGTACCCGATGCTAAAATGGAGGCAATGTCAGGGGTGTTACACCACCATCCCGAGGAATATGTGACAAAAACAAGTTCTTCTTTAGATATCATGCAATACTATAAAAGCGTGTTAATTGAACATAAGAGACCTCAGTATAACAAAGATCTCAAGTTATCTTTTTTCAGGTTCATAGTAGCTTATGTTTTCATGTAAAAAAAACTACGCATTCTTCTTATCGTGGAACATAGAAATAAAAATCAACAAGTAAATGAAATTACCTCTGGTGTCAGACCCATCGGGACCACCATAGAATGTAGCGTGTGCAGTGCTCCAATGATTCTCGCATTCAAATTTACCATGTCTGTGGTGGGCTGGGAGAGCATGGTCATGATTATGGTTCGGGTTAACATGGTGTTGTGCATGTTTATTCAAAGCTTCCGCCACATCAAATCCGGCTCCCAATAGAACTACCAAAAGCAATGAAAGAACAACTAGGACGTGCGAGCCCATGTTGTTACTTCTCTCCCTTATTTTTCTGGGGTTGTGACTATAATTAGTTAATTCAGCGAAAACCTTCTTTTTTTTTCCTTTCTAATCAAAGAATTAGAATTTAGAACTCTTTATACCAAAGCCAAGGGGAAGTCGTTGAATTTTTTTCTCCATCTTTAGGCTGTGTTTGTTACTAATGACTGTAAAGCAGCGTACCATAAGAGGTGTTGAGAGACTTGCGGTATTCCGCTGTAAAAGCTGTTTTCTCTACCACTCTTCTTCTACAGCACCTTCAACCGTAAAATGCACCAAAATTGTAAATTATTCAGGTATTGACTGTGTCAGCATTACAATATCCCCACCCCCACCACACCCACAAACTTGGACATATTTCAATCACCTGCGCTTCTTTGCTTTGAAAAGCATATTTATAGTAAACAAAATTGATGAAGAAGTTACTTCAGTCTCTCCTAGTCTCCCACTGCCAGTTTGATGGATATTAAATTTCACAAAATTTAGCTCTGTTAAACTTGATTTGGTCAAGATCTATCACATATGCTTAAGATGTATAACTCTGATAAACTTCCATGGGATTTATATCAAATTTATCATTTTCCTAGTTTCAATTGGGGGATGAAAAGTTTAATCATTTTTCTGGCTCTTACAGAATCCACACATAGCTCAATTAGGAAAAAAAAGAACTCACAGATGAACATCACGACACAACACAACCCCTCTTCACACACTTCTACATAGTGGACTACAAAATGGCAGGATATGCCAGAGAGAACACAATATTACATGTCTTAAAAAAACTAAGAACGCATCAACCAATAATTCAAACAGGGGTCAGACCAACAACACCTGCACAAATACAAAACCAATATATCACATTCCCAACACCGCAACAAAAAGAAATACACAAGGCATGTATAATTATTTAAAGGGAAAGAAAAAAAAAAGGTACCGCATGCCAATCTGCCACCAGCATTTCCAGTGGAAAGGCTAAGTTCATGGCCACCTGGATAGATCAATCCATTAGTTACAGACTAGCAGCCATTATTTGAAGTACAAAAGTAAACTAAAATTCTTATACAAGTAATCTTACCTTTCCCCAAATCATCCTCAAGTTCATGAACCACAAGTGCTCTTCCAACAACTGAATTCGGGCCGCTCAATGGAATCTGAATGATATGTTAATTTAAATAACAAACTGTACTCGACTCCAGAAACATAAAGGGAAGACTAAATGAATAAGCAAAAACATGAACTACTCACCTGGCTATCAACAATAGTTGCCTCAGCTACTCCTGAATTTCCAAACGCACGAAAACCATAAATAAAAACAAATAGTTAAATTAGGTATGCATTCAGAAAATATGCAAGTTTTGATATTGACAATATTATATACCCTCAGAGTTGGCAACAATGTTTCCCAGGTCACCCGCATGGCGCACTTCATCCTCAGGGGCCCCATGTGTCAGATTATTTGGGTTGAAATGTGGCCCTATTTAGATTAATCACATTGAGTTCAGATAACAAGACCAATATATCACAACAACATAAAACCAAAGTCCTCGTAATATTTGCAATAGCTAACATATGAGATTTGAAAATTAATACACCGAGCACTTCTTAGGAGTGTATAGAAAAAGATAAGCTATAAAACACTATATAAAAGATCTAGACCTGTTGAAATGCAACCATTGGTAGTGTCACCATATTCATGCTGGAACAAAGAATATCTATTGTCAAACATCTAGACAATAAAAAGAAAAATAATACATATATGAAAATGTCTAAGAGAAGAAAACTGACAAGGTGAAAGCCATGGAGTCCGGGTGTCAGTCCAGTTACACGAACCGATACAGTTGTAGGACCTGCCATTTGAAAGAGCACCCCAAAATTAATCTAAATTATAGCACAAATTTAAGTTACCCACAACTAGAACGCATTAGCCAGAACACATTTTCATTTTTATCTGAGCTAACAGCCCAGGGGTTCAATTTGAGATTCTAATGCCTTAGGTTGCAATACACTTAAGCATATTAAAATTACTTAAATGCCCTTCTCCAGATTCCATTTTGCAGTTTAGTTACATGTTTTAATTGCTTTGGAAATAGGTCTGATATCAAGGATTTATCCTCTTAACCTTCATGAATTAAATCAAATTTTCAACAAAATTTTGCTGATAACACAATTTGTGACATTATATTGACGGATAACAGCTTTACCAATCAGTATGTACCCATAATAAACACTGTACGTTAACAAGACCCCACTAAAATTAGGAAATCAAAGGCTACCTTTCACCAATAATAAGTACACTAAACTCGTAATGTATATATTCAATCAACAGTAAACCACTTTGCAAATAAACTAAACGAATTCAGAACCACAAATCCTGTAAAGGGGAAAACAAACCGTCGTCATCTTGCGTAAGTGTAACGACCCCCTCGGCCTGAGAAGTCCCCTTGAGCACAGCTACCGCCTTCTTCAGCGACGCCACCACCGCCGGCGCCCGCTTCGACACAAGCTTCAGCGACAACATGGACGACGAACCGATAGTTATTGATTGACCGAAAAGAGGAGACGCGACGTGGAAAGGGCGAGCAGAGGAAGGATTGGAAGCGATGGTAGAGAAGAAAACTGTCTGCGCTGCCATGGCTGCTACCAGTATCGACTCGATTTGTGGCATAAGAGGGATTGACCTACCAGGATTAAGGAATGAGAGATAAGGAGGTTTAGGTAGGTTTGCATGATGAGGTTCTCTGTGTCATCTTCTTACAAGATACGTGTATCGAGTCTCTATAGTGGGAGACATAATGAAAGTTTGTTGCCGTATGTAGTTAACTGTCAGAATGAAGCAACAGGAAAGATAGCAACTGTGTGGGGATAGAATAGGAATCCTCTGGAACTATCGTTTATCCTAGTTATGGCCACACCAAAACACACTCAAGACTCAGGTGATCAGGTCGCTCCAGTAGTCTCGGGAAGTTGGATAGAGGCATAGAGCAGAATTGAGATCTGAGTCGTCGGTTTTAATCTGACACTATTTTTAAACAGATTCCTATATTCTAATAGGCTTCGAATTAATTTTGACCCAGACTGTAAGTATACTGTATCGAATAGGAATCCTGTCCATTATTAATTTTAGTTAATCCCTATACATAACATTCACCTTTCATCTAATTAATGAGTTTTAACCATGTTAATTCCTCAACTGTAATTACAACTTTTCGTTGATAAAAAACTTTTTTATAATTATTTGATTATATCATTCGTCTCTTGACTTTCTCTTTCAAAATTAATTAAACGAACAAAAAATTCACTTCTCAATACCTATGATTCTATGAACGATAAGAAGAGAGGATAGGAGAAAAATAAACATAAAATAAGCGTTGATACATAAAAAAAAAAATATGATAAAATTTGTATATTTAATCAAATTAAATCATGTAATAGAAAATAATTTCTATATTTAATCAAATTAATTTATATTTAACTGATTTATAGTTGAAAAAATTAACATGGTTAAAATTCATTTATTAGAAAAAGATAAATATCATGTGTCAATTAGAAATTGGCTAAACTAAACGATAAGCAAAAAAAATTCCCACACATGAACAGAAGATTTGATTCCTTCCTAATGTGGGAATATGCGAGTCAGTTAACGATGTATTGAGAATTTGAGATGGGCACTTTTCCAGAGAAGGGAAATTACAAAGATCACTTGACAATAAATTTTAAAAGTATTTAAATAAAATTAAAATTATATTATATTATATTATTAGATATTAAATAGTCTAACAATTAAATTTCTTATAATTTAAACACAGTTTGATGATTCATCAAGAATTATTAATTTTTTGAGTAAAAGTTGGAGGTTAAGCTATCCAACTATTTAATATCCACAAAGGACTGTCCATTTCTGATTTTGAGCATGCGACCTCCTATACGGAGAGTATTGCCTTTGCGACTAGATCAAAGGCTGGTTTCTTTAATCATTAATTTTATATCGTTGAAATTTAAATAGCTGATGTACAATAATCTCGTCATATTCTATAAATATGATTTATGAATAATATAGATCATGTTTATAATATTAAATCTTAATCGAAAAATTATCAAAATAGTGAAATAATTTTTTATCAAGTAATTAATCTCCTCACGTGATAACCTGCCAAATTGTATGTGATGAATGATGATACCCTGAAGTGTTCTTTTCAAAATTGTACAACTTAATTCTAAGCGACTCAGTGACCCCTCATTGAGGTGTCTGATACAGAATTTTGGGCCTTCTTCTCAGAAAAAGAAAACCAGCCTTTCTGAAATTCTTTTAGAACTAGATGCTTGCTAGCTGCTCCGTCGCAACCGTTACTCTTTCTTTCTGAGATGCATTATTGAATTGTATTGTTCAATTTTTTTTTTTTGTTCAATATGTTCATTCTAATTTGTTAGATGGTTGTTTGCACGAGCCATGTATATGTGCGTTATTATGGGATATTAAAAGAAAACATTTACAGAAACCACACATAAAACATACAATTTGCTTACCCGGCCCAAAAAAATATTCAAAATATGTTTTTTATCATATTTTTTCAAATAATATTATTAAAATATGCATGTGTATAAAATATATACAATCTTGTCTCATTCTATTATATTTCCCAACTCCGTTCCTTACTGTGTAAATAAAAAATAAAACATGAAAATACCTGATATATAAAATTTCAGAATTACGTATCATCCTCAACATGGATAACTTACATTAGAAGCAAATTGATCAAAAATGGTGCATTTTCCATGGATCACAAGACAAATAGCAAAAACCAGGAAACGACTCAAATGTTTGTATCTAATAATTGCCCAATCTGTTGCCTTTTGGAATCAGAGGACCTTTCCTTGTGAGGATTTATGAAAGCCAAAGCCGCAGTAAGCATGTAGGCTACAAAATACAGCAAACAGAACATATATCACCATAATTAAAAATTGCTGGACACCATTGTGCTTTCAAAAGAATGTTTACTAAGAGTAAATATAAGATGGACTAAGATAAACATGTCTGATATGAAAAAATGGAGAAGTTCCCAGAAAAAGAAACAATATGCAAATATGACAAAAAAAAAAAAAGCTGCTAACAGCAACCTACACGAAAGAGTAAAACTAACTTTAGGCACTGGAAGAAATTTGCTAGTGCTCATTGAATTACCACAACAGCTTAAGCTAAGAAAAAAACTAACATACATACAATAAACAAACCACAAATAAAATTAACAGAGAGAACCTGCTCTTGCCAAAGCACTATTTGTGAAGTAGGCAATCTAAGTCAATTCACCGCCGGCTAACTGCTCCGAGTCTTCCTACAAATGGCTCATTGAAGCTAACCAAGAAAGCAAGAAGGGAAATAAGGTTTTCTAAATATAGAAAAATAAACAGAATATTCATTGCTAAAGAACCACTCAACACATCAAACACAAAACAGGGATATGATCAACAGTAAAAAATGACCAAATGGACCCTGATTTACCAGAAAATGAAACATTTGTTCGGACCACACGCAAAACACCATTACTGGCTGATAGCAATGATTGAGAATTTTCAACCATATCTTTCAACCAACTTCAGAACATGATTTATAGATAAACAGCTCAATTATTTCAAACATAGAACACAATATTTTTTTCAATTTTATCAAAAAACAGCTCAATTCAAGAGCACATTGGATCCGAGTTAGACCCATTATGGACCCTTTTAAAGAATCATCATATGAAATATTTTTTTTTTCTTACGGAAATATTTGTTTGCTAATTTGCAATTCTTACAATAACTGACAAAAGGTTTTAACCCATTAACTTCTAACCAAAAAGGTTGAAACAAACATTATCTAGTTTGGTTTGCATCAAAAGCAAAATCTTCTAGCAGCATAGTATACATCGATTTACTGCCCAACCTGGTAAAGGAAAAAGTTTCTAAACCACCCTTGAAACAGCCTCGCATCAGCACTCAGCAGTAAGAACACCATTTACAATGAATAAACAAACAGTAAATAATAAAACACAGCACATAGCACTGTTCAGTTTGGTTTGAGCAAAAGCAAGCCCTTGTAGTGACATAACGTACATCATTTATTGCCTAACTGCGAAAAGGAAAAGGCCGGCCCAAAATGAATCTGTCTCCCTCAGGTACCGGAAGAGTACAATGAGTAAAGAACAGTCTGGATTTAGTCCCAGCCAGATCATAAGAAATCCGGTGCCAAATTCAAGATATAAGGGTTCATTTTTAGATTCGTGCCGGATTAAAGAACGGTCCGATTTACTCATTGTACCCTCAGGTACCTGGGGGATACGGATTCCCCCCAAAAATAGCCTAGTATCAGTATCGAGAAAAACCATTTACATTGAAAAAACAAACACTAATGGAAGAACTTCCCTAATAAAAACCAGCACACAACTCTAATTCCAGAATCAAAGGAAAGAAACATTTACAATCAAAATTTCTGTTACCTCAGGTGATATGAATTCAAGAGAGAAGAGGTGTCGTCTCATCGGCAATGCAGCGGGAAAAGTAGAAAGATGAAAAAAAAAAAGGAAAATTTTGACTTCAGCAAGCCACGGTGCGGCCATGCGGGGAAAATAGGACTCTCAGATCGCCATCCGACAGCGGATGGAGGGCTGCTGCTGTAGAACGAACAGTAACACCCCATTTTCTATTATGTTTATTTTATAGTTACGAAGTGATTATCCAATTAATATATATATAAAAGTTGATTATGCTCAAAAGAGTTTCATTTTTACAAATTTTGGGATGATAAAATTTTTGCTGCAGAACGTACCGGAGATAACTTTTTGGTCGGGTTAATATTATATATATGTAACATTGGACTCTTTTTTTATTTCATGTTCACCTATGAAATTTTTGATATATCTTGTATATCGTTCAATTTTATAATTCTTTCATATTTATTCATGACGTAATATTTACAAAACTTTAACTAATATTCATCAAGTTAATAATTTATGTATGGTTTATAAATATATTGTCACAATACTCTTACTCTAAATGCAACTATTTTTATAATAAAAAAATTTATATGTTTTCTTAAAAAAAAAATTTGCCTAATGACTTATTTATTCAAAAATATTTTCATGAAATACATAATATCTAGAGAAATTTAAATTGTATGAAGGGAGAATGATTATTTATGATAATTTATCTTTAAGTCACTTATATACCATAAGTTTGATGTATATTAACTTGAATTATATGTTTATTTAGTTTCGTGGGTAAATATAAAACGGAGGAAGAGTTGACGGCATATATGTAAAAGGAATATTATAAAATATGAGGTACAAACGGATAGAAAATATGGTTGATGCATCTAATTTACAATATTTGTAATGCACACTCATAATTTTTTTAGTGTGATACACAACCTATTTAATATATACAATTATAAGGCGTTTCAAACTTAAATATGTTATACAATATTAACATTGGATGTTTTTCTCTCTAATTTTTCTAGATATTCAGAAATTGAAGAAAACCAATAGATTTTTGTAATATTATGTTTTATCATTATGATTGTTTGCTGGTACCATCTTATCTCAAGTTTAAGATTTGAATCTTTTAATTAAATGAGTTGGTACCATCTTTTCATATTGGTACTAGTTTTCAATACACCATAGTTTCATCTAGTATTGTCACATAATGTAATTTCTCTCTCCTCTAGCTTTCTTCAGACAGTAAAAAGTGCATATCATGTCAAACAATCCCGAAATTTTTATTTATACCATAAAAAAATAAACAAAAAAACCACGATTTCTAATAAATTCAAAAACCACCCAAGCAGTCAAAAGCCCTTGCGCCCCAAAGACTAGGGGCCGCCCAATGCCTCTGCGGCCCCAGTCTAGAGGCCGCTCAATGCCCCTGCGGCCTCAGGGGCCTCCAATTGATTATGCGGCCCCTGTTTTTTTTTTTTCTATATATACTCATTCAGAGGCATAATTTCATTTCTCACATTCACCCATTCTCTCTCCTGGACAAGAGCTTCAAATCTGTAAGTTTTTTTTTCTTTCCTTTTCAATTTTTTTTTATTTTTCAGTAGGTTAATAATTAATTTAGTTAATTTTTAATTTTAGGTTTTTTGTGTATTTGATTCAAAATGAGTCTTATGGTATCCATTTACACTGGTGGTGATGTTTTAACATGCCCTAATGGGGTTTATTATAGTATCGGGCCTGTTACTGTGATTTCGGTAATGCCGGGTACTGATTATGTGGGGATTAAATCGGCTATTTGTCAGAGTTTGGGATTGGATCAGGGTCAGTATGACCTTAATATTCATGCCAAAATTAGCATGCCCACTAGTTCAGCACAAACCTGGTTCCAACTCTTTCCAGTTCAGAATGGAGTCTGGAGGGTATTGTACAATCAAACCATGAGTTTTTCTGCGGGTGCATACAAGATAATTGACCTATATGTGGAGGTTACCCGAGTCCGGCGTACCAACCCAGTTATGAGGTAAATCCAGGGCCATAGTCGGGTTAACTCATCTGACTCAAGTCCGTCCCCTCTCCAAATTGACCAACCATCTAGCAGTCGGGCCCCATTTCAGAGGTACCGACCGTCCAATAGTTGGCCCCCCCCGTCAGGCTCCACCCCGGATTGACCAGCCTTCTACTAGTCGGGCAGCTTCTTGGAGCCAATCTTATGATCCGGATGAGGATGATGATACAGTGGATCCGGAATTAGAAGAGGCAGAGGAAAATTGGAGTGACATCGATCCTGAGGGTATGAGCAATCAGAGTGACCAGGAAGATACCATGCCTGTTCTTGGACAGAGGTTTTTCAGGATGGATCACGGGTTTTGGATAATGGATCACGAGTTTGAGCACCTGGTTTCGGCTTTCAATGACACATCAGGGCTTCAGAAAGCAAATGTGGATTTGTTTGGAAGGGCAGCAGAGTATGAGGAAGAATTGTCGGAGGGACAAACCTATGACTCAAAAGAACAAATAAAGAGCGCAGTTACCAGGTTTCACATTCTTTGCAACAAAGAGATAAGGAATAAGCACAGTGACAAGACCAGAATGAGGTTCAAGTGCAAAAACAGTAGATGTGGCTGGTACATATATATTATTGCTATTGGTTACAGTACACAATGGCGTGTCTCTAAGTGCCCAACAAAACATTCTTGTCACGCGGATGCGACAAGAATAGACCATGCACAGTTGTCGGCTACTATGGTCGCTGATTGCATATCGGCTCATATGAGAAACGATGTTGATTTGAGTATCCAAGCAGTCAGGATCGTTGTTGCTGAAAGATACAACGGTCAGATACCGGCATACAACAAACTGTGGGGCTGGAAGTTGGCAATTGCCCGTCAATTTGGTAGTTGGGAGGAGTCATACGCGCTTGTAGTTCCGTTGTTGGAGACAATCAAGAGAAAAAACCCAGGGACTATTGTTCCTTCTATTTTTACGGCATTGTAACAAAATCAACAATTTAACTTATTTTTTTTACAGAAATATTGTTTGATGTGAAATCATTTCCCACCGGTAAACCTGGACCATACAAGTATTTTCATATAGCGGCTTGGGCATTTGGACCGTGCATAGCTGCTTTTCAACACCTCAGACCAGTCATCACCGTTGATGCTTGTTTCCTGTCAGGCCGGTACAAAGGTAATGAATTTATTTAATTTGATTAATTTGATTTATTTAATTTATTTGTTTTAATTGATTTATTTGTTTTAATTGATTGATGGTTTAATACAAGTAAATTATTGATTGCAACCGAGTATAATGTAGAATACCAGCTTCTCCCATTGGCTTTGAGCTGGTTGAGTCAGAGAGTTTCGAAGATTGTGGGTGGTTCATGCAATGGTTGCGACGCAATGTAATTCGCTCCAGATTCGTGTGTGTCATCACTAATAGGGGAAAGGGTATCAAGAAAGTGTTCAGACAAGATGATCTTGGGTGGAACGAAAAGGATGAGGATCAATGTGTTCATTGCAGTGAGAGGAGATACGAGCAAGGAATGCAAGCAATGGGGGATGTATGTGACCGTGCTCTCAATTGGCTGGACGGTGTAGGAAAGTATTTGGATCAAGATGAGAACGAGTATCCAAAACCATAGAAGATATTCCAAGCGCTGGACGGTGGTTACCGTTGGGAAATTATGACTACAAATGAGTCCGAGTCGCTAAATAGAGTGTTTCCTCTAGTTTTTATTCATCGTCTATATTTAATATGTGTTTTATTTCCTCTAATTTTTATTCATCCTCTATATTTAATATGTGTTGATTCTCTCTTTTAGGGTTCTTCCTACTAAATATTCATACTCTATATTTAATATGTTTTTATTCTATATTTGGGATTTTTAGTTACTATAGTTTTATTCATACTCAATAATAACCTATAAGTGTTGATTCTCTATTTAGGGTTATTCATACTCTATATTCACTATTTTATATTATCAAATTGGGGCCCCCTCATACTCTATAATATTATTTCTTAGTTACTATAGGTTTAGTAATGTAGAATCTTGGGTATGTGATCCAGTTCCTATGGTATTTGGAAGTGTAGAATAGCCATTGAAGATTTTCATTAATATATTAGACTATCATAAAAGGGCATTCTACTTTTATCTATGACCCAAGCTAAGAAGCCTCTTTATCTTTAAATTAAGATTTAAGAGGTTGGGAAAAGCAATAACCATGGATCCACATAATCAGACAAAGTAAGGCAAGCACCTAATTTACCTAACGGCAACTTTGATTAAAGCAGGTTGAGAACATCGCAACAGGTCTATGCTACCTCCAAAAACTATAGAAAGCAAGAACAAGAAACAAATTACTCGAAATTTAAGAGTACCACACAGAAGCAATGACAAAAGCACACAAACCGTGGTACCCATGCATGCTTTACAAACAATGACAAAAGATCGGACATAATAATTTATTGGATACCTTAAAAAGGAAATTTGAAGGAAAACAATATGAGCATCGGGTGTTTAAGAAGAAGCTTCACAAAATAAGTCTAAGAGAGAGTTTTGCTAGATACTCCGAGAGCATCATCATTTCTTGTAATTACAAAAAAAAAAAAAAAATTATCACATGACAAATTTAAATATTAAACCTCAATCACTTTCAAATCATCTCTTTTATGCAATTGCATTTTAATTTTAAACATGTTGAATATTTTTATATTTATTTTCCCATCTTTATACTTTAATCTCTTCCACCCTTAAAATTGGTACTCGAAAACAATTTTAAATTACGATGTGGCACTTTTAACAATATTGCTAAATTAGTAATTGCTCTACATATTTATAGTTGAAATCGCAATTATTACATGAGCAGGATTTAAATGCCCATGTCTTTCATGCTTCAATTATGTCTCATATCTTATTTTTATTTTCAAATTTCAAACAATCAATCCGAACCGTTCAACATGATCTTCATATTAAAATGTGCTTGAGAAATGGAAATCAAATTATATATTTTTTTCAAAAATTTCTTACTATCTTTTTAGATATGTACAAAATCATTCTGAACTATCCAAACAATGATTTTGTACCCAACTAAAACAATAGTAAAAAATTTCCAAAAAATATAAAAATTGGTATTCAAGTCCAAGCACATTTTTAATATGGAGATCGTGTTCAACAATTCACATCAACTATTTTGTAATGCAAAATTTTAATACAAACAACCGTTTATTTCGAATTAAATAAGTGTGCATTTTAGAGTGCTATGAATAATGATTTTGAAAGTCCAAGTATTAATTGTTTAATTCAATTCAAAGAAATGTTTGTTTCCGTTTGAACAAGCAGACATCTTGGAAAGTTTGAATAATGAATTTGGAGTTTAAGATAGTTTTCTACAACTGTACCAGTACGTCATAATAATTGTCAATACTCAATAGTTATTTTAAATTATCATAGACTATTTTGATTAACACGAGTAATCGAGTAGAGTGGGAAAAATGGCGGAGCCGGCTCCGTCACGGAATGGCACGGTTACGGCACGGAACGGCACGGCACGCGTGTCAGTTGCATGCCGTGACTCGCGTGTCCCGTGCCGTGACCATTCGCGTACCGTGCTCATCTTTTGAAACTTTGGCACGGCACGGCATGCGAAAGATTTAGTCACGGCACGGCACGACACGTAGTCACGCGAGTCACGTGTAATTAGGACCATTAGATATTAATTTAATGGTAAATCTTGAATAAACTAACCTAAATTATGATTAAATGGTCACGTGAGTCACGCGAATCACGTATGGTCACGGCGTGACCATTCGCGTGTCGTGACCACCCATTGACATTTTGGTTACGGCACGGCACGGCACATGAAAAATTAACTTGATCACGGACAGCACGGCACGTTTTTCCCTACTAATCGAGTATGCATTGTGGCATAATTTATCGTGCATTCTCAGATGAAATTAAAAACCATAGGTAACTAGGTAAGTGTTTTTTATCTCATTTTTTTCTAAAAACAAATAAAAAATAAAATGTCAAACATGTAAATAAATCCTTTCAGATGGGTTAAAAAGCACGCTAATAATTATTACTATGATTAATTATTAAGTAATGGCCCGTTGCAATCTTTCCACGTGAAAGGACAATAGCCATGTCTGAAAGGCCATGACTTCAATTATTTCATGATATCCACAAAAATGGAAAGATATGGAAGAAATTTAATTGCGTCGTTTATTGCATTTACAACCAACAATTTGTAGATGGTCTTAGTCTCTTCTAGGGGTGCAAACGGATCGGATATTAAACGGATACGAATACAGATCGGATATTAAACGGATACGAAGCCGGATCGGATATTAATTCAAATATAATTCGGATATAATTTAAATATCTAATTTATATATTATAACAAAATTAACATATTTTACAACTATTATTTTTTTATTTGAAAAAAGTACATAAAATAGAATATACTTGGGACAACAAAATATTTTATAATATTAAATTTATTATGTCATTACAAAATATATACTTACATACAAAATATAAACACTCGTAAATTCAGAAATATATACTTACATACAATATTAACATTAGATTTGTTTTCTTCTAATTGTCCTAGATTTTAAGAAATTGGAGAAAACCAATAGATGTTTGTGATATTATTCTTCTGTTTTCTCTTTGATTTTTATACACTTAAAAATTAAAAGTATGTTTAAGACTTTTCGCTTGATTCTGCTAATAAATATATTCAGAGTGAGTCTTCATTTACATTTGAATATATTTTGATCTAATTATTTCAACATTAGATATTAATAGGTGATTATTGTTAAAATTATTAGAGCAACACTGCATAATAAGAGTGGGAATGTGGTTTTTGATAAAAATTTGTTCAATAATTGTTCCGTTAACTTCTAACTACAATACAAAATATGACCATGATGTTCTTCCTCTATTTTGCCAAGTTTGAATTGGATATGTGTCAATTAAATTTTGTAGTTAATATATCAAACTTTTTATTGTATTAATTTTTTTATTCAGAAATATATAAAAGAAGTGATTTATAATTTGAGACTACTAAATAATATTATACTTAGTGGATATTTATTTTTGAACCTTGTTATATACTAAATGTTGTTTTAGTTAGTATTGTTACCCGCATGTATTTAAGCAATATTTAATATTTATTAAACTTTGAAAAACTCACGTGCTCAGGATCCATGAGAAACATTAGACAATTTATACAGGAGGGATCTGCACCAACTCAGAAGATGTCTAGGCACTTTCATAATTTTTAATTATCATATATATTTATATGAAATTTAATTAACTTTTTCTTTTTATAGTGTTTTTATAGTTCGACTCCTTTAGTAGTTAGAATTCGCATTGATTACATATTTACATAGACCCAAGTTCAAATTCTAGCTATGTGAGAATCAACATTTGATCTAGTTGCAAATGCAATGTTCTCTGTATAGGAGGTCGTAAATTCAAAACCTGAATAAAATAATCTCTTGTGAATATTAAATAGTTGAGTACCTTGCTCCAACATTTACTAAAAAAAATATTCCTGCCATACATTATGCGTTTTATATTTTAAATTTTCTAGTTTCACCCCTGAATTTATGTAGACTTGTGAAGTTGTAAGTCTTCTCAATTCCCGTAAATGAAAATTATCTCCAAAGTAAAATTAATAATTCCACAAACTTAATTTCTTCGATGGAAATATAATTTCAGAGACTCAATTTTGGGACTAGAAATAATATATTTTACTCGAAATATACGGTGAAAAAAAAAGGTTCGAGTCAGGTAAGGTTTAACAGGGACATGATAAAATAATAAATAGGATTAGGTGTGCCTTTGAGAATTTGGTAAAATGAGCTTTTCATGCACTTTTATAATTAAATTTTGATATCTAAAAATTTATAATTAATGGGTCCATCTTTACCGACTTCGTACTTTTTATTCGTGGCATCGCAGCTAATACCGATATTTTTATAATACCCCAAAAAAAAAAACAAATTATCAAATCTGCCCCCACCCCAAACTTATTTTTAAATCTACCCCAACCGCCCGTCCACTGGGCGGTCCACTATGCATAGCTGACCGCCCAGCCACTGGGCGGTCCAGTTTCCATAGCTGACCGCCCAGCAGCTGGGCTGTCTGCTAGTGTTTTTTTTTTTTTTAAGAGATAATATGAATATCAAGATGCTGAATTCTTAACGCTAAAAATTCGAATTTTTTTTTTAAATATTAGTTAGATTACTTCTTTTAAGCATATTTATACTAAAATACGCTAAATTACTTGGAATTATGTTAAATTACGTTGAGTTACACTAAATTACTTTAAATTACACTAAATAGTAATAACTTCGCTAATTATGCTGAAATACAGTAAATTATGGTAAACTACGGAAAATTACGCTAAAATAGACCGATTCTGTGCCATCTTTCATGAATCATAAAAAATAGTAAAAAAATTCCGAAAATAGTAAAAATTAGTATTCTACAAGTTCATTATGTAATTAATTTACTGAGCTACTTGGATTGAATAATAGAAATGAAAATCTTAATTAGAAACTTCAACTCAAGTTTTGAGGCTCTTTCCTTTGTTTTTTGGCGATTCTGAATTTTGAAATCCAGCATAGCGGGCACGGACGCATGCGCATTTTCGCAAGCTTTCCGAAAAGTGGTCATTTGCTGAAATCGGACACTCGAGCGCGGTTTTATGACTGTTTGAAGTTTCGTCGTCGTTTTTCGCCTTTTTAGTGAAGATATCGTCCCTATTCATATGTAATTTATTGTAATTTACCGTATTTTAGCGTAATGTAATGTAATTTAGTGTAATTTAACTTAATATAGTGTAACTCAACGTAATTTAACATAATTCCAAGTAATTTAGCGTATTTTAGTATAAATATGCTTAAAAGAAGTAATCTAACTAATATTTAAAAAAAAAATTCGAATTTTTAGCGTTAAGAATTCAGCATCTTGATATTCATATTGTCTCTAAAAAAAAAACACTAGCGGACCGCCCAGCTGCTGGGCGGTCAGCTATGCATAGTGGACCGCCCAGCTGCTGGGCGGTCAGGTGGGGAAAGTGGACCGCCCAATGGACGGGCGGTTGGGGTAGATTTAAAAATAAGTTTGGGGTGGGGGCAGATTTGATAATTTGTTTTTTTTTTGGGGTATTAATAAAAATATCGGCAGCTAATACACATGGGTCCGTCTGATGGGTGAGAAAAATAAGGAATTCTTTGAAAATAAGGAAAATCTTTCTAGAATCAAAATTTCTTGTTATGTTACTTCCTAGTTGAGATGTTTGTTACTAATAGTAACATTAATACTACTACTAATAATAATAATAATGATGTTGATATAGTTACATTAATAATGAATTAATGATAATGTTAGGAAATATATATGTGAAAGTTAGGGGGGACAAGTGGAAGACACAAAATTTATATTCTTAGAAAAAACTTGTCAATCAGACAAGACATAAAATAGTTGTCTTCATTCTTTTACACTTTTTCTCATTTTTCTAACAAATCAAACAAATCCAATGTTTCCTTCCAAAACAACTGCATTTCATGTAATCTATAATTTAAGCACAAGTTTTTGAAACAGCAAGCGCTAAAATAACTGTACTCTAATTTGACAGATCAACCGAAGCTTTTATTCAACATTTGTTGAGTAGAGCTAGTATGTACTTAAGTTCATCAAAATGATTTGTAAGCTTAATTTTTAAATTTGATGGGTCAGTTTTGAACAGTACGCTCAAACCGTTTAAACTAATTTATTTCACAAGTAATGCGTATTCATTTAGTATAAAATTAAATAATAAAAAATTAAGGTTTAGAATATTATTTTAATGCTTTCTTTTGTTTCATTAATTTTTTACTCGACTTTATAGTAAATATTAACATATAACAACGTCACTTATCAAACAGATATGTTCAAATGATTTGAACTCACAATTTAAAACCAATTGATAGATTTTAGAATTAAACTAATAAATTACTTTGATGAGCTCAGACTGATAGTCTCACTAACATATAATTACAAAAAAAAGAAGGTTAAGGTAAAAGTTCCGGCAGAAGTCCATGTTACCTGTAATAACTTTAGCAATCTAATTAGCATATGTTCAGAATACCTTTGTAAAGGTTCATATTATTCGGTGTTATTCTCTGTTGCTTAAAGACGAGGCTATATATCAAAAGCAGGTAAAGAAAAGAAAAAAAGAAAGCCTGAGGCCCTGAGCGGGCCAAAGAGAGGAGAGAGGAACAAAACGCTAACTTAAGCCGACATTTTTATTAATATTCAAAATTAATTATAAATAATTATTAAATCCAGGTTAGCTGGGTATTTTTAAAATGTTCAAATTGGTCATTTTTTCGCCGGTTTTAATTTTTTTTCCAACTTTGGCAGGTTCCAATTTTAACCCCAACCAATCAAAAAATGACCAGTCCAGATGTTTATAAAAGAATGGCAGGATTTTCGTTTTTTTTCAAAACCTCATTCTCTCGAAATTCACTCTCTTCTCACTTTCTCTTTCTTCAAATTTTATCCTCCTCTTCTCACATTTGCATGTAAGTCCCTTTATTCTTTTTTAATTTATTTGAAGTCCAAAATAGTTGTAAATTGATAGAATTTGTTAGAAATGTACCAAAATTAGTATAATTTAGTTCCAAATTAGTTTTAAGTTGTGTTAATTAGTTGTCAATTAGTTTAATTAAGTATATTATAGCATATTGAGTATATTTTAGTTTTAATTAGTTTAATTAGCATAATTTTAGCATAATTTAATTTAATTTAGTATAATATAGCATATTGAGTATATTTTAGTTTCTTGCGGGTTGGCATGACATCTGTTTATTTGCAAGGCGACTATGGTACCTACCTCCGCGATTGGATTGATGTCGGGCATGAGGGTTACACCCCCAACGGTCGTCGTTGGGCTCGCGCGGTAATGTACCTAAAACCATACGTTTTTTATTAACTTATTGGTTTATAAATTTTTGACCTAATAATTTTTTTTTGTAGCTTATAGTGGCACTCAAAGGTATCGCGCATGGCGTCAAGATGTTGTGAATAAGGGGTTGGAGAGCTATCGGGTGCATGAAAATAAATGTGCATGCCGTACTCGTTGAGGATGCCAAGCATGAGGGGCATATCATCAATATGTTGCGAGACGTCGGAGAGAATATCAACTGGCGGGCGATAGATCCGTACGAGCATAATGAGCTATTAGCTAGAGCTTCTCAGATTCCATTCCCCCCTCGAGAGCAACCACAGTGGGACTATTATCGTTGGGTATTGTCCATGACTGACTGGCATGCCTATTATGACGAGCAGGGATGTCCAGTGTTACCTCCGGTATGTCATATTTTTTTATCTGTCAAGATAGTATAAATTTCTTCCTTCAGAGCAAAATTAGATTATTTGTATGTTTGCAGGGTCCGCAGTACATGCCGCCCTTGCCAACGCAGCAGGGTGCTCCGGAGTTTGAGCCTATAGACAAGGAGGGGATATCTTTCAGTCTGGATGATTTGGATAACCTTTCACTCATTCAGTCACCGGGGCGACAACGATATGCTACAAGAGGCCACACGATAGAGAGGCCAGTGGTAGCGGGGCATAGGCTCAGTCGGACTATGCGACTGAGTTGGAAGAGTCCATCTTCTCCACACCCCGACCAGTCACTAGGGGTGAGGATGAGAATGTCTGGGATACCGCAGTATGTTTGAGCAAATGCTGATGTCGTTACACTTGATCATGGAGTCTGGCAGGGACTACCTGATCAGGGAGTATGGGAGGGACTACTCGACAGAGCTAACAAGGGAGTATCGGCATCGCGATGGTCCCCCTCTGATGGTCGTCTCACTAGTTTTTATGGTAGTTTTAGTTAGATTGTTTTGTAGTATTTATATTTGATATACTATGTTTTGGATTATCTTATGTTTGTTTTTTTTATATGTGCTACTTTATGGTTTTTTTTATGGTAGTACTTATATTTTTTTAGATTTTTTTTTGTCACCAAATTATACTAAAATAATCTAAATTATGCTAAATTATACTAAAATAAAATAAATTATGCTAATTATGCTAGATAAACAACAAAACAACACTAACAAATGCTAAATATACAACATAAAATCTAACAATCTAAACATAAAATACTACAAATCCAAACATAAAATATTTTCATATGAGAAAGACTATGGCTTACTAGTAGTGGAACTTTCTCTCGTCATCTCCGAAGGCCTGCAACAGCACGCAACACACTCCCATATTTGAAAACGATAGTCGTTTACCAGATCTATATTTTTGTCGATACATTTGGGGTGAACGACTATGCCACAGATATGACAAAAGAACATCTTCGTAATATCTCCCTTGACAAGACATACATGACACACTTCCCAATCAAGTGGAGGGTCAATATCACCGAAGTTCTCGTCAAGAATGTTTCCAATAGTCGGATCATCCGACTTCAACATCTTTGGGTGGAAGAAATCGAGATAAATGTCACTTCAAGCGGGCTTCACCCGTCCAAAATTTTTTAGCCCCAGATATGCGACCATTGCGTGCTGTTTCACTTCCTCATTTTTGAAGTTCGAGTTTGGGTGCCATGGTAAGATCTATGGTTTGTTAGACAATTTATATTAATTCTAAATAATTTCTAAAAAAATAAAAAAATTACAAATAAAAAAATATATAAAAAAATACCTCAAAATCACCTCTGAAATCGCCCTTGTCGCCTCAGAAATATCTCTTTCTCTCTCGTTCATTTATGGGGAGTTTGAGTGAGTTGTGAGAGGGAGGAGAGAGAAAATAAGATATTTATAGATTCTGAAATACAAAAAAAGAATTCCCAACCTGCCAAAAAATGACCGATTCTAATTTTAATCCCGGCTGATTATTTTTTAGTCATTTTGGACATTTTAAAAATACCCAGTTAACCTGGATATAATTATTATTTTATAATTAATTTCGGATATTAATAAAAATATCGGAAAGTGAAGCGACCAAGACCCGACATTTTTATTAATATCCAAAGTTTAATACAAATTAATATTTATGCCCAGAATCCAGCCCAATATCGAAAAATGCCCAAACCGGCCAGAAAATGGCCGGTTTACTCTTTTTTTTTTCCCGCAAAAATTCCTATATATACCCCATTTTTCTCTCTCCTCCTCACAACTCTCTCATCTCACAACCGGATTTGAGCTATTCTTTGAGGTAAATTTTTTTTTATCTAATTTAATTTTTAATTTATTTATTTTAGGGTTTAGGATTTAGGGTTTAGGTATTAGAATGTAGAGTATATTGTTGTAATTTAGTGTAATTAGCACAGTTGACCAATATTTAGGGTATTTTGGCATTTTTTACCATAATTAGGCTAATTAAGCGTAATTTAGTGTAATTAGCACAGTTGACCAATATTTAGGGTATTTTGGCATTTTTTACCATAATTAGCCTAATTAAGCGTAATTTAGTGTAATTAGCACAGTTGTCCAATATTTTGGGTATTTTGGCTTTTTTACCATAATTAGGCTAATTAAGCGTAATTTTACCAAATTAGCACAGTTGACCAATATTTTGGGTATTTTGGCAGTTTTTTACCATAATTAGCCTAATTAAGCGTAATTTAGTGTAATTGGCACAGTTGACCAATATTTTGGGTATTTTGGCAGTTTTTACCATAATTAGGCTAATTAAGCGTAATTTAGTGTAATTAGCACAGTTGTCCAATATTTAGGGTATTTTGGCCTTTTTTACCATAATTAGGCTAATTAAGCGTAATTTAGTGTAATTAGCATAGTTGACCAATAGTTTGGGTATTTTGGCAGTTTTTACCATAATTAGCCTAATTAAGCGTAATTTAGTGTAATTAGCACAGTTGACCAATATTTTGGGTATTTTGGCAGTTTTTACCATAATTAGGCTAATTAAGCGTAATTTAGTGTAATTAGCACAGTTGTCCAATATTTAGGGTATTTTGGCCTTTTTACCATAATTAGGCTAATTAAGCGTAATTTAGTGTAATTAGCACAGTTGACCAATATTTTGGGTATTTTGGCCTTTTTTACCATAATTAGGCTAATTAAGCGTAATTTAGTGTAATTAGCACAGTTGACCAATATTTAGGGTATTTTGGCAGTTTTTCCCATAATTAGGCTAATTAAGCGTAATTTAGTGTAATTAGCACAGTTGTACAATATTTTGGGTATTTTGGCCTTTTTTACCATAATTAGGCTAATTAAGCGTAATTTTACCAAAATTAGGTTATTTTAGACATCAGGATGCCTAGAGCACGGTCTACCCCGCTTCCAATAGTGGACGAGCCGATCAGTACCAGCAGCACGGAGCACATCAGTCCTCTCCTGTGGATTCCCCACAGCGAGCACCGAGTCTCACTGGCTTCTCGTGAGGTACGTTCCCTTTCTTATATTTTCCTAAAATTTTGTTGGGTTTAAATTTTATTATGTTATCACCATGCGGATTATATTTTTCAACGCAGGACACGGATCTGTTAGATGTGAAGTTACGGTGCGTTCACATGCACTATTACGATATGATGGCCCCGTACCTCATCAGCCTGGGTCTCTACCAGGTTGTGGACATCGTGCGGACTGAGAAAAGCATCATCAATGCTTCTCTCATTGCTGGACTGGTGGAGCGATGGCGTCCCGAGACGCACACGTTTCACATGCCATTCGGAGAGATGACGGTGACTCTCCAGGATGTGAGTGCTCTTTGGGGTTTGCCTATCCGTGGCACACCCGTCTGCGGCGTCTCTGACAGCACCAGATTCAGAGGTGATGTCGAGGAGTTGTTGGGAGCTGATCCGGACTATATCATTGGGGACAATGGGAGGTCCAAATTTCATTTGCGGATGACGAGGTTACGACAGCACTTCAGCACGGGTCTCTCGGCAGATTCCACCGCGCTGGAGATTCAGAGGTAAATTTTATAACTTGCTTCTATTAATCAATTTATAATACGAGGATTCTATTAGAATTTTTATATGTTTTGTATTGCAGATATACACGAGGCTACGTGATGGACCTTTTTGGTTCTGTCATGTTTTCTTATTCCAGCGGTGACCATATGCCAATGATGTATCTCCCGCTGCTGCGAGACCTTGAGCAGCCGGAGCGGTACAACTGGGGTGGAGCTGTCCTGGCGTATCTGTATTCCCACATGTGCTGTAGTAGTGAGGTAAGTCACCAACTCTTAATTTAGTGTAAATTATTTAATCAATCAATCCATCAAAATACACTGACGTCTAATGTTCTTGAAAATGCAGCCGAATGTGAAGCAGATGTACTGGCCGGTGCTCCTGCTTCAGCACTGGTCGTGGTCACGGCTACCGGTGGGTCGTCCTATCCCCAATGCGAAGCCGCAATGGGGAGAGCCGAGTATGTGGAGTTGCCCGGCATAAGGCAAGAAGTGGCACGATGGCCACAACTACTTGGATCGGACCCACGGTGCTACCGTTGGGATCAGGCCAGTCCGGTCAGAGATCCAGAGTTTGCCATCCGTTCTTGTTGAGTGGACGCCCTACGAGCAGTTCTACTTGGAGAACCTCTTGCCGGTCACGGTGGTTGACCAGCAGGAGAAGCAAATGTGGTTCTACCGAGGTCCACTCATACACTTCTGGATAGTGGAGCACCACTACCCAGATCGGGTGCTCCGCCAGTTTGATCTACCGGCTTTCATTCCCGCAGACCCATCTTTGCCGAGGTACACGCACAGAGACCTGCACAGGTAAGTCGTAGTCTATTGTCAAATTTCTCATATTACTTGATAGTTTTGTATTGCAACTAACTTCTTCCTTACAGGATGAACCACCGAGGGCGTCTGGATAAGGACTGGAGCACCCATTTTGATGCATACTACATGACAGCCCATGATCCTCAGTATCTGGACTTCTATCACGAGCCACATCCGATTCAGCAGTCCCAGGGAGATCCCCAGTTGAGGTACGATACTTGGTACATGCAGATCTGCATGGCCAGTGTCTATCTGCGGGGCGATTACGGTGCCCATCTCCGCGACATGATCCAGATTGATGATGGTTACCATCCCAGTGACCGTTCATTCGCTCGCAACGTAAGTCACCTAAAACTACATAGTTTTTCTCTAACTTAATAGTTCATCAAGGTTTGATCTGACATGCCAATTTTGTTTCAGCTTTTGTCGGGGATCAAGGAGTGCGCTCATGGGATCGCCACGATGGGCAAGAAGAACTGGTGATATCTTGGGTACCGCATCCTCAAGAAAAATGCAAATGCGGTTGAGGATGCCGGGCACGGTGGGAAGATCATCACGATGCTGCGAGACGCCGGAGAGAACATCAACTGGCGTGAGATAGATCCGACCGAGCCTGATCCGGGCCCGATTATTGGACATGAGATGCCACCTTCTCCCGATTCGCATCCAGAGTGGGACTACCATGATTGGGTATTGTCCAACGTTGCGTGGCAGGCATGGTACGACGAGCATGGACGTTCGGTGCAGCCTCATGTATGTCATACTTCAGTATCTGTCAGGTTTAATAAATTTCTTCATTCAGATCAAATTTAATAATTTATGTGTATGATTGCAGGGTCCGGCAGAGATGCCGCCACAGCCACCACCTGCGGGGTTTGATACTTCTGATATGGAGTCCCTCTCGTACAGTCTCCAGGACTACGGGATATTGGATGATGAGTTCAGCTCGGCACCGAGAGTACCCTGATATGGCACAGAGATGCCGCATGATGGAGATGCTAGTGGTAGCGGGTCTCATACTCAGCCTGCCTTTGGGACTGAGTTCGCCGCATCTATCTTCAGTACACCTCCGCCAGCACCGACAGTCTCTACGGGCGATGCCAGATGGGATACCGCCGAGCAGATACTCAGGTACGCCGATGTGGTGTGGAGACTGAGAGAGACAGAGCCTGGCCGCGCGAGCGCCGGGCGAACGCCGGAGTACCGCCTCAGCGATGGTCCCCCTCTCCGTTTTAGTTGTATTTTTACTAGTTTTGTACTATTTATGTTTGGTATATTTGGATTATCCTATATTCTTGTGTATGTGTGTTTTTATGGTACTATTTTTATATTTTACAGATAAAATAAAGTATCATGATAATGCTAAACAGAAAATATTACAACATTAATATAGTAGCACAACATAAAAAATAAATAGAAAAATATGTTAAACAGCAAAAATAAACTCATCACGACATTTTTATTAATATCCAAAGTTGAATAAAAAATAATGCAAAAAAAAAGAAAAAAAAAGAGAGTAAACCAGCCAGAAAATGACCGGTTTAGGGGGGAAGTAAACCGGCCATTTTCTGGCCGGTTTGGACATTTTTCGATATTGGGCTGGATTCTGGACATAAATATTAATTTGTATTAAACTTTGGATATTAATAAAAATGTCGGGACCAAGACGGTTATTTATTTTATCTATTTATTTGCTACAAGTATAAATCGATTTCTAACCCATCCAAAATTCTCCCAATTATAAAGGCGAGAATGACGGGAGGTGGGGTCTACATCTTAAAAGGTCTATCAATCGTGCAAGCAGCCGTGCGAGTAAGCGATCAACCGTTGGATCGTAGTGTTGCACGAATCTAAAAGGACTTCCAACGATTGGGTGTTGCACAGCGTGGTACGGCGCTCAGGATCTGAATTGCAAAGGGAAAAAGGTGATCATGCGCATGGAAAGAGGAGCACATCCTCTCCATTTATTAAATAACGAAATGGATGTATTTTTTTTTTTGGTTAAAGTTAGGTACAAATGCGGTTGCTACTTGCTAGCGTAGACAAACCGATTCATATCTTATATTTTTAATTTAAATTAAATATGTTACATGTTAGGTCCAGTAGTTTTGAAGTATCCTGCATGTGCTTCGGTTCTTTCTCTATGCATGTGATATAATTTAAGATATATAAAGATAATTTTTGAGTCAGCAATTTGTTAGCTAATTTAGGAATGTTCAGATATTTCGTAAGTGTTCATTTCAAAAAATTTAGCGGTTTAAAGAGAAAGCAGTAAATCCATTTTTGTAAAGACTGGAGGGGACAGATATTCGAGGTGAAAAAGTGGAAAGCTAAAAAGGAGCCGATTCTCTGGTGTTTGTACCGATACGAACTTTTGTCCACAGTTGGGGTCTTTTTCGTCAACATATTTGGTCGTATTACCAACTCTTTTTCAGATCATGTGTGGCCGAGGAGCCTTCTCAATTGTGAACTTCATTTTGTGACCGCTGAAAAATAAGGGAGAAAATCTGATTAAATATATCCGAATATTTCAAATTTAATTATATATATCTTGTATTAAAGTCCCTCAAAATTCAATTATTAAATTATATACATAGACACTGTCGTATAATCATATAATTTTTTATCAGATACAATTTTTTCTTTATTTTTCTTCAGCATAAAAAAATTCCATATTAATATTTATAAAGAAATACAAGGGCATAAATATTGAGACATAAATGAAGGAAGAAGATATTATATTTGATGATGTGATAAAAAATATGTGTTTACTTGCTAATTCCTATTCATATCTCTTACGAAATGTGGTGGAGAGGATAATGAACACTTATAAAAATCGTAAAAAGATAAGTGATCAAATTTGAAATGCAGGAAGATATTCAAAACTTAGTTGACAATTATATAGAGATTTTTGTACTTTTTCTTTGTGAAATATTACTCAATTTTTCATTTCACTCTACTAAATTGAAGCATGACAAACAATTATGGACAATAAATATATTTTGGTGAATTGCTATACATTACAAAACACAACACCTACAGGTTCATATATTTCTGTTGATTCGAAAAATATTCTTATTTTGAAAACCTCACACAACATTGTTCTTGTTTAAACTTTAAACCATAGAAAATCCGAAGAAATAGCTCCCCTCCAGTTTTCTCTTTTTCAACACAACACACACTTCCCCATTCCCTCCTCTCACGAGTCCGGATCCCCTAAAGTAACCCAATTTTTGAGTTTAGACGTGTCCGGTGCCTATTCGGTGGTAGCGCAGGGGGCCAGTATTATTTGTGGGGTCCAGGCCCTTTAAGATTCGTGTTAGAGCATCTTGGACGGTTTGGATCAAAACTCAAAAATTGGGTTAATGCACTGGATCTGAATTCCTCCTCTCACTCCCCCACTTCTTTCCCAACATCTCACTAAAGAGAAAGCAAGTTTAAAACTACAATAATAGTGCACAGTAACCACTTATTAGTTTCTCCGCAGCCCCAATTAATCCCCGGTTAGTAGATTAACACAGTTTAAAAACTTGTGATATAGTGACTTCCCTATAGGTTGAATCTACCTCTTGTTTCCTCTATCGCTTCTCTTTCTTCTGACTGCACGAACTTCCCAATAGCTGTCTGCTACTATGTAATTACATATAAAAAGGATATCGCATCTTTCTCAAACCTAAGAGATATGGAGGTTAGGGGAAGAAAGTACGGAGGCCGAACAAGCCCAGAAAGAACAAAGGTCTGGATTGAGCCACATTCAAAAAACCATGCGCAGTTGCAACAAGGGAAGAAAGTTCCAGTTGTGTACTACCTCTGCAGAAATCGACACTTAGAACACCCCCATTTCATGGAGGTGCCCCTTTCTTCGAGTGACGGTCTCTATTTGAGAGGTAATGTGGTTTGGGAATTTGTTGGGTTCAACTCTTTCGTTTGAATTGGCGAATTCTGGTTTTATTCAATTTTTTTTCTGTTTTGTTTGATCATAGATGTGATCAATAGGTTAAATGCTCTTAGAGGCAAAGGCATGGCGGCGATGTACTCTTGGTCTTGTAAAAGGTAGTCTCCAACTTTCATAATTTTAATAAATGGAGTCATGCATTGTTTTACATTCAAATTGAAGTTCATCTATGCATGCAATTGTTTGCTTATATGTTTCATGCGTGCAACTAATTCTTGGTTTTTTAGGAGCTATAAAAATGGATTTGTATGGCACGACTTGTCAGAAGACGATCTGGTTTTACCTGCGCATGGCAATGAGTATGTCTTAAAGGGTTCTGAGTTGTTGGATCAATCACCACCAGGTACTTGCTAAAATTAACAGAGAGAACATAACCAAATTTCAAATTAATGAAATGGGCAATGAAAATTGCCTTTTTTTCCAAGAAAAAGAAAAGAAAGCATAAGCGAAGAAACAAATACACTGTGCTAGCAGAATACTGCTACTCTAATCATCCCTGAACAAGTCTTAACAGAACTTTGGGCCCTTTGCTTAGAAAGAGGAAAATTTGATTTCTGGTTGGTAACTTTACTTAACACTAGTATTAATCTCGCTTTATTATCATCTAATTTTTCAGAGCGTCCGAATAATATCTCCACTAACACAAAAAAGGAATGTCTGAAAAATCCTCAAATTGATTCACCCAAATCAGGAGGGGCCCTTGAAGGGAGTTCTTCTTCCTCCTCCCCTGTACCTAGTAAAGAAGACAAAAAGATGTTGGTACGAGATGATGATCAAAGCCATATGGGTACCTGTCCCAGTACGCCCCATTCCCTCTCTTCAGCCAGCTCACCGAGCACAACAGAATACCGAGTTATCAAGCCGGTGGAGGCCCATGATGCATCGACTCAGACTGAAGAAAGAAGGAAACGAGTACCATCGATACCCATACCAGTATCGATACCAGGCCAGGTACGGTCTAAGAAACTATCTCCAGAGATTGTCAGGGACCCACCATCACCTGCACCAAACCCTACTTATCCCAGCACTTCTTCCTCTGTCACTGGTTCAGCAACTGGTACGTCCGGCCGAATTGACACTCTGGAGTCTCTGATAAGAGCTGAGGCAAGTAAAAGGAATAATTTTAGGGTAGTAGAAGAAGAAGAGATATTTTCACCAGAAGATGAAAAATTAAAACCGTCAAATTTACTATTGCAACTAGTGACATGTGGGTCGCTATCAGTAAAGGATCACAAGGGGTTTGGGATAGTACCAACGTACCGACCGAGGTTTACTCAAATAGGGTTTCCCTCACCGGTTTTTTCAACATTGAGGGATCTTGATCGGCTGTCAGAGAGCACAAGAGCCGTCGGATTAAGGGTTGAAGAGGCCGAGTACTTTAGTGGAAGCTTGGTTGAGGCAAAGAAGCGTAAGGAGGACTTGACAGCAGGGTCTGGGTTGAGAAGGTCAACTTCTTTTGAAGATGAGAGGTAAGAAACACTTAAAACAAATCCTGGGTGGTGCAGGAACTCAGAATTTGGAAATATATGGTGTTATTTGGCCAATTCATCATGCTTAAGCATCATTGTGACTCTTGAATAACTTTAATTTAAGAAATTAATGTTTCTGCCGACACAAATTTGGGGTCTCAACTAACACAATAATTTTTTTGTTAGCTGGTATGTACCTTGCATAAGATTTTGATATTTTAGACTACCATGCCTTCTTCACTTATTGCTGCTCAGTAGTAGTCTGATATTACCAAATTCTTCATAATAAATGCTTTTTGTTGGCTATGTTTTCAATGGTCTGTATCTGACTGTCATGTATAAAAAAATTCATCACTACTTTTAGTTTCAGTTAATGGATAGTTTGGTGATTAGATTTATGTTTATAGTTTGGAGTCTTTACTGTTTCACTGGTACAATGTGTTGGTACCAGTTATCTGTTGGAGGTTTCTTTTTAAAGTAGCAGGGTTGTAGTTTTTTATTTCAGTATGGCACTGCCGCTTTTTCAAAAAATATATATTAAAAGGGTACTTTCCTCTTTATATTTAGGAGCTACAAGACAACTCCTGATTTGAAAAGGGACACGAAGCATGTTCATGGATTGACAACCACAAAATGCCTACCTCAAACAATCAAGATGATGTCATGCAAGCAGCCCAGGGGCGAAAATGTGAAATCATCTGCTGGGCCGGAGTGCAATAAGTTGTCACCTCTGTGCTCTTCTAATGGAGCAAGTAAAAGGACAATGACTGATTCCTCATCTGTTGGGGGGTCTGCATCAATGAGACTAGAATCTTTCAAGGCTGACAAAGAGAAAATTATCAAGATAGAAGAAAGTTGAGTTTTCTTATTATTTACCCCCCTGAAATTTTTTTCTCTTTTGAACTTTTGGGTATGTATCCTCCAATTTTTCATATCGTAGACCACGTGTTGTCATTGTTTAGATGTATGACCTGAGGCAATGTCAGGATTAGTTACAATTCCAGCATGTGCTTGTACCTCACCAGTATCTATTGATGTTACAAACGACCTGTTCAATATACTTCGGATTTGTGTTATTGTTTGACTGATTTTGGTACTATTTTAACACCATTAGGTCTGGTGTAGTAGAAGTATGAAAGAAATGCTCTTTTGAACTGGCCGATATAATGTATGGTGCATTCCCTAAGTAGTACTTCATTTAAGAGTTTTCTATCAGCTGTTGGTGGTACAGTAATAACAAGGGCATCATGATGTTGGCAAATACAGAGGATGCACTTGCTAAAAAAATAATATTTTGTATTCTTCTCTTGTATATAATTGACGTTCTTGTTGATTTTTAATACAGGCTTGCTTCTGGAGCTAAGGTTGTGATCCAATCTATAGGTACATGTGATGACAGTGACGAAAGTTGTGATTCGCTCTAATGAGCTAAGTTTAATTCATGTTATTTTTTTTCTTCCTTTTGTTTTCTCTTGACAAGGTGTGAGTAAATGTCTGTGCTTATTAAATTTAGGGGTAGGTTATATTAACAACAATTTTATTTGACAACTGCAACAACCGACAAAATGCTTATCAAAATGAAAAGTTTTATACTGTGATTATGATCTTTATAATTTTGATAGGCCGTGTATCAAATTTGGTGCAATATGAAAATTGATTGATCCTCTATCGAGTGATTTGAAAATTATCAATTAGTTTTATTGCTACTTGATCAAATGACCAAACGGTTCTTAATGTGCATCAAATTGATAGAACAGTCTACCTAAACTATAAAGAACATATTCCCAATTTAGATATCAGTTGTTAAATAAGTTTGTTTGTCAGTATATTCCTTTTCATTTATTAAAGCCTGTAACTGCCAAAAGGTGGTTAGTGTATTATTGTCCATTCAATTGATAACTTAAATAGGTGCCAATTAGTAATTGCTAATTATATATGAACGTTCGCTCTCATTGAGATTCTTTCTTCTCTTAGCCTTGATTTTGTTATAATTAACTAAAGGTAGCTGAGGCAGTTCTTTCATTTGCATAACTTCTAATTAATTATTACTTTTGTGATAATAATATTGCATAATTGAAACAAAAAATGGATGAAATCCATTAAATAACTATAGCTCTTTCGAGAAATTGTAGGATTCTCATCAGCTGAATATCCAGGGTATGATAATTCAGTGGCACAACGGCTAAGTAATTGAGCCACACAAGAAACTTCAAATTAAAAAAAAAAAAAATGAATAAATGCTACATTTATTTTAAAATAAAGAAAGAGAAAATGGTGTGTTAGTGTAATTCCTGAGAAAATTAAATGAGGGCAATCAGAATCTACACATTGGCACACTGCCATTGGATCAGAGGCGGTAGAGAATGATGGGAGTTAACCACATAAAGCTAGACATTGCTTTTTAGTATATAATTATTTCATAAAAACTTTTTACATGTGGTGGTGCTGGTATTAATTATACATTGTTCGCGTCTCCATGTGTTGTTATGGCAAATAGTACGTTTGCCATGAACATTTATGGTTGCACTTTTTGGGACAAATAGTTGATTACTGAGAAAGGGTGTTCTGTCAGAGAAACTAATAACAGGAAGCACAGTTTAGGTAGTTCTTGCTGGTACTGTGGCTCTGGCTAATACTATAAAGTAATTTAATACAGCCAACATATACTTTTCGTGGCCACATGCGCTTGGCTGGCAATGGCATTACTATGTACATATCATGGTGCGTTGCTGTCCTTTATTTATTGTCATGTGCTCGGCCGAACCAGGTAAGGGTCAAGTGATAAACTGGATGGGTCCCGGATCAACTCCACTATTGGACAGAGGCAACAAAATATAAAAAAGATGTTGGTGCTAGATTGTGTCAGCTTACGTGGCTGATTACAAATCTATAAAACAGATCGATTGTAATTGTAAGTAGTGGGCTAACACAGTCTATACATAAAGTATGAAACATATTATGGGACCCAAAAATGGATGGATTCCTAAGAGTGGAGTCGAGGGGCATATTGGGAAGAACCTTTAAAAAACATGAAGCCCAAATAGTTCCATGGGCTATCCGAGTTCACATGATACCACAAGAAGCTCTCAGAATTTGGGCCACTAAAGATATCAATGGCCCACAAATCAACGGAAGCTTTTTGCATCTAAAAGCAGATGGAACCGAAGCCTTTCGCTCGGTTAACATCCGGAACTTCCTCGTAGCGTCATGAATTACAGATTTGAGCTTAAAAGGTAGAATCCGGACGTTCGTTATATATTAGAATGAATTTTAAAAAATCTCTCGTACATTACATGAGATTCTGATCGAGCTGGTTCGAATTCTACCTCAAACGGCGAGGTAATGCAGAGGATCCGGACTCCATAATGACTTGCATCCAAGGTTTAAAATGATAGTTCACGTTTTATTGCTGCGAGTTTTTGGAAAATAATAATCTATAGCAAATAGTGGTAGTTATTACGAAAGTCGTACAATATAACAATATTTGTTTAATATATATTTTGAGATGATTATTTTAAAAAGTAATTTTTAACATATTTGGATTAATTATTTTTAAAAGGTAATTTTTAATATGACGACAACATAAATCTTGTATTGAAAAAACTACGTAGATTATGTTCCACTATGTATTAATTTCAGCCATAGTTAAAATTCAGTCTTTGGTCTAGTGACAAAGTTTATACTTCCTGTCTTCTCCTTCTCCTTCTCGGTTTCTCTCGATTCATCGGTGCCTGAGCTGGAGACCGATGTGAGAGGAGCACAAGAGGCGAATAAAAGTGAGACGCCAAGCTGAAGGCAGAGGAGGATGGAGAAATCAGAGAGCTCGGACGGGGAGAGTGTGAGGAGATTGTCTGCCATTCAATTGACATTGTCGGCAAAACTAGCCGTAGAGGTAGTCGGTGTGGTGGAGTAGAGATGACGGAAGTGATGCTGGAGAAAAATAGAGATTTTGACTTTGGGAATGAAGTCCGGAAAATAATTCTAATTAACCCATTATAGCAGCAATAGTTGCATTTTCTTAATTTTATTATTCAATCACATAACTTTTGATATATAAAAAACTATTATAGAACTATCACAACGTAATAACAAACTATTTAAAACTCTCTCGGATAGTATGCACTGCTATGCAATCTTAATTCGTCCCAAATGCTGACAATCAAACTTGAAACAATGACATTAAAAAAACTAAAATAAACTGGACAACACCTTGCCCATTCAGAATTTATATTGTTAATGATGGTCTTGATGGTTGATTAATTGTCCAAATTGTTGGATTTTGAAGTCAAACTGTCACATATGTCGTACACAGAGAATAATTGGTAGTTGCGAACAACTACTCAGCTGTCATTATAAAGTTGGCTGTTCTTTGATTAATCGGTTGTATAATTAAAAAAAAAAATAGAAACTGTAAATAATGATGTTATTTATTGGAATGTCAAGTTAGTCTACAAAACCGGTTAGTCAGTCACTTTCCAATTAATCGATAACGCATTTAGCATAATAATCACAACATTCTTATAAACTATATGTTATTACATATATTCTATTAGAGCAGGTATATAAATTATCTTAAAACTGTGGTTATTTGTACTAAATTAATAAGAAAGTTAAATTGTCTAAAAAAAAATTAACCTTAAAATTTTTTTTTCTAAAAAATTTAATAAATCGGTCACAAATTTGACTGAGAATTAATTAATCAATCTGTATCTAACATTTGGTTTAGTAAGCTTGTAAATCAAATTTCACTTAAATTGAATTTGAAAAGACAGATACATGCGTTTATGCTAAAAAAAAAATACACGTTCCAAAAAGCGAAGTCTTTTTAGTAGAAATTGATTGAAATAAAATTGTACGAAAGAGCTATCCTTTTACGAAAAAGAATCATCCTTTTATCAATAACACAAAATTTCACAATAAGAACCAACGATCAAAATTTCTCGAGCAATTTATTTTTCAAAATAGAAATTCGTGCAATGATATTGTGGGATTTAAGCTGGAACAAGTGAGCTATCGGAATCGTTTTTTCTCGTCGTTTTAATTTCTGGGCTAACGAATAAGGATCGAGCCTTGTTCATAGAGTTATAAACGGGCCCATACCCTTTTTTCTGCGTTTATTTTTTAATTACTGTTTAAGGAAATATCAATGTTGTGGTTGTCTCCTCTTCCAAAACCCCTCAATTGGAATAACAAAAGGAAAAACATTATTATCCTTCTAGATTTCTCCTCACTAAACTGACGGTTCTGTATAATCTACCTGAGTGGAAAGATCGACAAATTCGAGTGTTTCTTCTCTTCGATTAAGTAACAGGTGCTAATCGGAAGCCGCCGCTCGATGCTGCATTTCCCTGGTAACTATTCAATTATCATTTCTCTTTCAATATTCAACCATTTAATTTTCGACAGCTTATCTTGGGCCTGAGGGTAGTTTTTGAACTTTTGGGTAGAATTATTCCAGTTTTGAGAAATGAACATATAGACTAGTGATTAGTGAAGGCCGCGTATTAGTTTTGCAAGATGAACATATAGACTAGTGAAGGCCTATCTTTTTATTAATCTACATTGCTCCTCAATAGTGAGACTTCCAACCGGGTCCCACTTTTAAGCGACACAACTCCCTTCCAGCGACCTCTCACGCTATTTCTTTCCCTTCTCTCTCTGGGACTGTTCGGCTGAGCATGGAACAGTAGAAGAATAAAGTAATTTTGGAATTGATAATTGACCACTCTTCTAGTGTATTCCAAGTGTGTTTGCACATTCAACAATTGAAATAGTATTACTTTTCTTCGTTAAAATACAATAATTGTAAGGAATAACTTTTATAACCTTTGTTGAATTTTGGTTACTGCACCATAGCGTTGAATATTAGTACACGAATTTTACAACTTCTATTTTGCTTGAGTTATAAATTTTTTAAATGACAAAGAATTATAATTTAAAAACAAAAACAAATAAAAAAATTGCTTGAGTTATAAATTTTTACATGGCAAAGGATTATAATTTAAAAAATAAATAAAATAAAAAATGAAAGTACTAGCGGTCTAGCGCCTCGGCAAAATGAATGAAATTTTTTCTATAATTTCGTTCTGAGGGGGATGGATTCTCCAACCTTGGGTTCATACGCCAACTCTCCTTATAAATGAATTTAAAAGCACTTAATATGCACAATTTCGGTGACTTCAGACCTATTGGAGGTCTCCCCCATCACGTAGAATGTGTCATCTTTAATGGCAAAAACAGCATAACCTCTTGACTTTCGTATAGCCATGCCTGGGATCCAAGATGCGAAACACACATCGGAATATCTCAACACTCGGCACCATCTTCTCCCCATCAAAACCAACAACATCATGTCTAATTTGGAAATAAAAATAATTAGAAATGGAAATTCATTTTCAGGTTCATAATAGAAAAGGAGGTCCAATCCAAATCCATGACAGTGTCAATTTCAATGTTTTATGTTATCTTCATACAGTAGCATACCAATAGTAGAGGGTCGAAGGCAGCTAGGCATTCCAAGACATTTGCATAAGCTGGTACCGACCATACCAATTTATATTCTTCTATGAAAAAGACAAACCTGATGCGAAGCCAGGTACCCTTCAGCTAGGCATTCAAATCGGTACCAAAACCAGAAAATGTTCGTACCAGAAAATCTGATTCTGCATACCTGATCTTAGAACCAGTTTACCAGAAAACCTTCTTCAAGAAGCTTCTTGTTCGTGAGGAAATTGAGCTTCATTTGTCTCTCTGCTTCAGATGGACAAGCTCCTCCTGACCTCCAAAAAATACATGGAAAAGAAAGTACGGCTACGAATACCATTTCAAAATTATATATCCAGAAAGATAAAAGAAGTGGGTGCATATGTTTTCAAGTATGATTAGAAGCTAGCTAAAATCAAATAGAATGATATTTTTTTACATTTTGGATATAATTAATTGGAACTATAATTCATTCCTAATGGTTTCATGAAAAGAAATAGGTTGAATTTAACAATTGGACAAAAATATCATTTTATCTTATATTATTGTAGCATGAAGCATATTAAGTGCACTATCATACTTAGCAATAATCCAACCACACCAACAAATTACTAATCAAAATAGTATTTAAGAAGCTCCAAAAATGATCATAAGGGCCTTACCACTACAAATTTCATGAGATTTGCGCTGGTCAGTGACCCCAAGCAGCCGATTTGAACCCAATTGAGCAGAAGCAATAAGTGAGCCAGATAGAGGATTCACAGTAGAAGCCGACCTGATTGGATAAATTTAATGCACTCTATTTACAAAGAGAAAGTGACAAATACTGCACAATAGGTAGTTAAACTGGGTATGCCATACTCTTAAATCACTATCTAAACTTTTCGTATTCGAGCGAGATAGATGAGAAATGCGACAACTTAAAAAAAAATAAATAAATAAATTAGTTCGATAACCATTTTGGCCCAAAGAAAAGTCACTCTGGTATCTCCAACTACAGGTATGGCGCTAGCTAAGCTTCGTATCTTCTTTGAAGATGTCGATGGCGCTAGCTAAACTGAGAAGATGTCGAAATCGGTAAAAAGCAAAGGGGGACGAAAGATGGAAGAGAAACCTCTGAGCAAGATGGATCACATTTCGCAAATCTCCCGGCAGATCGTCAGAAATTGTGATTGGGTAAACGGAGAAAAAGAAATTTCCTCCTCTGGAAGAGTGCAAGAAGAGGTGAAAGAGTGTTAAAATAGGAATAGAGTTGCCACATCAGCGAAATAAGGGGTAAAAAAAGTCATTTCTCATCCCTTTTCCATTTCCAGTCCAATTCGCAATTCTAGCTCCTCTCTGGAATTGGAAAAAGCCGAAGAGTAGTCTATTCTAATTCTTTTTATTTCTGTTCGGCAGGAATAGCACTTCAATTCCATTCAATTCTGCTATTCAATTCGGCAGGAATAGCTTCCTCTTTCCAGTACCTCTCTTCTTCTTCTCTCTCTCCGTGACCCCGAGCACGACCCCCCTCTCGCCTCTCCAGACCTTGAGCACCACCCCGCAGCCTGCTCTTGCCCCTCCAGTTGCCGCGATTGTTCGACCCTTCTCTCCAGTTCCCTCTTCCTTCCGTCTGGCCCTCCAGCGAACCAGCCCAAATCTCTTCAAGGTATGGATGCATGATCTCTCGAGCTCTCTTCCTCGTCATCCCAATCAAATTCTCCCTTTCCCCTTTCTATACTCACGAACAATGAACTTTGATGAGGTCTGGAACAACTGGTCTATTATTTTAATTTTAAAAAAGGAAACGGATTTCCAAATTTCAGGAAACTATTTGATTTTTTTGTATTGTTTTGGATTTTATCGGTTTTTCAACTCCCTTATTTTGGAATATATCAATTCATTCTTTTTTTAGGCAAATAACAATATTTAGTGGAAAAGTTTAAGATGAGGCACTGGAACACGTTGATTTAATTTTAATATAATTATTATAGTTGTCATATATAAATTGTACCTATGGATATCATCACGACTGTTAAGGCACTTGCCGAGGAGGCTAAAGTGAGATATGAGAAAGCTGTATTTAAAGTTGTTGATCTGGTATAAGTTATTCCTTTATTATTTAAATTTGAACGATCCAAAGTGTTGTACCATGAAATAATGTTGATTGTTTAATTCATCATCATCATTATTATTGTTATTATTATTTTTATTATGTAGGATGAGTATCCAGCTGAAGATGACGAGTATTAGGATAAGATGAAGAAAAAGAACTTCACCTTAATTTTTCATGGCTACGTAAGATTTTTTTTCATGGTTGTAGTTAGTTTTATTCTTGTCAGATCATTTCTAAATGTTCTTATTTGAAAAATAGATATGGAGATGGTGAACCAAACTGATAATGTTCCATGTTCTACAAATGTTTCAGAGGCAAGAGAAAGCAACGCATATTTTGTTTTGGAAATAGATAATATTTTTCTGTTATATACTAATTAGGAATTTTGGGCTTGGTTGAATAATCTTTAATATGCTGTGTTTGACCTTGGGAATAGGCAATATGAGCATTTCAACAAGATTAGTATGTGATTTTAGTGCACATCAAATTCTTTTTTTATCTGTCTTGATACATTTTTTTGTTACTGTGGATAATCGGTTGCAGAGGCGGTAGACGAGCTTCTTGAAATACAAGGTACTGAATTTGCACTTACCAGATACATATGATTTATAGTATGTCATTTTAGTTAGGTTGAAAATTTTAATATTAATTTTCATAAAATAGGTGCCAAGTTCATGATATCAGTTGGCCAGGGACATGATGGTCAGTACATTGAAGATGACTTCTATGCATGGAACACTCAAACGAGGTTTGTAATTAGTTAGTTGATATACACAACTGAATTTCTTTTTTTAAATTTTTTGTTGTCTTCTCAAGAAAGAGCTTCTATGGCCAGAACTAGACAAACTACTTAGAGATGAAGACGATGTCTTAGACACAACCACGCTATCTACCGCTGCTATTCCAGAATTTCGTATGGTATTCCTCAAACCTGATAACGGTGCTCACCTGGATAAAAGCTGGAGTCTTGCTAAAAGCCATGGTGTCCAATGATATCCACCATCCATGCAGGTGATTACATATCAGTTTACACTATTATAATTTTCATAGAAGTACATATAACGAGGAAATAATTATATCTTGATTTGTTTATTTTGAATTGTGTTCCTTTTTAATTTGTAATTTGTTGTTTAAGATCCAATGTGGTTGTGAGAAGGGAGCTCCATAAACATGTTTCTGATCAGTCATGTACCCAATGTAGAATTTGACACTGCAAGCACAGGTCTTAGGTAAGATAAATTAAAATATTATTATCTGGAATATTTTTGTTTGTGTCCTTTTGAATTCTGCAATCATCCCCTCTCAGGACCTGCCTATTTCTATTTACGAGACATGGAGCTCCCTATTTTTTTAGGATAATCTTCTTTCTAACATTTTTATTTATCGACTTAAAAAGAGTTACATGTGATTGATGAAAATCCTCATCTCATATTCGTCAGATCAAGCTATAACATTAAGGTTTGCATCTTTATCCAAGAAATTATATCGGTTGGCAACTTAGTATTTCACCAACTAATTTGTTTTACCTGTTTGTATTTTTATTTTAATTTTTTTAATGCTAAGACGGTGGAGGGAAAAGATTTTTGTGGATCATGTGGAACATCTCAAACCATCTGATGGCTTTGCTGCAACCCAGTGTAAGATTAGTTTATATAGTATAATTGTTTATCGTAATAAAAATAAGTAATTATCATACCCCCTTCTCTTATTGGCCAAAAGGCATCACTAATAAATGCTTCTTTGAGCAGTGTCAGCTCAGGTCACATGGATACATAGTGCTATTAAGATGCTTAATAGCAGGGTGAGAATATTGTGCCTTGCCCTCAATATAATGGATAAACAATAAATTAGCAACAGAGAAAAAAAAAAAATTTAGCGACAGAAAAATATCCAGAAAATAGGAAGGAAAGGCATAAATTCAGTGATACTGATAATATTAGGCTGTGGATGAGAAATTACCAGCATGGTTCTAAAGTCCAATAGTTCAGTTACATTCATTGATTCATTTGTCATTTTTATTGCATCTTCATGTGTATTAGTATGCTTTTTTCTAATGGATTTCCTGGATTTTCAATTTGAAGTGACTCAAAGCTTACACATTTGCTCCAGATCTCTCTTGGTGAGTCAAAATCTGTTTTTTTTTTTCTCCTTTTTTTTATAACTTCCGTCGTATGTTTGACCAACATGAAACTAAAATCGCAAGAACAGGATTGAGTAAAAGCCAGAAAACAGAAAGGAAAGGCATAAATTCAGTGATACTGTAATATAAGATGTAGGTAAGATGTCCTATTAGAGTGCTTTCTCCTGTTCTTATAGTTTCGGATTGAGAGCCACAAACCATGGGTGTGGTGGGATTATGTAACTGATTTTGCTGACACCTTGAAGGATAAGAAGCATGCTACCGAATGTGCTGACAAAGTACTCAAATCTTTAGGTATGTTTTGACATTTGTTACTAAATAGTGAGTTTCAAGTTTTGACATTGTTCTTGAATGGTGCTTTTTGATAATATGTAGTGTCAGTTTTGATAATCATTTGTGGGTATTTATAATTATCTTCAACTGAACAAGGGAGTCAGCACATAATTCGTCTTTTGGCAGATTCATTTATTGTTTTTGCAATTATGTTATATAACTTCAACTTTTTTAGGATTTGACTAGAAGAAAATGAGTGACTGTATTGGGGATGCAGAAACTGATACTGATAATAATGTCTGTAAAACTAAACAGGTCAAATCTTTTTTATTCTATTTGTTATTTTGTTTTGTCCTTCTCTTTTATAACTGACAAAGTTATTTTTTATCTTTTATGCCTTAGTGATAATGCCAGTTGATTTTAAATCTCTAAACCTTCAGGTTGGTAAGCGAGATCGTGGTGATGTTACATTTTTGTCCATGTTTGCCATCAACAACAGACGATGCGGAGGTCTGATTTACACTTCAATTATTTTTTATATGATGATTTAAGTTGTTGTTCTACTGAATATGTTGTATGAGATAATTACATTTATGTTGTTAGGCAAGCTTGGCAAAAGTGCAGTGCTCAAAGCAATATGGTCGGGATTTGAAGAGACCACCAAGCCTTCAGTTTGTCTCAGCACAGGTTAGTTTCTTTATAAACTTAGATCGAGTCGCTCGCAAACAAACTAGAAGAAAGAATCGGCATAACTTTTGTCTTTTGCTGGTCTTTTGTGAAGAAAGTCTCTCCAACAAACTAGGATAGGTGGGACCTGGTCCCTTGCTGGCAACCCCTCGCTCCTCTATTGGAGATTCTGTCAATCTCCTTTATTGAGCTAATAATGGAGGTAAGGGATGTACTTTCTATTGAATTTATACAATTTGATAGAGTTAGTTATTTGGTGATCTGGTCGACAGGATCAAAATTTCGTAATATCATTGTACCAGTTTTATGCCATGATCTAATGCTATTATTTCATGACGCCTGCTATATGTTGTTTTCATACTGTGCATTGGACCTGTACCATTGGGGCAAATATACAATCATATCTTTTTGTTGCACCAAGAATGTACTACTCTTTGGTTATTCTGGTTCGGGCACCATACCAGCTTATATAACCTAAGCAATGAAAAGGCACTGTCTAATCATCAACTTTTCGGAGGACATGCATATAAAAATACCAAACAAAGTTTGTTTCTGACCTGTGAAGATAATTCACGGGGCGATGGTTGTAATGAAAACTCAGATTCCGAATCAAGCCTGAGCCGAGAATGGATTTGGAGGCACAGCCACTTTCACACGGTATTTTGTCCAGTTATATTTTATAGCTTTCTTTTTTGTATTTCCAAAAGTTTAAGAGTTGTCTTCTATGTTAATGAGTAATGACAACAACCATTTTATATTTGTTTTTGATATTCAAATTATTGTCATGTTGAGCTTTTTATTTGACAATTGTTGTACTGTAAACAACACTTTTATTTGTCATGTTGGCTCTGGACATTTTTTTGATTCAGTTTACCTGAAACTATTGCATCATTCAATTATACCGCTGAACCTTTTCTTTGTTGAACTAAATTATATTTGTTGAACTCCTGTGTAGAAACTCCTGTGTAGGTTTCTACACAGCCTGTCCCAAGTCAGGAATAAGGAGAGTTTGTGATAGGCTTGACGAGCCAGTGTTAAAAAAAAAAAACCTCTTTATGAAAATGAAACCCTCACGAATTGGGCAGAAGTAGTACTAAGATGGGTGATCTTCTGGGAAGTCCCTGTGTTGCTGACTCCGGTTGGGTTTTATTTCTATTCTACCCCAACTTGTTTGGGAATAAAGGTTTTGAAGAAGAAGAGGATCTTCAGTTAAACCTTTCTTTGTTCAACTATGTTTTATTTTTGTTGTTCGTCTACATTGTATGATATGCACTATGTTTTCTTTTCTCTACTATCTCAATTATCATTGCCGAAGCAAAGCGAGGCATCCGGCTAGTATAGATATAAGGTTGTACTTGTTGCTTTTCAACAAAGACAAATAAAAAGAAGAAAAAGAAAAACCATGACTTGGGCCTGAATTTTCGCTCCTAATGATTATTTTTGGTTTCCCGATGGCTAGAGGTATAGGCCTGTATATTTGTTCCTAATGTTTAATTTAATTTTAGGCTGGCCCACGGGCATTTAAGAAAAAAAAAATTAATTTTGGGCTGCTTCAAAAGAGACCCAATCATGTTACTTTCTTAATGCCTGATGATTTGAAAAATGATTCTGTTATAGTCTGAACCTAATTTTTGGTAGTTATGCAAAAAAAAAAAAACCTTTATTTGTCACATTGACGTCGTTATATACTATGTTCTCTGCGACCTTCCTGGACACAAGTTAGCTGAGCACATTCTCCTCCATAACCAAGATCCTAAAGATCAGTGATCTCCTTAATTTCTCATCCATTTGATCTCTCTTTCCACAAATGTCAGACAGCACGACGAGCAAGATGATCAAGCTCAAGAGCAGCGGTGGAAAGGAGTTTGAGGTATCTGATACAGTACTGGTGAAGCAATCTCAAAAAATCTGCCGCTTAATAGAAACCGCCTTCACAGAGAACTCCATCCCACTAGTGAATGTCAATGTCACTGCACCGATCCTTGAAAAGGTGTTTGAGTACTGCATGAAGCACGTTGAAGCAGCAGATGCATCAAAGACTGAAACGACCGGCAAAGGATGCATAAAAGATGATGACTTCGCTGCTGAGAAGGAAGAATGCGCCTCGATAATCAGTGGGCTTAAGCTTTCAACTGAAGAAAAAGGTTAACTCTTTTGCTTTGATGTGGTTCAAGATTGTGTCTTTTGGTTGCAAAGAACTTATATGCATAAAAGTTGATATTATAGCTTCTGTATCTAGTTCTCTTTTTCCTCATATGATCATGGTGGCTAAAAGTGCACAAGGAATGTAGTTCTAATGAGTTTTTTCTTTTTCTTGGATTCAAGATTGATCAGGCTTTCAACATAAAATATTTATATACATATTATTTGAAAGATGTGAATATTTTATATCAAATTTATGTACTAATATTAAAAAATGTATATATGATTTCAAAAATACAAACAAGGAATATAGATAAAAGGTTGCACTTGTCGCTTTTCAACAAAGACATAAACAGAAGAACAAAGAAACTTTTTCCCCATGACTTGAGCCTGTATTTTGGTTACTAATGATTAATTTGATTTTGGTTTCCCGATGGCTCAATGTATATATATTGGCCTGTATATTGGTTCCTAATGTTTAATTTATTTTGGGTTGCTTCAAAAGAGACCCAATCGTGTTACTTTCTTAATTTGACCTGATGATTTGAAAAATGATTCTGTTAAAGTCTGAACATAATTTTCGGCAGTTTTGCAAAACGTAAAAAAAAAAATGTTATTCGTCACGTTGATGTTGTTATATATATCTAAAGATCAGTGATCTCCTTAATTTATCATCCATTTGTTTTCTCTTTCCACAAATGTCAGACAGCTCGGCGAGCAAGACGATCAAGCTCAAGAGCAACGATGGAAAGGAGTTCGAGGTATCTAAGACAGTGGCTCAGCAATCTCAAACGATATGCCGCTTGATAGAAGACGTCAGCACCGAGAATTCCATCCCACTAGTGAATGTCACTGCACCAATCCTTTCAAAGGTGATCAAGTACTGCACTAAGCACGTCGACACAACAGATGCATCAAAGACTGAGACGACCGGCGAAGGATGCATCAACTCTGACGAGGAGTTGAAAAACTGGGACAAGCAGTTTGTAGATAATATCGATAAGGCGGCGATGCTCTACGACCTAATCATGGCAGCTAACTATTTAAATATTGAGGGGCTGCTGGATGTGACATGCCGAAAGATGGCTGACATGGGGAAGAGCACAGAGGAGATTCGTCAGGCTTTCAACATAAAAGATGATGATCAGGACGAATGCGACTCGATAATCAGTGGGCTTACGGTCTTTGATGAAAAAAAGAAGAAAAAAAAAGAAAAAAAGAAAAAAAAAATAATCAGTGGGCTTAAGCTTTCCACTGAAGAAAATTGCTAACTCTTTTGCTTTGATGTGGTTCAAGATTGTGTCTTTTGGTTGCAAAGAACTTGCTTTCTACTAGGTTTTTAAGTCCGTTTATAAGATTGAATTTTTTTAGTTGATGTTATAGCTTGTCTGTATCTAGTGATAATCTATTGCTTGTTTTCAAAATTTGTGATGTGATTGCTAGTTGCTACGTACATTCTTGTTTTCGAAAAATTGACGTCATCTTGGAGGATGTAATAGGGGTTTATTCAATGATTATTATGGTTTTCAACTGAATATCTAAAATTTGATCTATCGCATCTTTTGTAAGGCAGATTTTTGTTGAATTCCTCTGCAGAATTTTTTGGCTTCAATTCTGGATATAATGAACTAAAACCATTTCCTGTAATTAAATATGCTTCTGCTCCAAAAACATTCAAGTGGAATTAAATGAAAATTTTATCTCTCTGTATTATGTTGCCTTCACATATGCAAGGATTAATTTTGGCTGATGAATGGTGATTTCTTAGAATCAAAGTCCACACAAGTCGAACCATATCTTATATAGTACAGATGGTGATGAATTTTGCCTCTTTACGGAGATATGCAGATTCAATTTCTGCAAAAAAACATCTAAAAAAAATAGTTGTCGGGATTAATGAGAGTCCTAATTTAAAAAAAAAAAAATACTACCACACAAGCCCCCTAGATTCCAGGTCCTACAAAAGATTTCCATGAGTAACTCAGACAATTTTGAATGCTAAATCTGGTATTTAAATAGGCAGTGAGAAAACCGAAATATCAGAGAAAGTTAGATCCTTTTATCGTTGCTCTGTTTTTTTTTCTTTTCGAAAAATGTTTATATTTAGTTGGCACTATGTATGAAAGGGATTGCATTAAGGTAAGTGGATGGTTATTGATCGATGATGACTGATGGGACATTAGACCACTTTTGCTTTCAATAATATGCTTTAGTCCCTTGAATTTGAATATCAACATGATTTTCATCAGGACAATCTTTGACTGCACATCATTCATGTTATTTTCTAATGCCATTTATTTTGTGCATTCTACTAGTTCGAGATTTTCTTTAGGGATATGCTTCATTTAAGTTAAATACATCTTATGTTGTTTTTGAGTAAATGTTGAAGGTCAAGCCACCTAACTATTTAATATTCACAAGAAAATCTTTCATTCCAATTTCAAACTTGCGACCTCCCACACAGAACATTGCCTTTGCCACTAGACCAAAGACTGATTCTCATATACCTTCTATTGTTATGTGATGACCCTGCTTATCAAATGGTTCAGGTTGGTTTAGACAATATCAGAGCATGCAGACATGACTCCTATTCTGTATATACATGATATGATCCTAAGCTCAGTATTTTATTTATTTATGTATTTATTGTAATGAATCAAAGTTTATTGTGGGTATGCAACAAAAGTAAATTTCAGGAAAATAAAGGTAAAAGAAATCTTCCATCTCCTTTTTTCTTGTTCAAATTAAAGCTTACATCCAAATAAAATTAAAAGATGCAACCAAAGCAAACCATAAACAAACATTTCATCAAACTAGCAAATACATACCCCTCCCTCGTCCCGTTGTCAACCATACTAGTAGTTAATATCAAGCCTATTCCTATCTGCTCACAAAGGTCACACAACGTTTATGCTTTTTTTGTTTTCTCCACAGTCCACACCACACAAAAAGAGAACCAAAAGCAAATGTAAAATTAAATAAGTGCATGCATAATCAAAGTTCATGCAAAGGGGATTAATTGAAATCCATCAGACATTCTCTGAGGTCGAAGATGGAAGTAGAGGTTGGTTAAGAGAAGAGGCCTTGAAGGAGGCTACACTGCTTTGTCGGTGTCCTTCATGCTCACATGTTGAAGAAACCAATGCAGCAGCCTCCTTTGCAGCAAATGCTCTTTCCGCGCTTTTGCCCCACAAAACCAGGTATAGTCCCATTATGATCAGTGCTGCACCAATTATCCTGCATGTATGATACTTGTTATAGATTGTATGTAGACATGTACAAATTACATACTTATCTACACTTGTGTTACCAATTTGTCTCTACCCACAAAATCTGGTTGAGTACTATTGTTTTCCAGCAAAAAAAAAGGAACTTTCTGTTGGTAAATGTTTATCAGTTTTGGATTTTTTTTTCCAAGTTACAAACATTCGATTTTTTTTTATGTGCAAAAGGTTTAGCAAATACCCTCCAAGGTAGAACTTCTCGCCAAGAGTAAGGGAAGCCGTGATGGCCACAACAAGTGTCTGGACAGGCTGATACACAGCCACAAAAACGGGACCCCCTCTGTCAATGCACCAGATTTGAACTGCGAAAGCTACTCCAGATGCGATGAAACCCTGCATGTTGAGTCCCCAATAAGTACATGTCATGTAATTGACCTTATTAGTATTTTAATACTTTTCAATTTTGAATAATGTTTAAATTTGAAGTGTTCTGTTTCTTTATTTTAGAACGGGCATATCTTGTTTACTTTAAGAAACTTCAAATAATCACATATACCTTATAAAACAAGTAATATATTTTATATGCACTCCCTTCCAATAATTTCTTTAAAATAGCTCAACCTTGCTTACTGCTGCTTCTATAGAGGTTTTAATTAGAAATTACAAGAAATTATAAGTTTGAGCCTAATAATTTTTATTTGCATATTTCCATACTTCTTTTTTTTGTTTAACATACTTTTGCTGACCAAATTATGATGACTTTCTCCTATAAAAAGTTCAGCAACCTGAATCATGGTAGACATAATGAGTTTTTTAGTGGGTTGATGTTATATGTATCCCCTGATCATGAGTAGCATAAAGACATGATATTATCATGGAGCATGACACTATTGGAAAGTACTTAGCATCACCTTCAATTTTTGACTCGAATAGGAATTTTGGTATAAAAAAATGAATAAGGTTTCAGATAAAGTCAGGAGAAAGCATGCATCAAAGGCTTCTATCCAATTATGTCTACCACTAGTTTAGCTTTAGTACTCTTTGAGTCTATTTAATCACTAAGAAAGCTAAGATAAGCCCATGGTTAACTTTAGCACTTTATCCATTTAATAATCTATGCCTGTATTGAAAATAAAATAATTCAATTCGATCTATCATTGACATTTATTGTTCATACCCTTTTAAAATCATAAATTCAACTACAGAGCAATATTGTTCTTTTAGATTCCCACTCAATCAATAATTGCTTCTCCCAATATTTTGAGAAAAAAGGCATATTGGAAATTTGTTTAATTGCATTTGAGAGAGATAGAAAGATTATTCAAATGAATTTAACCTCTATTTGAAAATTTTCTGCAAGTCAAATATATTACCTAGCTAGCTTACTAACAGCCAGTGGCAGAGCATGACCACAGGACGCTATTCCACTATTAAATTCTTAATGACTGATATTTTATATGGAAATTTAAAGAATTCTTGTTTTTTAAAAGAAGGGACTGATTCACTAATTTTGACATATTAGCAATATTAGTATTTACTATTTAGCCTCTGTCTTTTTAAATCCGCCTTGCTGACAGTGCTTATTTGATATACTTCCTACACACCAACCACTAAGATATTGTACGTAATTGGTTTTGCATATTACATATTTTCTTATTTGGTAAAGTTCCTGAGTTTAATCCTTAAAGAGAATCAAATAAGCGAATCTAGTATAGATAGAAAAGCAAACATGTAGTGGACTACGTGGATGTTTTATTCTAAGTTCTTTTCATATAAACTGGAATTAGAACAATATAGAGTACAGAGTTTAGTATCTAATACTTATTCGAGTAGGATATCAAAATGAATTGTTTCAGTTAATTTGTTAAAGTCAGAAGTAATATACAGGTCACATGTCTACCATTAATTATGATTGCCCTACTTCTTGATCCTAATTAATTATAGGTTTGATTTACACATCCAGGTTGGTTTTAGCTCAGATTGTACGCACTTAGGTAATACTAGCCTTTAGGTTCTACAATTATGTGGTTTGTTGCCATAATGGGGTTCCTAAAGCTTTTATTGTGGTCCTATATACAGCAATGTTTTTAAAACAGTAAAGAGTTCACAGACATAATTCTTGTACTTGTCTCCAGTTCCTGCAACTAAAGTTACTGTGACAGAACAGCATATCTCTTGGCATGCAAAACAACTAATTAATTAAGGGACAATTAAACAAGAAATTAGTTAAAATTACCGCATAGAGGATGGTGAAGACTTCGGAACCAGAGTGAAAAGCCCAAGCATCAGCATCTCTCTCGATGAAAGCGGCTATGATCAGGAACTGTATCACGCCAAAGAAGCAAGTGTATGACGTAACTGACAATCTGGCAGGGTACTTCTTCAGCACAGGTGCCTGAAGCACGAGCCAGCCGGACCAGGATAAGCAGTGGCCGATCAAGTATATGCAACCAAGGGTCCAATTCTTGCCGTTCGAGTCGTTTAACCAGAGTACAGTTGTGTCCTGTGCGAATGAGCTTGTTGCCGTGCCGTTAAGAGTTGAAGGGCCGAATATGGTAGGGCCTTTGTATAGAGTTATGACTGATGCACCCGCAACACACGCAAGTGTGCCAAGAACTTTTGCAATGCCATCTTTGCGGTCGATGCGTACCTTCTCTATCCTGTAATGGAAATAGAAAAGTGTAACAAAATGGTCTATTAGTTAGGAGACGAATGTCGGATTGATGGTTTAAATAAGTTTGGTAGGATATTTCGATAAATTCTCGAGGGAAAGCTACTATGTTGTACCTCAATGCTGCAGCCATAGCAAAGGTGATGGCTGGTACAGAGTTCTGAATGGCTGATGCGAAGGTCGGAGAAGTATTATCCAGTCCCAGTAGATAAAAACCTTGGTTGGCGGTTATGCTATTTCCATGTCAAAAATGAATAGCTCATACATATGAGAACTTCTAATATATTAAAACTATATTTGAAAATTATGTTTCAGAAATACTAAAGAATTATTAGAGGATCTTACCCACAGAGAGCAAGTAGAAAAAATTGCACGATAAAGCTGAGTGTCAGTGTTGGTCTATCCTTCCTACAAAAAATATTAAAAGGAATCCAACAAATTAGAATGATTCGTCTATAATTATACCTTTAACCATCTTCATATAGCTAGTTAGTTGATTTATACATCGGAACCATCAAGCAAAACATATCACATCATATGAGTATTATCAAATTACAGAAAAATCAGTATGTAGTTGTTTCATTTGGATTCATTACTTATAGAAATTCAAAATGGTGCCATACTTTCCAAGGAAGTATGCAAAAGACACAAGCAGTATCAGGGCAATGATGTTGCAGTAGACCGGAAACGATACAGAAAAATCGGTATGTAGTTGTTTCATTTGCATTCATTACTTAATAGAAATTCAAAATGGTGTCATACTTTTCAAGGAAGTATGCGAAAGGCACGAGCAGTATCAGGGCAATGATGTTCCGGTAGACCGGAAACACCACCTTGCTTATACCCATATTGAGCGCCAAACGGGAAACAACATGGAATCCGGCATAGCCAAACTGAAGTGCCAGCATGGCAACATGCAGCTGCACCTTCTCAGGCATGCCGCATACCACCCTGGAATCCACATCAGCCATTTCACAGGCAGAGTGTCTCTCTGCTTTTGTGTGGTGTGTGCTTGGAGGTTCAGAGAGTGGAGAGGAGTGAAGGGTGAAGAGAAGAGGGGGTGGTGGAGGGGTCTAAATATGGAGAGGCGAGAAAGAGAGACACTGAGTGTGCGAGGTTAGTTTGTGCGTGCGTTGTCCCCACAGGCAATTGGCTATTTAATAGAAAATAAAAGAAAATAAAAGGTGTCATCTCAACGCTAGTGTTGATGTTTTCTTCTTGTCGCCCACATTCTCTCTCTATAACAGGCTATACACATATGACATATGTGCCTTTAGGCACATCAGGAACAATAAATAAGTATTTTTCTGTGCTGTGGATGTAATTAGAGAAGTATTTAATATGGACCTATTGTTGATTAATTTTTGCCTAATGTTGTATGTTTACTGGGGTTAACTTTGCTCGGTTGATCTTTATTTACATGCGGTCAAATTTTTTGTGTTTGTTTTTTAAGTTGTGAGCATTTAAAAATTAATTACGACTTTGAAGATTTAAACCTTGACTGAAGACATGGTTGGTAGAAAAAAAACAAGATCTACTCTGTGAAGAAAGTTTGTTTCACACAACCAATCAATGGATTCCGAGACTGAGGACGTCTGCACTGGGAAAAATAGATTCTTTATGTTTCCATTATACCATAAAATGGAAATCCTTGGCAATTCCCATTCAGTTTTTTCTTTTAAAATTTGGCCTTATTTTTTAATCCGTCTTAGCAATCAATTTAGATTACTTTAATCAAATATATAATAGTATTATGAAAATTGAGATGCCTTTGTGGTGGATTAATTTCTTTGACATAAGAACATACAAGCTTTGTTTTTTGAGATGCAAGTAGACTTTGATTTGACCTCTTGTTTTTTTAGAATCCATATCCTATGAGGTAACATAATATTTGAGTTTGGATTCAGACTCTGATCAGAATTCAATTTAATATTGGTGCCAAAACAAATTGGATGATCCGAATCCAAACTTATTTATGTTACCTCGTATATATGATCAGATGAATTGTGTGTTCATAGCTGCTGCTATAGCAACGTTAACTATAGTAAATATATTGTGACGATAAACATCGTGGCATTATGATTTTTTTTAGCAATATAGTGCATTACTCAATAAAGATAAAATAATACTCAGAGACATTTCAATGTTAGAAAGATACTATAAGATTTAAGGCTTAATTCGTATTGTATTTTATTATTATTTAGAACTAACTATTTTCTTAGTTCCTCATTCAGTAAATATGATGTTTTATTATTAAACAAATAGACACAATTTAATTTCTTCATCAACGTGAAAATAATCATTATACCCGTTATTGTGGCCCGATTCAATGGCTGAAAAATTGAAAATCTGTTTTATTGTTATAAGTATAAGAAATTTTTTATGTAGTTATGATTTCAGTAATTGCACATTAATTTTTAGCGTTATTTAAGTATATTGTGGTCCGATTCACAAATTAGTTATCAATATACTATATTTTTACTTTTTTTATATTTAGTTGAATATTTGGATTTTACAATTTTATAAAATAATAGTTAAAATAACTACATATTGTATGAACCGATACGTCTACAATAGTACCGTAAAATGCTTGACCGCGCTATGAGTCCGCTATTCACTATTTAAAACCTTATATTTTGATATTGAAATAAATCAAAATAGTAAGAATATAATTCTTTATCTCATGTAACTATATTTGAATTAGCTTCACTTCTAATTATCTTATCAAACATAGCTATAACATGATAATTATTTTCCCATTCTTTTATTTTGAGATTTGAGTTGTTTTCTTATTTTTCTTCTTTATCTTACTTTTAAAAATAAGCTTTGAGGGTTACCAACTTGAGAATCTATCAGTATTAATTCTTTATGAGCATGTTTTGCAACATACAGAATAGTACGTGTTAGAATCGTGATAGTTAGAAAAGTATGATGACAAAAATGGTAGAACTGTTCTAGTTGATAGAGTAATATCTGAAGTAGTGCTTAATTAGTATATTTGATAGCGAAAAATTAAATAATACTAGAAAAAATATTATACTAGAATAACTTTTGTATTATTCTAGCATTATTTCGGATAATAACTTTTGTATTTAATTTGACGTAATTTTTTTTTCATAATAATATTGCTATTCAAAATTATACTAGAATAGAGAGTTTTAAAATAATACTCATGTATATTTTTTTCTTCTTCTTTGAAATGCAATTCATTGATTTTTTTTTCTGGTTAACACAAACCTCATTATGACATTTTCACACAGCAATGAATCAATACCAAGAAGTGGGGAAAAGTGAAAGGTATATACTATGAATGATGAAAAGTATTCAGGTGGAATGCCCTTTATTCTGGTCTGACAAGACAACCCCAAGAGCACTAGCTAGGGAAGTATTGTGAGTTTCTGACACATTTATATTTTGAAATTCTTGAATTTTTGATTAATTACGTTTGGCAAGACACCACTCACTTCCAAGTCATAACAATTGATTCAGCAAGCGACGAGTGTATTGATAAGAAATTATTTCAGTGATCCAAATAATTTGAGACTTGAATCTATCTTTAGGTCAATTATGTCTATACCAAGTTACCAACGGCCTAAACATGACATGCGGTAAAGATATTGACAGAGCAGTTTTTGTTTCATGCAACGCACAAATAATAGTTAAAACAGCGCTGCAAATTATTTGTGCACTGCATGAAGCAAAAGTTGATCTGTTGATATCTTCACCCCATGACATGAGTCAATACAATTGAAACGGCCCAGATTTACTCTCAGCCGGTGCCTATTCGGGATAGCGCAGGGGCAGTATTATTTATGCTTTGAGATTCGTGCCAAGTTAAAAGAAGGATCTTGGACCATCCGTTTCAATTGTACTATTTGATTACGGTTTTCAGCCGGTGCCTATTCGGGATAGCGAAGAGTTTTAGTTTTGCTTGTTCTCTGTTTTTCCTCTGTTTTCGATTACTTTTTTTTTTTTTTCTAAATCCTATAGTTCAATCAAATTGAATCCTTTCACTTCTCCGATTTGTAACAGGTTTCAATTCGAAACCTGTTAACATTCTTCCTTGAGCATTGAATAAAACAAATAAGGACTGGATTCTTATTTTTACTCAAAAAACTTCAGAGCGAAAAAAAAAGAGAGAACGAAGAGGACGTTCAAATTTAATTAATATTAATAAATTTTGACATAATTTTGCATAAGCATGAACTTAAGAAATCCAGGGGCTCAATATTCTTAAAAAAAAAAAAATACTATGCAGGGGCTCAATATGATAAACTTTTTTATCTACATATAGACCAATACACATACGAGAAATGAGGATTAAATTGACCTCATTTATTCCATTCGATATGTGTTATTTGTAAGCAAAAAGACTATGAGTACTTGATCTTCAAACTTTTTCCAAAAAATTTCTATGATAACCTCCATATTCTTTTTAAAAAATGTCTTTATTTTTGTGCCGTGCACAACTTGGAGGACTCATAAAAAAAAATTAATTTTTGTTCTCCCAAAATTTTGACATGACACTCTCATTTACTCTCTCTTTTGTATTCTACTTGCACAGAGAAATTCACATTTGCTATTATTATTGGCTATGGCAGCCGGAGCCGGCTGTCAATAGAGAGAACGGTAGGTGGAGCCCATTTGCAAATATGAAAAATACCCTCCCTATAAGCTAACTATGACATGTTTAAATCGCACCGTATCAATTGAAGTCGGATGCGATCTTTTTGTTTAGGTCCGGCTTTGAATAAAATTTGTCCAAATTTTTTCAACAAAACCTAATTCTGAAAAGAAAAAAAGCCAACTTAAAGATCTGAAAAATAAACTGTAGAAAATTATCAGTTCATCAAGTTTCCTTGTAATTTATTTATTTTTCACTTCCATATTTGTAAATCGTTGAAAAGGTTTTGAGATTACCTAGTTAGGCAGTTACTCTTGTTCTAGATTTAAAAAATAACGGTCACCAAACGAACCTCGAAAGGGAAATGTTCTCCTTGCTTGTTGATGAATTGTCCTTGATTATTTTTTATTAATAATTAAAAAAATTGTTTATTGTTCTTGAGGGTATCTCAAAAATGACAAATCTGTTAATTATTAGGGACAGTTAAAAGATTTATTTTAATACCGATATTTCACTGGTTCTATGGAATAAGATGTAAGCATAGATATGACTTGGCAACTTAACACTTTGTAATTTGTATAGAGTAATGGAGTATTTATTGATCAGTGCGCTTAAATATGTATAGTAAAAAATTAAAAAAATTGGTCTCACACGGAAAGGGGCTAAAATATGGTCAGGTTCAGGTAACCTAAATCAAAAGTGAAAAGAACTCTGGATCTTCATAATTACACAGGAACAGGTTATGCACTTTGTAGCCTTTTTCTTTTGCGAATGAAAATAAAAAAAAAATATTCAATGAAGTACAGGGCTTTAATCTTTGTATCACTTTGAGTTGCATAAATTCAAATAAAATCTAATAGAGGTGCTTTCGGCTCAGGAAACCAGGCTATAATGCTTCCACTAAACCTCCACTTGGTTAAAAGACAAATTCTAGTGATATTTCTCTCCGGTTCTCGAAAATAATGGAGAGGTTCAAAATCCATATACCATAAAAATACTCAGCATTCTTAAAGAAAAGTTCCACTACGTAATTAATATATGATCATACCGTACATGCAGTTTATTGTTTGCTACATCTAATATTAATATAATAAAATGGTTTAGTCTACGTATTTTTTTCTTATTTAATATAATAAAATGGTTTCTTTTAATTTACATTGTCAATTGATATGAATTATCATTTTTGTAAATCTTCATGTATGCACTGACAATTTTATGAAGTAATGTAAAAAAAAAAATCAATTTTTTTGTAAAAAAAAAAATCAATTTTTTTTTTGCACATAGAAATGTGGTATGGAGCGATATTCTTTCTTTCTTTCTGATGGAACTTTCTTTCTCTTTTTAATTTTTTCTTTTCATATATGAAGTATCACAAAAACTCAATATATATTTAATGAAGACGTCGAAAATATAAATATTCAGCTCCTCTTTTCATATGTAATATAAAGTATTACCAAATCTCATATAAACATTCAGTGAAATTAATATTAAAATAAGTAAATAAAATATTATTCTGATTATTTAGAGATTTGATAATTCTATCAGCAAATCAAACGTCCATCTTTGCTCAGATACTATACAAATCAAACAGATTAAAATAGAATGAGCAAATTTAAAATTAAGGCTCAGGTTTTGTTGTTTAAGATGTTATGCAGTCTGCCATCTGCCCCCATTTTTCCATTTTACTACCGAAGCCAACTTAACTTATATATGTTATTTATTCTGTTATGACTGAGATTTTGCTGAATGCTAAATATTAACATTCAAGAGGGCAATGGAAGTCTCCATTATAAATGAAATGGAGGTGAGTATAAACCTTAATGCAGCTCATTTCCAAAGCCCCGCAATCTCTTTTGCTGCCAAGCCTACGATGAATGAAATTTAAAACGCAAAAAAGGAAAAAGGTAAAATGAAAAAGAAAAGAAAAGAAATGGAATTGAATTTGACAAGCGCACACATGTCGCATTTCACTAGCCAGAAACCATCCTGAGTTCTAAATAAAATCTCATCTTCCCTGAACAAGAAAAACCTTGACAGTTGAGATGTCTTGACTCGCTACACAATATAAACGAGGAACAGGCCACAGAAAATTACAAACTGCTTGAAATGGGCCCTATTGGGCATGTTCAGGTGCTGGGCCAGCTGCTTCCCTGCTTTAAGGGAAGCCTTGCTCTCTAAATTGGGGGCAAACCATCATGTTAATATTTTATCTTCTCCAAATCTCATTCTCCTTTTATATACGTGGCATTTGCACTACGGTTTTCTTGCATTTTTGGATTTAATATAGTACTTGTTGGTGAGTAACTTATCTTGGCCGCTGATCTGATCCCCAGCGTATATCTCGAGGTAGATCAAGGGTTTCTGCGAGTACATCGTCGGTTAAGTGTAGAAAGGGATATGGAGTATGGATTATTTTTTTTTTGTACCTACCACTATTGCTTCTTATGTCAGCCCAATCATCTCCAACTTTCACATATTATAAAATCAAAAAGAAAAAGGGATAAAGATTTTGGATATGACATCAAGAGATAGTTGCTGGTTTCCTTTTTAATCAGACATGGCTAAATACTTATTTAAACAAATTTTTTTAATCATATAATCATGTTTTGGCAAGGTGTAGATTTAGATAGTTCTTATAAGCCCTCGAAAAATATGTAGGCGATTATTTTTTAACGCTGTATTAAATATGTTTACAGGATCCTAGAAATATTAGTTCTTGGTACTCGCATGTTTCTGCCAATGTAAATTTTAGTAAAATGTTTAATTTTTATTTATTTTCTTTTTGGAAAGAATCCCTGTATCATCATTGCCGATTCAGACCCTGCAGTGGAAATTTCTTGAATCGAAACGATTTCTTTTACGTTTGTTCTTCTAAATCATTCTATGGAGATAGACTACGGTTTGTTGAACCTACCCCACTATTCCACATTCTAAATGTCAAACACCTCAGGTTTTTCAATATGCGAACTAATTTTCAGGAGCGGAAAAATTAAGATTTAATATGTATAAAATACAAATTAAATTTCTAATAGACAAGTATATCTCTAATAACATAAAATATGAATTCTACATATTTTCAGGAATCCAACGGTTCATTCTATAGGCAAAACAAACATACTGACAGAAAACTGTGCAAGAAGCAGTTAGAACTATAACTCCACTCATTCGTGTGCGCGCGGGATCCGGAACGTGACCCATTTTGCCCACGTCCTCCAACCCGCCAACCAGGGGCGGATCCAGAATTTTCGTCAGGGGGGGCAAAAAAATATCGAATCAGATTTAAACCCATTAACCAATTGGGTACTTGATAAAAAATAATGCTTTAACTTATACTTTTCAATGCTTTCACTTGTAATTTATGATGCTCTGACTTATAATTATAATTATCAATCAAAATTCAACAGATCGCCCCTGCCGCCAACATCCAAAAACATGAATGGTTAGAGATCCGCTACAACCCGAAAAGACACTCCCAGATCCTCCTTATTCTCTGCTTCTGTGATTCTTATTTTAGTCATATGATCTTATCTGTTTTAGGTTCATTTTGATCCGGTTTTAAACCATATCTATCCATTATCTATTTAGAAGATCAAGATACATTCCATTACTCGAAATATCATCTGCACGTATTTATTTTAATTTAATCCAACAGAATAAAATTTACATCGAACGAATCCAACAATTGCAAACAAAAAGGTTTATTTTAATAAAAAAAAAGTCTCTTTTTGACATTTATGTTAATAGTAAATATATCAATAAAATACTATCAATTCGATTTATGTTGGAGATCTTGAGAGGATGTGAATTCAAGTTTTGATCGGAAACCTCTCTTCATTCATCAGACGTGATTTGAAATCGGATTTCAAATTAATTTGGCGATCACAAGGTAAATTTTAGAGTTTTATGCAATGATCAGTTAATTAGATGCATGAATTTGAATGTAAGAAGCACGACACTTAATTCTCTTCTTAACTTTGAAGTTTTTTACCAACAAATTTTAATTCACAATCTTCCTTTTAATCTCAATTCTTCTAGAATTCAGATGAGAGCCTAAATTCCTACATTCCTGTCTAGAAACAGACTTAATTTGACTCTTGAGAACCAGTAATCAAAGAGTACCAAACACCTCTTTTCCAGATTGGTAAAATATCTTATTCTACCCCATAATGTCCCAACCATGTCCCTAGAAAATGATACCCACCACCAATCTCCTGACAAACATTCCATCTGTATTTCTCCATTGCTGGGCCTTGTTAAGCTTTTGTTTCCCCTTGTGGTCTGGTTCCTTGTCCAAACTGTAGGTTGAACTGTTGGTGTCTTCCCCTGTCAAAGGTGTGACCACATGAGAAGCCAAATCAAAATCAACATTTGATTGTTGCAAAGTCTTCACATGACCCTGTTGCCTAATGACCCGTTGCTATTTTCCTAAGCAAGAGGATGTTGATTAGTGAAAATTTTATTCAAATTTGTATGAATTATCTGAGCATCCATACTACAGTCTGATTGATTAGGTCTCTTTGGACCACTGGTCCCAGGTATAGCATCCTCTGTGACAGCAATATCAAGCAATTCATGTAGTTGACTCCTTTTTGTGTGAAACAATTGTACTTGAACACAAATTGGCTACTAAACTACTATCTGGACATCTGGTTGTGGTTGCAGAGAACCCATATATGATTTGATGGTCCCGTTAGAATCTCCTAATTTGATGTTTTTTAGCATTAATGACATGTATTTGCATCAAAGATCCATGCCTTTGACCTATCTGTTATCGTGACATACACATTGGAACTTATTAAAGAAATGGCGTGCCACCTCAAAAATTGGAGTCCTGTTCAATGACATTGAGATATACATGATTTTAGTATAAGTATATCATTAAGGTGGTGGTATTATGAACATTAAGATATGGTATTACACCTGATACTGTCCTAGTTGAAGTTACAATGGATGTTTCCTGGTAACCTAAAGAGTCAAATGAATCAGAAAAAATAATAAAGCATGTCGGTTAGAAGCAAGAAAAGGTAACTTGTCATTCAGATTTTTAAACTTTGTCAGTTTAGTTGCATATATAAAACGATTGATGTTTATTTAAAGGAAAATTTAAAGTGACACCCGTCGCCAGAAAAAGCCTGTTATAATGTACTTCTGGTGTAACATGTTACAGATCTATAGTGTGTATACCTTTTAAGTCTTTATCTTAGTAAATAATGTTTTTGTATTTCTCTACGGACAATTGAAGAAATAAAATGAACATGGAAGAACAAAAGCATGCTTCTTTTGTTTGATTAGAGGAGAAGGGCCAGCTGATTCCTTACTCTTTACAAGGAGACGACGACAATGTGCTGGCCAGGTGTGAGAGAAATAGTGTATCGTGCATGATCAATGTCGGCAGTCAAATTATACAATTAAGTTCATAATTTTTTTTAGATATTATACGGTGAAAATATAGGCTGCTTTTTTTTTTTTCTAAATATGAGGGGATAATAGTTAGAACTTAAAAAGTTCGGAATTATGAAGTAATTCAAGATTTAATACTTTATTTAAAAGTATTTCATGTAATTAGTAATGAGGTTGGGTACCAGCTCTCTGAACAAGTTGGTTTCTAATGGAAATCGGTGGAGAAATTCACTTTTTATCAAAAAAAAAAAAAAAATTAAAAGTATTTTATTTTTCTAATGCAAACGAAAACCACCAAGAAATAAATCATAAATTTTACAAATAATATGTGTATAAATCATGTGCTAGTCGAAAAGTCTGTAAAATTTGCAAATAATTCTTGAGTCTCTTATAATATTTGCAAAAGCATTTAATTTATTCATTTATTCGGAATGATGAAAAGGAATGATATACTCATTATGTAGGAGACAATGCGCGTACTAACTTATATAACACAACAACTCTTTCTTTATTTTCAAGAAGACCAGCCAATACTAGATATATAGCATCGACCGATCCTTTGAAACCGCTTTACATATTAATTTATTTTTAGAGGTACAAATGTTAAACTCAAGCTGCTCAATATATATTATCCACACTCTTAGCTCTTGCAGTGGACCAACTGTTATAATTCTATATATATTTATTCACTATTTTGTTAAATTTAAGAGAACAATGTTATTGGAGTAGAACTAGGGTGTGATGTGCTCACCAAGCTCTTTGGTGAGCACACCTCCAAAAACCGCATTTTCAAAGTTCAAATAGTCTATTCGAACCTTCCAACGTGTTCTTCATATTAAAATGTGCTTGGAGACCAAATTTTACATTTTTTGGAAATTTTTTACTATTTTTTCAGAATTTTTGAAAATCACAGCTTTTCATTAAATAAAAAAAAAATTCAAAAAACACTGATTTTCAAAAATTCTGAAAAAATAGTAAAAAAATTCCAAAAAATGTAAAATTTGGTCTCCAAGCACATTTTAATATGAAGAACACGTTGGAAGGTTCGAATCGACTATTTGAACTTTGAAAATGCGATTTTTGGAGGTGTGCTCACCAAAGGGCTTGGTGAGCACATCACACCCTAGTTCTACTCATGTTATTGAATGATCCAAAATTCTAAAGTCAATAATTTATCTTTCATCAATAGAATAGTAAAATTGAATCTGAACGAAAGATAAAAATTGATGTTGTAAGATTTTGATATGTTGAGTAGTTCTGATAAGAACTCCAAAATAAAAAATTGTATACTGTAATAGTTGATTGGTGTTGTACACCGCATAGTCGTTTTTACTTTTTGAATATCAGACAAGCCGACATTTTTATTAATATCCAAAGTTTAATACAAATTATACTAAAATACGCTAAATTACTTGAAATTATGTTGAATTACACTATATTAAGTTAAATTACATTACATTACGCAAAAATACGGTAAATTACATATGAATAGAGACAATATCTTCACTGAAAAGGTGAAAAACGACGACGAAACTTCAAACGGTCATAAAACGGCGCTCGAGTGTCCGATTTTAGCAAATGACCACTTTTCGGAAAGCTTGCGAAAATGCGCATGCGTCCGTGACAGCTATGCTGTTTTCTGAAATTCAGAATCACCAAAAAACAAAGGGAAGAGCCTCAAAACTTGAGTTGAAGTTTCCGATTAAGATTTTCATTTCTATTATTCAATCCAAGTAGCTCAGTAAATTAGTTACATAATGAACTTGTAGAATACCAGTTTTTACTATTTTCAGAATTTTTTTACTATTTTTTATGATTCATGAAAGATGGCACAGAATCGGTCTATTTTAGCGTAATTTACCGTATTTCAGCATAATTAGCGAAGTTATTGTAATTTAGCATAATTTAACGTAATTTAGTGTAATTCAACATAATTTCAAGTAATCTAGTGTATTTTAGTATAAATATGCTAATTATAAATCAAAAGAAGTAATCTAACAAATAATTTAAACACAAAATTCAAATTTTCAGTGTTAGATTTCATTATTTTGCTCTTCATAGTCTCTAAAAAAAAAACAGTAAGCCGGCCAGAAAATGGCCGGCTTAGGGGGGGTCGGCCAGAAAACGAGTAAGCCGGCCATTTTCTGGCCGGCTTGGGCATTTTTCGAAATTGGCTGACAATCTGGGCATAAATAATAATTTGTATTAAACTTTGGATATTAATAAAAATGTCGGTCAGACAAGCATCCCCTCCCGAGGATTCAGGATTTTCATCGGGACAAGATAATAGCAGATTAAATTTTAATAGCTAATGGAATACAAGATAAAAAAACAAAGCTTTAATTATGATTTCTAATGTTTTAATTTCTAATTTTAATTGTCAATCATAATTTAAGAATTTTATTCTAATTTTAATTCTAAATTTAACTCAAATTACAAATAAGAATTTTAGAGAAGACAAATATAATTTCAGGAGGGGAGATGATAAAGTTGGTTCAAACTTATAAATTTTCATAAAAATTCAAAATCCCGAGAGGACAAAGGTGCCTCCCCCCCTCCCCCAGCTCTATGTTGGTCCGCCCCTGATCCTCTTTTGTACTTTTGCGAGTCTTTGACATGTAAATATGTTCTCAGAAGATCACTTGCAACTTAAAAAAAAAACATAAAACTGATTTTTTTAGAAAATAACACCGATTTGTCAAATAGATTCTGAATTCTTGATTTAGTACAAAGTAGGGTGGACCTAATTAATAGTCCGGTCATCCTTTAGTCACACTTTCACACCATTAACAATACATCATAAAAAAAAGGGAGGGTGGCCGACATGGGCTTACTCAAGATTTTTATCAAGGATAGACAAAAAAAATTACTAGTACGACTAGCGTGTCGCGGACTGCTGTGAATTAACCAATTCAAATTAGAGACCATCCAGAGATAGATAAAATTTTCTCCATAGGTGGACATTAACCTGATTATATATAGACCTATACCTGATTTTCAATGTGGCTCCCGCCACTGGTAACTGAACCATTGCTTCAATCACTCTCTGGACCAAATTTAGAAAGAAGGAAGAAGGATGGGGGGGTGGATTTTGAAAATTCGGTCCAAGGAGTGACCGGTCACTCTACCTTTCAGATTTTCTGTCACCATTCGGTTCAAGGGATGACCGGTCACTCTTCCTTTCGATTTTCTGCGTCACCATTCGTATAAAAGTGTAACAAAGAGTGGGCCGAAGTTTGATTTGGTTAACTTCAACTTGACCAAATTAATGGTTCAGTTCTTAATATTTTTAGAGAAAGAAAATCATATCAATTGGTTTTCCTCGCAAAACAAACCCACATTTTTTATTAATATCCAACATAAAATGAAAAATATCAAATGTACTCAAACTTTCTGGGTATTTTTAAAAATGCCCAAACCGGCCATTTTTTGGCCGGTTGGATTAAAAATTCTGACCCACCAAAAAATGGTCGGTCAGGGTGGTTTTTTTTTTTGGAATTATTTGTTAAATTACTTCTTTTGATGTATAATTAGCATAATTATACTAAAATACGCTACATTATGCTAAATTATGTTAAATTACGCTAAAATATGCTAAATTAAGCTAAATTATGTTAAATTACGCTAAATTACGTTAAATTACGCTAATTATGCTAAATTACGCTAATTATGCTAAATTACTCTAATTACGCTAAATTACTCTAATTACGCTAAATTACGCTAATTACGCTAAATTATACTAAATTACGCCAAATTAAGCAAGTTAAGCTAATTACGCTAATTATACTAATTACGCTAAATTATGCTAATTGCTCTAAATTAAACTAAACTACGCTAATTACGCTAAATATGCTAAATTGGCAATTTTCTTTTATTTTTAAGTTATTTTGTGCTATCTTTCATAAATCATAAAAAATAGTAAAAAAAATTCAAAAATAGTAAAAAAATTGGTATTCTACAAGTTCATTATATAACCAATTTACTGAGATACTTAGATCGAAAATTAGAAATGAAAAACTTCATCGGAAACTTCAACTCAAGTTTTGAGGCACTTCCCTTTGTTTTTTGGTAATTCCGAATTTTGAAAAATGGTGTAGCGGTCACCGATGCATGCATCTTTTTGCAAGCTTTCCGAAAAGTGATCATTTGCTGAAATCGGACACTCGAGCACCGTTTTATAGCCGTTTGAAGTTTCGTCGTCGTTTTTCGCCTTTTCAATGAAGATATCTCTCTCTTGCCTTACCCCTTGCCCTAGCTCTGCCTGTTTACCAGAGATGTCTTAGATAAATACATGTACAACATACATGTGCTTTAGAAATGAGAGAAATGACTTAAAAAAATAGATACATATGCATTATAACAGAAGAGACAAATCAAAATTGTTGGAGCATTCATAAACACCCGTCTAAAAGAAAATGTTTCTCATTTAATTTTGAAATAACTCAAATAATATTTATTTATTTACTTATTCTTAATGGATTTTGGATTCGAATTGTATCAGATTTACTGTAAGACCAATATAGACCAAAATCAAATAATAAGAGTATCCAAAAAGAGAGAAATTTAGCGTAATTTAGTGTAATTTAGTGTAATTTAGGGTAATTTAGCGTAATTTAGCATAATTTAGCGTATTTTTGCGTAAGTTAACATAATTTAGCGTAATGTAGCGTATTTTAGTATAATTATGTTAATTATATATCAAAAGAAGTAATCTAATAAATATTTAAAAAAAAACATCCTGACCGGTCCGAATTTTCAATCCAACCGGCCAAAAAATAACCAGTTTGGACATTTTGAAAAATAACCAGGAAGTTTGAGTACATTTGATATTTTTATTGTATGTTGGATATAATAAAAATGTCGGCAAAACAACCTTTTAATTTCTAAAAAAACAAATTGGAACGTTCCAGTATATTTATTAGTGCCACATTGAACGGTTGAACTATGCAAATGTCAGATTGAACATTCAAGTGTATTCAATGAAGCACTAGATTCTGCATATCCATCCATTCATTGCCCAAAACATATGCAAGATGCAACCATCTGGTGCATGAAGGCATTGCCATTGGATCCTCAAATGTCAGTACTCCAATGTGTCATGTACGAGGGAAGCACCAATGACTTTTTCCATGCCTTGAAATTACACACACCAATCAATCACTATTCAGTATTCATAAACAAGTGCTTCATATATCTCTCTCTACCTCGAACATACACAAGAAAACATGCATTTGAGAGCTCTGATAAAGCTAGCTAGCTAGCTACTATTCAAAAACAAGTATCCGAGTGGAGACTTCCACTTGACCTCTTAGCTATCGACGACACATTGATTCTCGTGTAAGTGTTGGAACTTGGAATGGAGTCAAAATTAGAAATCTAGAAATTGATGTAAGAAACTTAAAATCAAATATATTAATTGCAAATTTTCGCCATTTGCGGTAAAGCACAACTTTGTGAGTTATTTTCATAAATGGAGCTCGCAAAATGATATATTTAATTATTTATGCATCCTGATTGAACTTCAATGCCTTCAAAACATGTCAAATGATCTAGTATTTTAATTATTGGATTAATTATTATAATTAACAAATTTAATATTACGATTGAAAATTAATTTAATTATACCCCGACTTTCCATCGATTTCATTAGAAATCAAGTGCACAGGAGAGTTGGTACCGAATTGGTACCAAACTACCTATAGATCGAGCTTTTACAACCATAGTGACAAATCAAAAGTTCGGGTTCGGTTCGGCGAGGTAAAAAATTCGTGATTCGGGTATAATTCGGGAATGATTTGGTACAACAAGGAAGCAAAAAAAAAAAAACCCACCCCAGAAAAAACGTAAAAAAAAAAAAAAAAAAATTGAAATTTTTTTGACAAAATTCAAAAAATATTTTTTTTTTTGCGATTTATTCGCGTTTTTATCGCGAATAATTCGTAACTCGCGTTTTATTCGCGAATAAAACTTTTTATACGTTTTTCAGCGTTTTATACGGAGTTCGGTTCGGCTATGCCCAAAAAACGAATTATACGCGAATTATACGCGTATAATTCGCGAGTTATGTCACTATGTTTACAACTAAACCAAATGAGAGAAGGATTACATAGTTTCAAAGCAACAAAACACCTACTACAGCTACTAGCAAACAACATTCACATCAAGAAAACATGTTTTAGCGTAGCAACCAAAAAAACATGTTGTAAGGAGAGGGAATGTTTCTGCCTCTTTCTCTTCCTTGTGTCAGGTCTGATCTGGGACTGTAAATCTGTAACATTATTTGGTAATACTAATGACAGTTTTAAAAATGAATTATCATTATTGCATTTACACCAGTAAGTAGCTAAAGCGAAGATTTTTTTTAAGCTATAAGTTTTTCTCTAACCAAATGGACCAAAGAATTGCAGATCTAATCATCTCTACAAGTAATATGTCTTTCAAAGGAATGGAAGCATCAATAAACCATAAATCACTAATGTAATGCAATTAAAATTAAATTATTAAATTTGGCTATCCATCACCATATTTGTCTCTTGCATAGTGACAAACAAATGGTCTGTTGACTCAGTGAGCCCGCAAAATGGGCAGTTATACATAGTTTGTTTTCTGGACGAAATAGTTCTAGTATTGACTAAAAGTCGTAATAAGTTAATAACAACAACAATAACAGAATAATTTTATGAATGCTTTAAAGTTCCTAATAAAGTAAGAATCGGCCCTATTCATCCGCATTGAATTTTCAAAACTACTTTTCACAATTAAGCTTATAATTATAAGTGTTATTTCACAAAATTTAAGCTTACCCCTCTTTTGGTTTGGCGGCATCAGGCATGTATGGCTGGCTATAGTCTTATATTTATTCTTCTTTTGTTCGTCTTAAGAAATTACATTTTGCAATCCTTGAAGCGTTATAATTAGACAACAAAATGGCACTATGCAAGAATAGGAATTTGTTAAATAACCATGACTACCAATTCAGCAATTATAAAATTTCAAGAACAAAATTATTGATATCTTTGCTACAAGTTAGATAGTTTGTGTTTCAAACTTGATGCAATTTAAAAATAAGTTGGTACGACATTGAGCTTTTGATGTGTAATATAAGTTGAAAAAAATAACCATAAATTTTAACATCAGTCGTCATGGTTATCATATAGATAGAATTATTGAACACATTCTTTCTCATTATAATGTGTTCAACATCTCAATTATACATTTATACGGAGGGAGAGTAGACAAGCAAGCAGCACAATAGAGAAACAGCCGAGAGAACACTCTGTGAATGCTGGAGACCTGGTGTCTGGTGATGATTGAATTGGATGTTGTGGGTTCGTGCGTACACAAAAAAGGTCGCATCCGTGAACTGAACAGAGGATTCTCTGTTCCTTGATGAAGCATTGTACGCAGAGCTCAGATTAATTAGGGCTACACAATGTGATTCGGTTGGTATAGCGAGTTACTGAAATTTAGATAAATAGTTTTACCATAAAAAAATAGGTGCTCATAAACTTGAGTTCTTGCTCGTCCTTTTGCTTTCAAACTTTTTTTTGGTGTCTACCTTCTTCTTTTTTCTTTTTCTTTTTTCTAAATTTGTATGCATGCTTGATTCCATTTTTACATACTAAATTTCAATAACAAAACAACTATTTCTCCATGATATATTCGGATGATCTCGTTATTCATTTTAACATTAAAATTTGTGCGGAGTACACAATATGTAAAAGTTCGCCATTATTGAGCGAATAAAAACAGTAATTTTTTTAATTGACGAAGGCTGGCAGTTCTTTTTCAAATTATGTATTAATTATGTCTGTGTTGAAATTTCAAATTTTAAATAAGCAATAGATTATTAATAGTTGTAGTGCCGAGCTGTAAGATTTGTGACCAAAAACATACGCTATAATTTAGTAGGTTGGAACCAATTTGTACTGGAAAGTGTACATAAAGTCAAACTAAATGGAATCTTGAGCTCGTGCGTGCTGTTGGCGCTTTGTAAAAAGGGTGTTAATGACATTATTTTATCCGTTTATATGATCCGTATCGTATTCGAAAAGACGGACAATATTAAGATTTTTTTTTGTAAACTTATCGGATACGGATAAGGGTAACGATTTTTTTCGTTATCTTACCCGTTATTCTATAGAATAATTTTTAAAAATAAATTATATATATAGATATATATTTATATGAAGATCATACATAATATAATAAAGTTTTGTATTTTACTAAATTTTCATAATACAAATTAGTTGTATTCATTATTATTTTTTTCTTATTTTAAAAAATATTTTATTGAAAGCACAAATCGAGATGTCAATGGCACTTTTGTATCCGTTTATCCGACCCTTACCGTATTCGAAAAAACGGACAAGAGTAAAATTTTTTTTCCGTTCATCATAACGGGTACGGGTATGAAAATGTCTCCACCCGACCCGTATCGTAACCGGTGACACCCCTATTTGTAACTTACAATGAGGAACCTTTTCTCAAACACAAGGGGAATTAACAGTAACAGTGTGTCGGGTCTAGCATGTACCTTTTTCACCCTAGAAAACAGACACGGTAAAAGAAATGAAAAAAAATGGAATCTACTCTTACTAACTTTTTTCTGTTTAAATGAAAGATTTGTCGTGGGAGAAGAGTGCGCCCACTGTACAAGCGTCGATCAGTTTCATTTCAACATGTTTCCTTGGAATATTCAGCTTACAGGTATATAGAAATATATTAATAAAGGGCTAATTGGGTATTATCATAGAAAAAAAATCTCAAAACTAAATATTAAAATTTTTGTGCTTAAAATAGTACGATGTCGGGACGGAAAATGTTCCAAAACGGTCCATATCCTTAATATCTATAAAATTAAGAAGACAATACTACATTGGTTTCTTATGCCGGGTTAGTTCAAATCAATTTTGTAAATGCACAAAAATACATTGGTTTCTATATATTCGTCTTCTGGACGAATTCTTTAATCTCTTTATTTTAAAAAATATGTAAAATTTTATGGCAAAGGGATCAAATCTATTGACAACTCTAGTGGAGTGTTTGAACGGTTAGCAGTGGCCTTGACTCCTGTCATTTGGGTGAAAGGATGGGAAACCTAATCTCTTGCACCAAGTGATGGATTCAGATTTCAGAAGGAGACATTTATCTAGATCAAAAGAATTTTCTAAAAAAAAAATTGTCTTCATACTTTTCAGGAACAAATGAAGGAAATAAGACTTTAGGTTTTGTATATTGCAAGTTCTTATTTTTGCTTTCCAATTTAGGTGATGTCTTCATTCTCTTACAAAAATTTAAGAATACATGATTAGCTTGTTCTCGATCGTTTGTGCCCAAGTTTTTAAAAGAATCTCTTGATTTTTGAAAAGAACGAAGAACTTAAGATTGAACTGAAAAATTTCTTTGAAAGATATCAAACTCAATTTGGCTTTATTTCTTTAATTATGGAATATCAGTATCGCTATACAAGTTATCTCTACATGATTTATAATCGCTAATAATTAAAAAAGCATCCTTATGTAAATCATAAGCTTATTATTAAACCTTATCCATCAACAAGTAAATATCACCGGGGACAACCAATAGTTGAGTTGGATGGATATCATGGATTGCATTGCCATCCAAGTATCCAACTATTTATTCTCTGAGGATTGAACCAATTTACACCACAGCCATATCCATCAACTAATTAGCAAGCATGCCTTGCAAACATCAATTCTATGACAGTTCGTCCCCCTTTGCGGCCTAAATCATCCACTTTCACTATCTAACGATCCATATCCCCTATTCAGATCCGTGTAGCTTCGCTATCTAAGATCCATATCCCCTATGCAGATACGGCTATGTCACATCGTGTGGCTTCAGGCTGACAAAGGAAATATATATTTGTAAGGTTTTTTATCTTCGGCCCTCTTAAAGTTTTATATGGAAGTACTTTAGGCTGTTATAGATGAAAATTGACACTTCATTTCAAATTGACCAGTACAGATAAAGTAAATTCATATTATCAGAACTATATAAACAAAAATGGTTGATCCAAGATAGATTCTAAATCCGGTATTCGCATTGAAGTGATTTGAAGCATGGTAACAAAGTTAAATTATTTTTCTAATATCTTTGCGAATGAATAGACAAATTAAAATGGATTTTCATATTATTCTTGAATTATTCGTCATTACTGACGTACTTCATGATTTATACGATTAATTCCTGATTATTTGTAAAGTTGTTATTTTGTTTTAATCCAGAATTTTGATATATTAACATATATTATAAGTCGACCAAATATTTTTTAATTTATAGTATTATATCCAAATTACGGTTGTTAAAACTTGTAAAATTATTGGTGATTCAAAATTTATCACTATGATTTGAGATTTTTAACCTTCATTCTACGCTCAACTGAAAATTGCACAGGAGCTGCACTTCTTTTATTAGTTGAATAAATGATATGAATAGGTAACTGTTATGAAACATTTTCATAAAATAACATTCTTTTTCAAATCATCAAACAAAATACTCTTTTCTAAAATTTCTTTACAAAATGTCCTCGTGGACTCCACGTTCCCCTCCCTTTCCCTCTCCCTCCTACTCCTTCCTAATTACTTCCATCATAATTCATAAATGCATTTTTTTTTCCTAAATCACTTTCTGTTTGAAAACATTATCATCGAGATTTCTTTGAGCCACCAATTTGCCAAAAAGACAAAAAAAATTATATAGAAACAAGAAAAGGGGTTTAAAAAAATAACCTTCCCACTTTCAAGTTTTGACTCCCACTTCAAATTCCTTTTGAGCAAGTAATTTTGAGATACAGGGCTATGGAAACCTATAGGGTACGATCGGTAAACTATTAAATAGATCCATTGAGAGATTAAAAGCCTGATCACTGCTGAAAATTCCACATTAGTAATAGAGTTTCATTGTTGAATTGTATAAAGGACGAAATCCGAATTGAGAAGCAAGAAGGGGAAGGACTTACTAGCATGGCTGCATGGGGTTATTTCTAAAAGATGACAGATTTAGAGGCAATATATTGTTGTGTTAAAAAAAGTAATTATAACATTGCGAAGTGTTGGAGGAGGTACATGAAAAATTAATTCTATTATCGAAAAGTTTAATGGCATCATCAACTCAAAAAAATATATTAGTAAGAATACATATATTATCCATACTTATTGCATTGTATGATTTTGAAACATAAAAGTAATATTAACAATACTTGAATTTTTGTTGTTTGATACAGTCAAATTGTGTATACAACAACATAATTATAAATAATTAATAAATGATTTCATCCTTGAAAGGTATTCATGGACTATGGTGCTATGATCTTATGGTATAGTTACATGGTTACAGCATATGATCTTATGCTTAATGGATACTTTAATCTATGATTTCTTAGAAGTCTTGTATTGTCGATTCTTTGAAATGACTCGCTCAAAAGGAATTTGAAGTGGGAGTCAAAATTTGAAAGTGGGAAGGTTATTTTTTTAAGAGGAGGGCTCAAATGTCTCATTGCTTCATGCTCCAATCGTATTCTAACATCTTTATCTTCAAATTCAAAGTTTAAACAGACGATTCGAATCGTTCAACATGATATCCACGTTAAAATATGATTGGAGGCCAAATTTTATATTTTTTGAAACTTTTTTACTATTTTTTAAGATAGGTACAGAATCACTAATTTTCAGAAAATTATGGACCATCTAAAAACAATGATTTTGGACCTATCTTAAAAAATAGAAAAAATTTCCAAAAAAGATAAAATTTGGTCTCCAATCATATTTTAACGTGGATATCATGTTGAGCGGTTCGGATCGTCTGTTGAACTTTGAAATTGAAGATAAAAATGTTGGGGTACGATTGCGGCATGAATCAATGGAGCATTTGAGCCCTCCACTTTTTTTAAACCCTTTTCTTATTTTTTTTTTTCTTTTTGGTAAATTGGTGGCTCAAAGAAATCTCGTTAATAATGTTTTCAAACATAAAGTGATTTGGGGAAAATAATGCATTTTATGATGGAAGTAATTAGGGTGGAGTAGGAGCTAGGGCCGAAATTTTTATTTATAGCACAGTTTAAAAAAAAAAAAAAAACCAAAAATCACTGTTTTTGGAAATTTTGAAATGTACCATGGCTGCACTGGCATTGTGCGCCCCTTTTACTGGGGACTGCATAATGCCGATGCGGACCCTGAAATGGGGGCCGCACAATGCCGGAGCGGTCCCGATTTTTTTTTATTAGAAATGTTTATTTGTTTGGTTAGGTTTTATTTTTAAAGTTGTTTAATTGTTTTTGTTTTAAATGTCGTTTAATCTGAAATTTTTGTTCGTTTGTCTGATCAAATGTAAAGAAGCACTAATAATAAATATAAAGGAGCCATATTAAGCATACAATAGAACAATATAATGCTAATGTTCTCACGAGTACATTAAAAATACGTCTAATAAACTGAAAATAAACAATGTTCTTAAGAATACAATTAAAACTAGATAAACATCCAATCCATTGATAGACTCTCAACCTGCAAATTTTGAAATAGTGACTGTTAAATCTGATTGTTTCAATATTTTATTAAAAGTTGAAATTGATTAGTAAAAAACATTAACTACCTCGTGCATCTCGAGCAGCTCTGTTCTGTCTTTCTTGTGTATCTCGGTTGGCTTGGTGGCCTCTTCTCCTCTTATTTAGTAAGTCCAACCACATCGGAATCCTGTTGTGTCATCTTCTACCCAAAGAAACATTTTTATCCTCTGGAACAAGGACATGGCTCTCATTTTCAGGCCATTCCGACTTATTTTCATTCACATGCCATTCAGCCCTCCATGTGTTGATCAGTGTCTGGATGTGGTAGTAGTGACTTACAAAGATGCTAGGGTCGATGCCTCGGAGTCGGCACACAGACAGAACATGAGAACACGGTATTATGTCTAATTGAGGCTTCTGGCATGTGCATTCCACCGTGTGATCATCCCTGATTATCACCGTGTATTTGAAATTGGCCTTGGTAAACCGGCCATAATCGTCAGGTATGAAAGCATGAACTCTCTTGTGTGGAGGTTACCTCGAACTTGTTGTAGTTGCTAAACTCCCCAAGCGTCTTCATAGTATTGGACCTCTCGAACCATTTGTTAATAAGCTACGAAAAATTAAAAAATAATGAAGAAGTCAGATTTTTTTAACAAAGTTATTAAAAAATTATGAAGAAAAAACTACAAATAAAAATACCTGATGCACACGACACGAGAATTGTTGGCCTTGAATGGCTTCAAATTCCGCTTTGGCCCTCCTTTGCACAAACCATGTGAGACATTTGTAAAATGTGTCTTCAACTATTACGCAAAACTGGACGGTCAGTCCCTCTGAACTGGGGCTCGGCTACTAGACGGTCGGTCAATTTGGACAGGGGACGGACTAAAGCTGGATGAGTTACCTCGACTACGACCCTGGATTAACCTCATAACTGAGTTGGTACGCTGGGCTCTGGTAACCTCCACATATAGGTCAATTATCTTGTATGCACCCCCAGAAAAACTCATGGTTTGGTTGTACAATACCTGCTAGACTCCCTCATTTTGAATTGGAAAGAGTTGGAACCAGGTTTGTGCTGAACTAGTTGGCATGCTAATTTTGGCCTCAATTTTAAGGTCATACTGACCCTGATCCAATCCCAAACTCTGACATATACTCAATTTAAGCCCACATAATCAGTATCCGGCAATACCAGAATCACAGTAACAGGTCCGATAATATAATAAACCCCATTAGGACTTGTTAAAATATCTCCACCAGTATAAATGGATACCATAAAAGCCATTTTCAATCCAATACACAAGAAACCTAAAATGAATTATTAACCTACTGAAAATTTTAAAAAAATGAAAAGAAGAGAAAAAAAACTTACAGATCAGAGGCTGTTGTCCAGGAGAGAGAATGAGTGGAGTGTGAAATGAATTTCTCTCTCCTGGACGGCATTATAAAAGAAAGGGATCGCAGGGGCATTGTGCTGCCCTGGGACCGCTCCGGCATTGTGTGACCCCATTTCAGGGTCCGCATTGGCATTATGCGGTCCCCAGTAAAAGGAGTCGCACAATGCCAGTGCGGCCATGGTACATTTCGAAATTTCAAAAAACGGTGATTTTTTGGTTTATTTTTTTAAAGTTGTGCTATAAATAAAAATTTCGGGAACTAGGGAGAAGGGAGGGAAAAGTAGGGTCTACATAATATTTTGTAAAATATTTTAGAAGAGAGGTGTCTTATTTGATAATTTAATAAAGAAGGTTATTTCATAAAATTTGCCCACTGTTATGATCTGGATGATTCACAACACCATCAAGTCGCTTCTGCAATTCCACAGGAGATCAAGACTACATCAAATAAAAGGAGTCAAAGCAAGAATGACAGTGAAGTAACTCCAACGGGGGCCACCATTAGTGCTTCGTAGCTTGAACTTTGGACCCCCGGCCTATGATGGATATCAAGCGTGATGAAAGCAAAATATATATATATATATAGTGGAGGGTTCCAATGCCTCGTGCCTTTCATGCCTCATCATACCTCATGTTTTATATCTTCGTTTTCAAAGTCTAAATTGTCCATCCGAACCGTTCACCATAATATTCATACTAAAATATGGTTGGAGATGAAATTTTATAATTTTTGAAATTTTTTTACTATTTTTTAAGATAGGTAGAAAATCACTGTTTTTTAAACGGTCCAAAAACAGTGATTTTGTGCCCATCTTAAAAATAGTAAAAAATTTCCAAAAAATATAAAATTTCATCCCCAAGCATATTATAGTATGAATATCATGTTGAACGGTTCGGATCGAAAATTTGAACTTTGAAAACGAAGATATAACATATGATGTAGATGAGGTATGAAAAACATGAGGCATTGGAACCCTCCTCATATAGAGTCCGGCTAATTTGCTACCGGAAGCATTTCGACCGAAGTGCTTACGGGGGCATATCTTAGTATTTGATGTTGAAACAACAAATCCAAACCGTTAGATTTTCAATCTATATTAAAATGTATTTGGAGACCAAATTTTACATTTTTTGGAATTTTTTTACTATTTATTAAGCTGGTTTGAAAACCGCTGTTTTTCAATGCTGCAAAAATTTAATAAAAACAGCGGTTTTCAAACCAGCTTAATAAATAGTAAAAAAATTACAAAAAATGTAAAATTTGGTCTCCAAGTACATTTTAATATAGATTGAACATCTAACGGTTTGGATTTGTTGTTTGAACATCAAATACTAAGATATGCCCCCGTAAGCACTTCGGTCGAAATGCTTCCGGTAGCAAATTAGCCGGACTCTATATATATATATATATATATATATAGAGCTGGGATTTGGTGAGTTGTGAAGTAAGAGGTCATTTTTACTTCACGCTCATATTTTCATTTTGAAAATCCAAACACCCGATCCGAACCGTTCAACATGTTCTAAATATTGAAATGTGCTTGGAGACTAAATTTTACATTTTTTGGAATTTTTTTACTATTTATTAAGCCACTTTGAAAATCGCTGATCCGGTGATCCAGAAAATTTTACTGTTTTTTTACTGTTCACAGTGGATGAGCGATTTCAAAGTGGCTTAATAAATAGTAAAAAAATTCCAAAAAATGTAAAATTTAGTTTCCAAGCACATTTCAATATTTAGAAAAAGTTGAACGGTTCGGATCGGGTGTTTGAATTTTCAAAATGAAGATATGGCGTGAAGTAAAACGACGTTTTACTTCGCAACTCACCATAGCCTATCTCTATATATATATATATGAGCTGGGCTATGGTGAGTTATGAAGTAAGATGTCATTTTTACTTCACGCTCATATTTTCATTTTGAAAATCCAAACAACCGATCCGAACCGCTCAACATGTTCTCTATATTGAAATGTGCTTGGAGACTAAATTTTACATTTTTTGGAATTTTTTTACTATTTATTAAGCCACTTTGAAAATCGCTGATCCGGTGGTCCAGAAAATTTTACTGTTTTTTACTGTTCACAGTGGATCAGCGATTTCAAAGTGGCTTAATAAATAGTAAAAAAATTCCAAAAAATATAAAATTTAGTCTCCAAGCACATTTTAATATTTAGAAAAAGTTGAACGGTTCAGATCGGTTGTCTGGATTTTCAAAATGAAAATATAGCGTGAAGTAAAACAACGTTTTACTTCACAACTCATCATAGCCTATCTCTATATATATATATATATATATATATATATTAGGAGGGTTCAAATGCCTCCATTTTTTTTGCCTCCATCATGTCTTCATTTTTTAAAACTTTAATAACGCAAAGTTTAAAACTTAAACGTCAAAATAAAACCGTTAGATGTGATCTATGTTATTTTCTCTATGTGCTAATAAAAATTGTCACATTTCAATTTTGCTTTTATGTAAATCAATAAGTTGAAAAATTAACGTCTAGAAATTATCCACATTAGTATACATTTTTACAAGCTCAAGATGACAACCAAAACAAAGTTGAAATGCCATAATTTTTTACACGTGCATAGATAAAATAATGTAGTTCATATCCAACGGTTTTATTTTGAATTTTAAGTTTTAAATTTTGAGTTATTAAAGTTTTAAAAATTGGAGGCATGATGGAGGCACAAAAAATGAAGACATTTGAACCCTAGTTCTACTCATATATATATATCAAACGTGTTTATCTTCTGTTGCATTGCACGGTACAGCACAATGTGCATGCACTATGGCATTGTAAGAGAGCTCTCTATTTGTAACCATGGACGGAATCAGAATTTAAATATAGGAGAGTTAAAATTTTCAAGTAGGATAATTTGATAGTATGTAAAAATTTCATAAAGACTCTCAAGTATGTAAATTTTTTCTAACTTCATCTCTTTCATTAGTAGGGTAATCTTATAATTGAAGATATTTACCTGAATCTTTTTTATATTTAAATGATCTTAAAGAACTTTGTGATTTGTGAAGGTTGCTCTTGATCAATATTCATCACATGTGAAATTGTTTCAGAATTTGATTATCAAGACTTCAAATTATTGTCGAAGTTTGAGTGTTTGAGTTGTTTTTCTTTGTCTTGAAATAAGAGTAATGTCATTTTCTTAGACATAATTTTATCTATGTAAAAATTATACATAAAGAAATAAATTATTCTTTTCATAACATGAATGTAAAATTACTTTTATCTCAAAGTTATAATGAATAATAATTTAAAAAATTACAAACAAACACAAACCTCAATTAAAATTGAATTTCGTTGTTTTCTATAAATTTTGCGCAACTCTTCTGATGAAGATTGTTAATTTGCTTTTTTTTTTTTTTTTTTATATGAACGGGAGATGCTCCGCTGGGATTTGGTTGGAGATTTCTTTCTTTCAATGACACATTTTTTTTTTCTTTGTATTCGCTAACAAAATGAGAGCTTTCCAAATTTCAAAAGCAAAAAGTTTCTCTATGTTTTTAATACGAGGGTTCCAATGCCTCCATTTTTCATGCCTCCACCATGCCTCCATTTTTAAAACTTTAATAACTCAAAATTTAAAACTTAAAAGTCAAAATAAAACCGTTGGATATGATCTACATCATTTTATCTATGTGCTCATAAAAAATTATCACATTTTGATTTGTTTTTATGTGAATCAATAAGTTGAAAAATCAACATCTAGAAATTATCCACATTAGTACGTTTTTTACAAGCTCTTGATGACAACCAAAATAAAATTGAAATGTCATAATTTTTTACACGTGCATAGATAAAATGATATAGATCATATCCAACGGTTTTATTTTGACTTTTAAGTTTTAAATTTTGAGTTATTAAAGTTTTAAAAAATGAAGGCATGGTGGAGGCATGAAAAATTGAGGCATTTGAACCCTCCTCTTTTAATATAGATGGTGCGGAAACCGAAGAGTGCATATGGAAATGAAAAATGCAGGTAGGAACAGGAAGTTTGCTTTTCAATTCTTATGCTTAAGTCCTTATAAGTTTGTATTATTACATAGGGGGCTGCTATATATAAAATGTAAAATTCAGTTGAACTTCTATACACTTGGTAAGAAAAAATTGAAATGATAGGGTGGCTTAGCACTCCCAGGTCATAATGTTTTGCCCCTGTTTGTAACGAAAAAAATTAGTCATGTCGTTATTGGTTTTGTCATGTCACGTCATATTACGTGTGTTGGTCACATTAGGTGATTCGCGTGTCGCATGATGTGTTTATTTGTGTGACACGTTTCTTTTCGATCGAAAATGATACGTCACGTTACGCAAACTGATCTAAATACATCACGTTACTTGACCAATTTATTCAACATTAGTTTTTTATTCTACTTTAATTTGCAATATTTTCTTACTTTTCAGCATTTTTTATTCTTATTTTCAATGAACAAACCTAAAATATGAAATAAATTAATTACCAGTTACCAGTTATGTCATGATTACGACGAGACTAAACATGACATAACTATTACCAGTTATGTCACGTTTTTCTTTAACTACTTTTTTATCACAGTTTTAACGTATCGGTACGAAATTTTTGACAAAATCTGATCCACGAACTGTGGTGTAGAACGATGCCTGTGGTGCTACATGGGGCAGCGCAACATAGGATCTGAACGCATATCTGGGATATGCTAATTTCATGACCCTCCAATTTCCATTCTTCCATATGTTCAAACAAAAGTTGATATGTCATATCATCACTGATGATGTTAATCGATATGTACAGTCACTAGTGAATTTTTAATCGAATATTCTTGCAAAAAAAAAAATCCTATTGATGGAGTTTTGTTCGTGTGACATTGTTTTTTTTTCCAGACTCGTGTGGCATTGTTGCCTAAAGACTAGAGCATCATCAACAATATTTTCTTATATTAAATGAAATTACATGTGGTTGGTTTGTTCAGTTTATTTATGAAAAATAACGAAGCAAATGTTCATAAATTAAAAAAAAAATGTTTGTGCAATTCAAGAAACAAAGGGGTTTTTGACATTTGATCTTCTTGATGCCTCGAGTTCTAAAAACTTCTGTTTTCTCTATTAAAATTTTAAAATTCAAAAACTAAATTTTCGAATTTAAAATGTCAATCTTATTCTTTTTCATATAGGAAAGCCAGAATACAAAATTTCATGATTTCTGAAGTCGTTTTGTGCAAGATTAAAAACCGAACATTGGGTACACTCAAATGCATATATTGTACTTCATTTTTTATAGATTAACCTTGTTTAAAATAACACAAATATTTATAACTTTTTTTTTTCTGAATGCTCTTAAGGAATAGAAACAGATTAATTGTTTTATGCTTGTCATTTGTCAATAAAATAAATTTTTATAGCTTTTGACACTAAAAGTCGCGACAAAAGTTTTACATATGACAACCATTAATTGTTACCACTATGTTTTATGAGTATAAAACTTTAACATCCAAAGTAGCTATCATTAAGTATAAAGACTGGACTTTAAATTCATTGTCATAAACAATAATGATAGTGGAAGTGCCGTGTTTAATATTAGTTGTTCAATTAAAACTAAATTATTCAAAAAAAAGTAAAATTTTACATCAAAACTCATAAGTATAATTAGAGCATTTGATTGGATGGCTAATACTAATTATGGAACTAAGTGTTCTCATCAATAATACCGAATACTAAGACTTATCTTTGATTATTATACCCTAAGCTTGTTAGAATTCATATCAAGTAAGGTAACTCAAATTTTGAGTTTAGATCCGGATCGTCCAATCTACTTTCGCATGAATATAATAGGGGCCCTGATTCTGACCGGACGGTCCGATCAAAACTTAATATTTAAGTTACCTCATAGAATCCGTACTGAAGCAACACCTTATATACTGTATTCGTACGCGCACCAACAAATCACGAATTTGATGGGAATTAATGGATGCTTTTCGGGGAAAGATTCCTCGTTGGTCCAAATCAAAGTATCTCCAATTTTGCTCAAAATAGTCGAGAGGATATGATACCGACCCCTCAGTGGGTGACACAATAAGGCATAAGAATCCAAGAGAACTAAAGCTAAACAAGTAAAGAGATACGGACAGGGAGATCCATGAGGCATTAATGGAGATAATGGTGTAATGCTGGCACTTTGGTTATGATGGCCTGATTTTCGACCTGTACGGGAAAGGTGTGAGACTGGGACAACCGTCGAGTGTGTACTGGTAGAGAATAGGAGATTTTGGACTGATGGTCGGCTTGGTCGTATGATTTGTAGTGCTTAACTACATCACTGTTTCTTGGTTTCTGATGATATTTAATTTGTGTCAACGTTTGAATTTGATGGAGGGACACCGAGTCTGGTAATTTTGTATTGTTGCATTTGGTCTATTAGTCTTAATCCCTGTCAGAAAAACATTTGTTCATGTAAATAACTTCTGACATCTATGGTCGTTTTATTAATTATTGAGTATGCTAGTGTTAAATAGAACAATGCCAAATAGGGTAGTTATTGAATTAGCATCAGAAATAGAAATTAAAGATGAAGATAGATTAATATTGTTCGAAAAATAATAGTTAGAATTATTAATTAATGTGACAAAGGAGAACGTACTTTGATATTGCAGAGATACACATTCTGAGAAATGAAAACTTGAGGAACTGATGGTAAGACAGAAAAGAAAAAAAAAGCACTTTTACAATTTCATCCGTACTTTTTTTTAATTCAATAATATAAAAATGAAAATATGAAGTACGGAATTTGAAGCTATCAATTTTTATAACTTGAAAGTTTATATTCTGTGTTTGTTAATAGTGTTATGAAAATCGAAATATGCTCGACGAAATTGTTAAGCAACTAATCATTATGGATCCGTTCGGTAAATGCATGAAATAGTGAAAAAATGAACAAGGGAAGAAGCCTTTATTCTATAAAATTTTAATTATGTTCGGTACGTTTGGATTAGTGGAAGAGTGGAATTGAACCAATTCCAACATGTGAAAAAGTAGCTCATCCTCAATTCCGCCTCTACTATTGAATAGTGGGATGAAATAGAGAGACTAAAGTGCAAACGATAAGAGTTTGACTACATATTTCCATTCCAGTTCTACTTTTTTCACTTTTTATGTATTCCATTCAATTTCACTCACGTTCGGTTACTATTTTTTTTACAATTTCATTACTCTTCTTCTATTCTATCACAATTCCTATGTGTCCGATTAAATAGAAACTTGCAGATAATTACGTGTTTGTGGTAAATTTTATATCAATATATATAATTAGAATCCGACTAATATGCTTTTGTAAGCACTTCAGCCGAATACTTATGGGTCAAATTTCAAAATTTTATATTTGAAACGTCAAGTTAAGTAGCTCAGTAAATTGGTTATATATTAAACTTGTAAAATTCTAATTTTTACTTATTTTTATAATTTTTTACTATTTTTTTATGATTTTTGAAAGTTGGTCTTTTTGGACATACCAACAATGCATCAATAGGCGCACAAATCTTCATTTTTTGACCGCTTGACTTGATACTAAATGAATTTGAAAATTAATTTTTTATATATATAAATGAAGCTCTCTCGAAGGAAATAGGTTTGAACAGTTTGAATTTTTTGTTTGAAGCTGATCAGATGGATTTTAAATTGGAAGCATATGGGTTAAAATGCTACTGAAAGCATATTAGTCGGACTCTATATAGTTAATGACTACGGTTAGAATATAATACATGAAATTCATAACCTCTGCATTAGTTCAAATTTTAAGTTAAGCTCTGCGCCGTCTGATTTAATTCTGCACTAATATTAAAGGATCTCGTACTATTGTGTGTTACAGTGGACTAAATTGGTCCGAATTCTAATCACATGGATTTGAAAATTAATTCAAACAGTATGTTGGTACGTTAATGCAGAGAATGCGGATTCATACTACATGTCCCAAGTGAAGCCCGACATATAAGTTGAAAATTCATTTACTTGTTTGGACCATTATAATAGAACTTGTTAAATACGGGCCTAAAATTATCTACCTAATGTTTGGGCCTATAATTATTTGCAAACTAGAAGTGGGCTGCTGGTTTCAAACTTTGAATTGCTCAACTTAGGAAGAATCAATTTCCGGCCTGTTTTACATTATCTAATCTAATCTCCCAAGCGAATAGTAAACTTACCAATCATGCCATGTTTTAAAGAATTTCGTTAAATTTTTTTATTTACAAGTTTCTACTAAAGGAATTAGGCATTGCCGACTCTGCCCTCCAATAATGTTTGTAAGAGTTTGTTGCCAGGTACTCGAACCGAGGTATACTGAATTGGGCATGACGCATGTTAAAACAATAAAGATACAGTTTCAATTCGATGGATTCTTAACAAATTAGTGTCCGCAATTTGCGAGGGTAATTCTAGGTATATAAAGAGAGAGCCATTCTAGCTATATAAAGAATCATTATTAAAGAACCATTTAAATAAAGATTAAATAAAGAATTAGAAGACTTATTAATAATATTTTTGTTAGTAATTTTATAATTGTATAATATTGATTCAATTTTTTTTTATTTTTATTTTCTCTAAAAATAGTGAAATGGAACTTCCTTTATGAATTTTAATAAAGAAAGGGATTTATTCTTGGAATTATAAGTAGTTAAATTTTTTTTTTTTTTTTTTTTAGAATTCCTTTCAAAAATAAAGCATCAAATTGGAGTTTAGTAGAAAAGGGCTTTTCTTGGATTTGAATGGATGACTTTTATCGTCAAAAACTTTTTTCTACCACTTCAAGAATTACTTTTTAACGTAATTAAGATCGAAGTACCCGGTTGTGCATACATTCAAATCCGAGAAGTATGTGCTTTTTTAATAAAAGACATACAAGTGCCCATTCATATATGAAACATAATAAATAAGTTATATACTACTGATATTGTTCATAATCAGCTAAGTACTAAACTTAAAAATTAATAGAGAGCAAAATATATATGCTCTACATTTGACAATCCACTAAAAAAACAGTCAATGAAAAGAGTTCTAGATTTAAGCTTCCAACATTAAGGCTGAGAGTAAAGAAATTTTAACACTGGATCTATACAAAATGTAAGAAAATTCTTCGTGATTTTATTCGCCAGCACTCCAACTGCTCCCTCTATGAGTAAAAAGGTTGGTCGTCAGCACGTGCTTGTTATTGGAAGATCCACTGGATCGAAACTGGGTCCCATTTATACATGTTTATTCAAGATAAGATTCTCAGAAAGATAGCTAATTGTAAAAGGGAATCTTTTACGGTACCGTCGAGGATTTGGACTCGAGATTTGCACCCTCTAAAGTTTTAAATTCTCATCGGGAAATGTGATCACGTGGGTTGTTATTAAGTAATCTAACTATTTAGTATTAAATTATTTGGTTTTGAATTTTAAATCTACAATTTTTTATAGAGAGGATGTTCCGAAATTTTCATCCGTATCCTCCATTAAATAAATTTAGACAAAAAAATTAATATAGTAATAATAATATAGTAATTAATAATAATTTTTCTATATGGACGCCACAAAAACTGTAGCAAGAGAATTGCTGAGAATTTCAACGAGTTTACTGTAGCTACAGTAGAATCGCTCAAATTCTGAGCGGTTAGAGCATTTAAAAAAAATTTAAGGCTATTTGTGGAATTTTTTATTTAATAGAGGATACGAATAAAAATTTCGGGACGAATGTTATTCTTGTTACATATCAAAGACAAGTTTTCGTGATCATGTGAGTTGTTATATGTGAAGTAAATGAGTTGAACAATTCATGGTAAAATAGTAAATTATCAATCACCTATTCAATTATTGACAATACAAATTTTGTTAAAAAGCTTAAACCAAGCCAATAAGATTTTTAAACTTTTGCACTTAGAACAAATATTACGAAATTGCAGATAGCTTCTTTGGAACTTTTCTCTTGTGAAGAGGATTTTATACAAATTTTTGGTGTCACATCATTATCATTTTGTAATTTTATTACTATTATTTTCTTAGTATATTATACCGACATTAAGTGGCTTACAATTTTAACAATTCAAAATTAACATACTTATAAATTTTATTTGAATTGGTTAAAAAAAATTATTAAAATTGTCTAAAAAGTTATTGTCAAATATTTAGTCCTCGTATATAATAATGTCGATTCTAAAGATATGCACATACCAATATTGTAAATAACGGTATGCACTCGTCAGACGGACAGAGTACCGCCAAGCAATTAATCAGGAATAATCGAGAATAATCGGCCGATTAGTCGGAAAAATCCATAACGATTTGGTCACCGTTAACGACTAATCAGCCAATTAATCGGTCTAAATGGACATTTTTTACCAGGGGCGAATTCACATACATCAAATGGGGGTCAATTGACCCCATTCATTTTCAAAAACTAATTATTATATATGTTACTTTTGTATATTTTATAGTTAAATGTTAATGATACCTAAAAAATAACCTCCATAGATTTTCTGAAAATTTTATATATGTTATGAATATAATGGATGGTCCATTCATATTGTAACTCCCAATATTAATCCTCATTTACTTCCCACTACCCCACTACTATTGGAATTTATATCCCACTAGTATTTGGAATTTAATCTCTTATTTATTATTGTAATGACTTTTCATTTACAATTTGTAGCCTATAAATAGAGGCATTGTAATCTTGTATTGTACACATGAGAAATATATGAATAAAAAGATTGTCATCTTGTGTTCTCTCTATCTTGTTGATTGTTTGTTTATCTTTATTTTATAACACGTTATCAGCACGAGAGCTCTACTATTTGAAGATTCAAGCATGAATATTCCTTTGGTTAACAACGGCATCAATAATGAAGATATATGTCTTGTCGACAGTGCAACAACTCATACAATTCTTAAAGATAAAAAATATTTCTCTTATTTAGTAATGCAAGAAGCTAATGTTAGTACTATTTCGGATAGTACAAAATTAATTGAAGGCTCTGGAAGAGCTACCTTGTTGTTACATGGAGGAACACAACTTTATATTGATGATGCATTATATTCTTCTAAGTCTCAAAGAAATTTATTAAGTTTTAAGGATATCCGCCGAAATGGATACCATGTTGAGACAACAAATGAAGAAAATGTTGAATATCTTTATATTACTAGCAAAATCTCAGATAAAAAATGCATATTGGAAAAATTGTCTATGTTTTCCTCCGGTTTGTATTACACATATATTAGTGCAATTGAAGCACATGTTATTGTAAACCAGAAGCTTACAGATAAAAATATGTTTATAGTTTGGCATGACCGGTTAGGCCATCCCGGATCAATAATGATGCGAAAAATAATAGAGAATTCATGTGGACATTCATTGAAAAACCAAAAGATTCTTTAATCTAATGATTTTTCATGTGCTGCATGTTCTCAAGGGAAGTTAATTATTCGACCATCACCAGTAAAAATACAGAATGAATCTCTTGCATTTTTAGAACGTATACAAGGTGATATTTGTGGGCCAATACACCCATCATGTGGACCATTTAGATATTTTATGGTTTTAATTGATGCATCAACAAGATGGTCACATGTATGTTTATTATCAACTCGCAACCTGGCGTTTGCGAGATTACTTGCTCAATTGATTCGATTAAGAGCACATTTTTCTGATTATCCGATTAAGAAAATACGTCTAGACAATGCTGGTGAATTTACTTCTCAAACATTCAATGATTATTGCATGTCTATTGGAATTGATGTTGAACATCCTGTAGCTCATGTTCATACACAAAATGGACTTGCAGAGTCATTCATAAAGAGATTACAATTAATTGCAAGACCATTACTTATGAAGTCTAAACTTCCAATATCTTGTTGGGGACATGCTATTTTGCATGCAGCAGCACTAATTCGCATCATGCCAACTAGTTATAATAAAATTTCTCCTTTACAGTTGGTTTTTGGTCACATGTCTAATATCTCCCATCTAAGAATATTTAGATGTGCGGTATATGTTCCAATTGCTCCACCACAACGCACTAAAATGGAACCTCAAAGGAAGTTGAGAATTTATGTTGGATTTGAATCTCCATCTATAATAAAGTATTTAGAACCATTGACAGGAGATTTATTCACGGCTAGGTTTGCCGATTGTCATTTTGATGAATCAAAATTTTCAACATTAGGGGGATACAATAATCAGCTAGAAAAGAATATTAGTTGGAATGAATTATCATTATCTCATTTTGATTCCCGTATTAAAGAATGTGAATTAAATAATAAAAAAATAATTCATTTGCAAAGATTAGCTGAGCAATTGCCAGACACATTAAAAGACTCAAAGAAAGTGACCAAATCACATGTACCAGCTGCTAATGCTCCAATGAAAATTGATATCCTTGTTGGACAAACTAATGAAATTATGACATGCCTAAAGTGTGGAAGACCAATCGGTTCCAAAGATAAAAATCCTCGAAAAAGAAAAGGAGCAAATAATGAAAATGGCCAAGTCGAGGATATGATAGAAAAAAATTCAGAAGAAAATCAAGTTATAACTAATATTGGAGTTCCAGCAGAAACTCAAGTATATAAAACTCATGAAAATGAAGAGATCTCGATAAACTATGTCATGAATGGAACAAGATGGAACCGAGATAAAGTTGATATTAATGATATTTTTGCATATAATATAGCGCTAGATGTAATGAATAATGAGGATCATGAACCAAAATCTATAAATGAATGTCGACAAAGAAATGATTGGCCAAAATGGAAAGGCGCAATTGAGGCAGAATTAAACTCTCTTGAAAAACGAAAAGTTTTTGGGCCTGTAGTCCCAATACCCGAAGGCATAAAGCCAGTAGGATACAAATGGGTATTTACGCGAAAGCGAAATGAGAAAAGTGAAATTGTGAGATATAAAGCTCGACTTGTAGCCCAAGGATTTTCGCAAAGACCTGGAATTGATTATGAACAGACATACTCACCTGTGGTGGATGCAACAACTTTTCGATACTTAATTAGTCTGGCAGTACATGAAGGGCTTGATTTGCGCCTAATGGATGTTGTTACAGCCTATTTATATGGCTCGCTTGATAACAATATTTATATGAAAATGCTTGAAGGATTTAAGATGCGTGAAACATATAATTTAGATTCTCGAGAACATTATTCAATCAAATTGAATAAATCTTTATATGGATTAAAGCAATCAGGACGCATGTGGTATAACCGTCTCAGTGAATTTTTATTGAAACATGAGTATAGAAATGATACAATTTGTCCATGTATTTTCATGAAAAGATCTGGAAATGAGTTTGTTATAATTGCAGTATATGTTGACGATCTAAATATCATTGGAACTCCTGAAGAGCTTCAAAAAACAGTAAATTGTTTAAAGGAAGAATTTGAGATGAAAGATCTTGGAAAGACAAAATTTTGTCTTGGGTTGCAAATTGAACATTTAAAAAATGGTATTTTTGTGCATCAAGAAAATTACGTTGCAAGAGTGCTAAAAAGATTTTATATGGATAAATCACATCCGTTAAGCACTCCGATGGTTGTAAGATCATTAGATGTGAACAAAGATCCTTTTAGACCTCGAGAAAATGAAGAAGAACTACTTGGTCCTGAAGTACCATATCTTAGTGCAATAGGAGCACTTATGTATCTTGCTGGACATACAAGACCTGATATATCATTTGCTGTTAATTTATTAGCAAGATATAGTTCTTCTCCCACGCGAAGACATTGGAATGAAATTAAACATATGCTTCGCTACCTCCGAGGTACAATGAATATGGGTTTGTTTTTTTCAAATGTATCCAAATCAGATTTAATTGGTTATGCGGATGCTGGATATTTGTCTGATCCACATAATGACCGATCTCAAACAGGTTATTTGTTTACATGTGGTGGAACAACTATTTCGTGGCGATCTGTGAAACAAACTATAACAGCCACATCTTCTAATCATGCAGAAATTTTAGCAATACATGAAGCAAGCCGAGAATGTGTTTGGTTAAGATATGTGATTCAGCATATTCGTCAGACATGTGGCTTGTCTTATGGAGAAATGATCCCGACGATCATATATGAAGATAATACTGCATGTATTGCTCAATTAAAGGAAGGATATATTAAAGGAGATAGAACAAAACATATTTCACCAAAATTCTTTTTCACACATGATCTCCAAAAGGATAATACTATTAATGTTCAGCAGATCCGTTCAAGTGAGAATCTAGCAGATTTATTCACTAAGGCGCTCCCTACTACAATATTCGAAAAACTAGTCCGTAATATTGGAGTTCGCCAACTTAAAGATATTGATTAATGTTGTCATGAGGGGGAGTTAATATGCACTACATAGTTTTTCATTGAATTTTGCTAATAAGGTTGTAGTTGCATGATAAAAAGAATAATGTACTCTTTTTCCTTCACTAGATTTTTATCCCATAGGGTTTTTCCTAGTAAGGTTTTAATGAGGCATATTCTTATGTAATGGACATCCAAGGGGGAGTGTTATGAATATAATGGATGGTCCATTCATATTGTAACTCCCAATATTAATCCTCATTTACTTTCCACTACCCCACTACTATTGGAATTTATATCCCACTAGTATTTGGAATTTAATCTCTTATTTATTATTGTAATGACTTTTCATTTACAATTTGTAGCCTATAAATAGAGGCATTGTAATCTTGTATTGTACACATGAGAAATATATGAATAAAGAGATTGTCATCTTGTGTTCTCTCTATCTTGTTGATTGTTTGTTTATCTTTATTTTATAACAATATAGTTGACCCCATTCATTTTTCAAGAAAAATAGATTATTAAAATGTGTACAACTTTAAGACTTATATCATTTTTGACTCCATTATTCAAACTTCTACCTCCGCCCCTGTTTTTTTATACACTAGCACAGACTAATACATTATCCAAAACATTGCTTGTCGATGAAATTTGACTAATGTTTATTGTGGTACAATATTGAAAACTATGCATATAATTTTACAAAAAATAATATAAAATGAGGGAAGGGCCCTCATCGACCTTTCGGAATATTGCGGGACGCATTTTATTTTATTTTTTATATTTTGCCGACAAATGCCCGTGGTAACTCAAATATTGTCGGATGCAATGCGAATATGCGATAGATACTTTTTTAATAAAAAATAAGAGATGGCACTCGGCGCACCCATGAATGCATTTTCTAAATAAATTACATTAAGAGTGATAATAATTTAATTTAATCTGTTTATCTGCCATTTCCTTTCCGGAGGCTGCTTTGACAGCAGTTTAGGGGTGTCAACGATAATAATTTAATTTAATCTGTTTATCTGCCATTTCCTTTCCGGAGGCTGCTTTGACAGCAGTTTAGGGGTGTCAACGATAATAATTTAATTTAATCTGTTTATCTGCCATTTCCTTTCCGGAGGCTGCTTTGGCAGCAGTTAGGGGTGTCAATGATACGGTACGGATCGGGTGAAAGCATTTTCATATTTTTATCTGTTACAAAATGATTTTATTCGTACTTTATTTTTATCCGTTACAAAATGATCTTATCCGTATTCTATTCTTACCCGTTAAAGTTATCGGATAACGAAATGGTAACGGATAAATTACGGATAATGCTAATATAATAATTAGTTTTTTATTTATTAAATAAATCATTAAAACATATACATTCATTTCATACATGTATACTATTTTATTGAAAAAAAATTATAATCATGCTAAGCGCAAGTAAATTAATTAAATTACTCCTTTAAATACTTATTAATATATATAATATATATAATTTCTTGTTGTAATTACTCAATCGGATAACGATACGAAATAGGCTTTACCCGTACCCTTGTTTAGATAACGAAAAAAATCTTTACCTATACCCATACCCAATAAGTTTACGAAATTTTTTTTTTACCCGTATCCGTATTATCATATCAATATGGTACGGATTAGATAAATAGAGAAAAGGGTGCCATTGACACACCTAGCAGCAGTGATTACTTTTGGAACAGGTGCTTTTAATTATGACTAATTTGCCCTCGTATAGTTTGCAATCTTGTTTTTCCCAGTTATCGGCGTTAAATATTTCTTTTCTTGTCCATATGCCGCCTGAATGCCTGATAAAGGCTTCCAGTATATCTGGTTATATTTGCTAAAGTGATCCAGCAATTCGATCTTATGATTTATTCAATCTTCAAATGTACTTTTATCATACAACTATCATTTCTTAGATGAATAATTGAGTTCACGATTAAAAATGTTCATTCTAGTTGTCACTTGTGAGTTGTGAGACAATAAAACATATTGCTCCATATAAAGCAACAAATGAACAAAACAAAGCAATTACAACAAAGAATTTCCATACTCCTGTTATTACAACAAAGAATTTCTTCTAATCAAATTTCAAACTCACAACATTTCACATCAGATAACATATACCTTTACCACTAGATCAAAAATTAGTTCTTCAAAACAATTAATACTTCATAATATTTATCATTGTATTTAGAAGTAAGCTTGCATTTGACATTGTGCTACAAGCTCCTGCTGCGTGTTAGTACGTTAGAAATAGGGGTGCACAAAAAAACTCATGACTTATAACTCGTTCGGAATCAATTCGGATTCAACTCGCCAACAACTCGAGTTGAAACTTACTCGAGTCAAAGTTGACTCGAGTTCATTGACTCGGTTGTCTCATGAGTTGAATCCAAGTTGTCTCTAACTCGGTTCGGAATCAACTCGGTTGACTCATTGACTTGGTAAACTATGTAATGTTTTGTTAAACTTTGTATTATTTAGTAATTTGGTAAACTTTGCATTATTTAATTATATATTTTCCACTGTTTTATTATGTAAAGTTTTAAATCGTGTACTATTTTGATAAACTATGTACTATTTAATTTATTAGACTTTGTTTTGGTAATTTTTAATTTGATAAATTATGTACTATCTACGAGTCACGAGTCGACTCGAGTTGTTCGCGAGTTGAATCCAAATTGCGATTTCTGACTCAAAACTAGATTAACAACTCAGACTCAACTCAGCTCATGAGTTTACGAGTTGAATCCAAGTTGCTCTCAACTCGGCTCATGAGCAGCCCTAGTTAGAAATAAGTTTGCACTACTTTACTGAAAATTCTATTGCATTTATTTAAAATAAATTGCAAATATTACTTGAAATCTCAGAGCATTTTCATCTCAGCAATTGAAATAAATTTCTAAATAACTGTCAACCACTGTTTAGAAATTAAAGCCTCTAAAATTTTTAAATCTTCACATCTCTAAAATTAATTTTAGAGTTTCTAAATAGGAGAGAGAGAGCGCGTGCCACAGAAATGGGGAAAAAATAATTTGAGCAAATCATTTGGCCAGCGTGGCAATTAGAAACAATTTCTTAATAAGAAATTTTGTTAGATAGTTTCTAAATAAAAATTTGGGGTACGTCTTTAAATTTTTTATTAGAAATCTCAAACATTTATGTAATGAAGATGCTCTTAGTTGCAGGGCGGTTAATTTTAACTAAAAAGGGCTATTAAATCTTTCAAATTTGGAGCTAAAAAATGCCTTAAGAGATCTGTTAATTGATTTTACAATGGGCTTCACATACCCGAAATTTTTATTTATAGCATAACTCAAAAAATAAAATAAACCAAAACACTTCAGTTTTGGGGAAATTCGACAATTACTCAGGTTGCTTAATGCCGCTGCGGCTCCAGTCTAGGGGCCGCCCAATGCCTCTGCGGCCCCTGGGGCCTCCTAATGGCTCTGCCGTTCCTGTTTTTTTTTCTTTCTATATGTACTCATCCAGAGGCAGAATTTTATTTCTCACATTAACTCATTTTCTCTCCTGGACAAGAACTTCTGATCTGTAAGTTTTTTTTCTGTCCTTTTCAAATTTTTTTTATTTTTCAGTAGATTAATAATTAATTTAGTTAATTTTTAATTTTAAGTTTTTTGTGTATTGGATTCAAAATGAGTCTTATGGTATTCAATTACACTGGTGGTAGTGTTTTAACAGGCCCTAATAAGGTTTATTATAGTATCGGGCCTTTTACTGTGATTCTAGTAATGCCGAGTACTGATTATGTGGGGATTAAATCGGTTATTTGTCAGAGTTTGGGATTGGATCAGGGTTAGTGTGATCTTAATATTCAGGCCAAAATTAGCATGCGCACTGGTTCAGCACAAACCTGGTTCTCACTCTTCCCAGTTAAGAATGATGGAGTCTGGCAGGTATTGTACAATCAAATCATGAGTTTTTCTAAGGTGCATACAAGGTAATTGACCTATATGTGGAGGTTACCTGAGTCTGGCGTACCAACCCACTTATGAGGTTAATCCAGGGCTGTAGTTGGGTTAACTCATATGGCTCAAGTCTGTCCCCTTTCTAAATTGACCAACCGTCTAGCAGTCAAGCCCCCCAGTTCAGAGGGACTGACAGTCTAGTAATCGGCCCCACCATCGGGCCCCACCCCAAATTGACCAGCTTTCTACTAGTAGGGTCACTTCTTGGGGCCAATCTTATGATCCAGATAAGGATGATGATATAGTGGATCTGGAATTAGAAGAGACAGAGGAAAATTGGGGTGACATCGATCCTGAGGGTATGAGCGATCAAAGTGACCAGGAAGATATCAGGCCTGTGCTTGGACAAAGGTTTTTCAGGGTGGATCGTGGGATTCGAATAATGAATCGAGGGTTTGAGCATCTAGTTTCGGCTTTCAATGGCACATCAGGGTTTCAGGAAGCAAATGTGGGTTTGTTTGGAAGGGCAGCAGAGTATGAGGATGAATTGTCGGAGGGACAAACTTATGACTCAAAAGAGCAAATGAAGAGTGCAATTGTCAGGTTTCACATTCTTTGCAACAAAGAGATAATGAATACGTACAGTGACAAGATTAGAATGAGGTTAAAGTGCAAGGACAGTAGATGTGGTTGGTACATATATGTTATTGCCACTAGTTACGGTACACAATGGCGTGTCTCTGAGTGCCCAACAAAACATTCTTGTCACGCAGATGCGACAAGAATAGATCATGCACAGTTGTCGGCTATTGTGGTCACCGATTGCATATCGGCTCAATGAGAAGCGATGTTGATTTGAGAATCCAAGCTGTCAGGATCGCTGTTGTTGAAAGATACAATAGTCAGATACCGGCGTATCACAAACTGTGGCGTGGCCGGGAGTTGGCAATTGCCCGCCAATTTGGTAGTTGGGAGGAGTCATACGCGCTTGCAGTTCTGTTGTTGGAGACAATCAAGAGAAAAAACTCAGGTACTATATTGTTCTTTCTATATTTACGGCATTGTAACAAAATAAAAAATTTAACTTATTTTTTTATTAATCACAGAAACATTGTTTGATGTGACCTCATTTCCTATCGGTAAATCTGGACCATACAAGTATTTTCATAGGGCGACTTGGGCATTTAGACCATACATAGGTGCTTTTCAACACCTCAGACCAGTCATCACCGTTGATGCTTGTTTCCTGTCAGGCCAGTACAAAGGTAATTAATTAATTTAATTTAGTTAATTTAATTTTTTAATTAATTTGTTTGTTTTAATTGATTGATGGTTTAATACAGGTAAATTGTTGATTGCAACCGGGTATGATGCAGAAAACCAGCTCCTCCCATTAGCTTTTGGGCTGGTTGTGTCAGAGAGTTTCGAAGATTGTGGGTGGTTCATGCAATGGTTGCGGTGCAATGTAATTCGTTCCAGATTCATGTGTGTCATCACTGATAGGGGAAAGGGTATCAAGAAAGTGTTCAGACAAGATGATCTTGGGTGGAACGAGGAGAACGATGATCAATGTGTTCACCGTCTTTGTGCTACTCACATAGCGGAGAACATGAACATGAACCATTACAGTGAGGCGGTCGTCAAGTTTTTCAGGATATGTGTGGCTAAGAGGAAGATGAGGAGATACGAGCAAGGAATGCAAGCAATGGGGGATGTATGTGACTGTGCTCTCAATTGGCTGGACGGTTGGGAAAGTATTTGGATCAAGATGAGAACGAGTGTCCAAAATCATGAAAGAGATTTCAAGCGCTGGACGGTGATTACCGTTGGAGAATTATGACTACAAATGGGTCTGAGTCGCTAAATAATGTCTTCAGGTCATCTCGTAAGTTACCGGTGGTCGCAATAATTGAGGACACATTTTACAAATGTGTGACATGGTTTGGGCAAAAGAGGGCTAAAGCAGAATTTGAAGCAAGACAAGGTCAACAGTTCTCGTGTTGTGTGCATAAGGTATTTTTAGTTTTAGTTTTTTCTTCATCTATTTTTAATAACTTCACTTAAAAAAATTCATTTCTTCATTTTTTTTAATTGTTCTTTGCTTATTAACAAACGGTTTGAGAGGTCAAATACTATGAAGACGCTTACGGGGTTTGGCAACTACAATGAGTTCGAGGTAACCTCCACACAAGAGAGAGTTAACGCTTTCCTGCCTGACGATTCTGGTCTGTTTACCAAGGCCAATTTCAAATATACAGTGGTCCTCATGGAGAATAACACGGTGTAATGCACATGCCAGAAGCCTCAATTAGACAGAATACTGTATTCTCATGTTCTGTCTGTGTGCCATCTCCGAGGCATCGACCCTAGCAGCTTTGTAAGTCACTACTACCACATCCAGACACTGATCAACACATGGAGGGGTGAATGACATGTGTATGACAATCAGTCGGATTGCCTGAACACGAGGGCCCTGTTCTTGTTCCAAAAACAAAAAAATGTTACTTTGGGTAAAAGACGACACAACAAGATTCCCAAATGGATGGATGTACTAAATAAGAGGAGAAGATGACACCAAGTCAACCGAGATACATAGGAAAGACAGAACAGAGCTGCTCGAGATGCACGAGGTAGTTAATTTAATTATTATTGAATTTCAACTTTCAAAAAATTATTGAAACAATTAGATTTAACAGTCACTATTTATTTGTAAATTTGCAGGTTGAGAGGCAATCAATGGATTTGATGTTTATTTAGGAGTTAAATTTATGTTTTTTTTGTATTAGATGTTTTAATTGTATTGGTAAGAACATTGTTTATTTTAGATTTATTAGACGTATTTTTGTTATACTCGTGAGAACATATGCATTATATTGTTCTATTTATGGCTTCTTTATATTTATTTTTAGATTATTATTTGATGCAAAATATACTTAATTTTAACATATTTTGTTGAAAATTAAACAAATAAATAAACTTACATTTAACTTTTTATCTAAATACAACAAAACCAACAAAAAATCAAACTATAAATGTTTATCAATTTGTTTATTAAAAAAAAGAGGCACCGCAGAGTTATTGAGCGGCCCCCAGACTAACCATTGAGCGGCCTGGATATTCTTCGAAATACCCAGAAAGTGGGGTGTTTTAGTTTAATTTTTTTATTATAGTAGAAATAAAAATTTCGGCTCACATACGAATAACGAAGAATAACTATATTATAGGATTAGAATTATGCTGTACTGTCATGCGGGGTTTACTGTCATGCAGCGTTTAATGACTTTAATCAAATGTTTGATTCCTATTCTTCTCTTTATTTTGAGAGTTGACATAAATAAACAATATGGCATATATGGTTCTGTTATAACAAGAGGATGATTTAAATATCTTCATTTTTTTTCATAAGTCCACATTTAAAATTATAATAACAAAAGTTCTAAATTCAAATAACAAAATAAAAATATTAGTTGTGATCTATATTATTTTCTATACATATATTTAAAAAATTATTGAAATTATGAACTTTATAAACAAAAATGAAAATTATGAACCTTTTTACTTTGTTTTGATATTAATTAATATTTTGAAAGTCAACGTTCATAAATTATCCACTCTAGTGTTTTTTTTTCAAACTCTTGGTATCAATCAAAATAAAGTCGAAATATCATAATTTTTTATACATACGTATAAAAAATAATATTTATTAGACCTAATGATTTTATTTAATATATGTTATTAAAGTATTAAAAATAAATATTTAAACCCTCTTCCTTATAATAATCTCATCATTCCAGAAGCCATCATTGACTAACAGATGTGATGCTAAATGAAACAATGATATTTATTTTCTGATTATGTGAGATTAAATCCTTATTGATTGTTTTACGTATAAATAAAAATTGTTTATCTGAGGTGTGATACAAATCCAATATATATAAATAATAAGACGACGTTCAACAATGGAAAAGTGTTTTGAATGATGTCAAGAGGAACGAAAGAAGGGGGATATTTTGAAAAACAACTGTATGACCTGATAAATAAAATTTTTATCACTAAGAAGCCATTTATTTTAACAATTTAAAATAGTGTATGTTTCACCGTAATTCGTAAATCAATTAATTTAAAATTTAATAATTCGAAATTAAAAATCCGAAGTCTCATTAATCATCATCAAGCAATATTTAAATTGCATGGAACTCGATTGTGTTTTGGAGATAAAAAAAAATAGAAGTCAAGTCTCTCAATTTTTAAATATCCACAAAAAAGGTTCTACTAGATTTCAAACATAAAATTTAATTATTAAACAATTTATATGTTCACTAACATACTTAAAATATTTATAATGTTACTTTTTAGTTTTTAATTCTACTAAAGTTTCTTAAAAAAATCATTGTGGAGATTTTAAAAATAACTATTGTCAAGTAAAAGGCTCATGACAAATCATATTATGTGATTAATTGACTATGAAATAGATACTCAGGTCCATTAAATGATCTCCCGAAAGATTTTACCAATTATTTTTACCTAAAGTGATGACTTGACTTTAACCCCAAGATGTAAGTACGATATTATAAACTAAACATCCACTAACCTTTTGAACCAATTAAAACAGAACCAACTTCCATTCACCGAATTTTTTCCATCAACTAGTACTTTCACAAACTTTTAATTTTTTCCATCAACTAGGTACTTTCACAAATTTTATTATGTATTGTTAAGATGCTCCTTTTCATGGCGAAGCTTCCTCGCTCTTTCCATCCTACCGGTTTTAGGTAGGATGAAGTGATGAACAAAAAATTGACAGACATTGCTGTCTAAATGCACTACAGTAAAAACATAAATAAAATATTTTTTTTTACTGACTACTGAGCAATTGAAGCTATGAGATGATGAGTGATATTTGCGCTCCGCAGAAATGATTCAGAGTTCAAATTTCAACAAATTAATTGGAGTTGGAAAATTAAGAAAGTAGTTGGAGTGTTTACGAATTAGTAATAAAATAATTAAATAAATTGTCGACTATAATTGACACTATTTGAGTTTGATTGATATTGCTTTAAGGTATGTTTGGTTGCAAAACAATAATAGTTAGAATAGTCAAATTAAGAATAGTTATTGTTTGTCTTATTAGAATAGCTAAATTTCAGAACTTTTAGTAATAACATATTCTAATAAGACAAAAAGTTTGAATTTCCTATTCTAGCTATTCTAACTCAACCAAACACCGAATAGGCTATTCCGAATAGCCTAACTCCAAAAATAATCTATTATCAACCCAACCAAACATACCCTATAGATTAAGATAATCCATATCTTCTGCATTAACGCAACTTTTGAGTTCAAGTATTTTCACCGTTCGATTACATCTACGGCCCAGATTTGATTCAGATTTATTTAAGTCAATTCCGAAATTAATCGGCCACCTTCTCCTAGCGTAGTTCCAAAAAAATTCCTTGGATCTTTTGTTTTTGGTGCGGAGAAAAAAAAAGTGAAACTAGTAACTCCGAAATTAATTTTGCAAAATTGAAATAAACCTTAAATAGAGTTAACCAAAATGGATCTCAACATGTGTGGCAGACAAGAAGCTCGTCAGAGAAGAAAAGGTCGAGCAAATTCAAGATTGTTTTGGTTTGGAGACTACATTTTTTCAAGCTAGAGAAAGAGACAAAAAGTGCTAATCATAAGCAGCGGCGGACCTACTATACAAAAATGGAGGTCAATTGATTTTTTTTTTTTTTTAAAACTAGTACTAAAAATATATTTCTCTTATATAAATTATAGTAAAATGTTAGAGGTACAAGAAATTGACTTCTATATTTTTTTGTGAAATTGTATACTATTGACCCCATTCTTTAATGAAAAATGATTTGTGTATAATTTGAGAGATTTCTAGCATTTTAGACCTTTTTTTAATAAAAAAAATCAAAAGTTCATATGAAACACTTTTTATTTTATATTATCTCTCTTATTCACCATTCTTATTAAATTTTTTTTTTACTCCTATTCCATAAATTCCTGCCTCCGCCTCTGATCATAAGAGAAAACTAATTGTTTGCAATTGTTCCTCACTCACATCTTCACTTTTTCAACTAAAAATTCTTGAAACTTTTAGTCCAAGGAAAAGAGGTCAAGGGAGAGGAGAAGATAAAATACAATAAAAAAAGTAGGGTTTTTTCATGGTTTGAGCAAGAGCGGGGGGAGAGACAGAATAGCAACAGAGACGGGAGATTCTAAAGAAGAGACCAATGTAAATTTTCGTCCATGCACTGGTGTAGCAAAGAGGGAGAAAAATCAATCTTCGAACTGTGCAACTGGAGAAGGAAGAAGGGGATCAGGCGAAGAGGGAGAAAAAAGAGTATCTTAAAATTACACGACTGGAGAAGAACAACAAGTGAAACTTTAGACGGAGTCTTTGGACAAGATCTAATTAAATCTGGACCATAGATACAATCAACGGTGAAAACCCTTAAACTCAAAAGTTGAGTTAATGCAGAGGATATGGATTCGGATTAAGAGTCATATTTTATTTCATGTTCATATTTTCATTTTTAAAGTTCAAATAGTTGGTATGAACTGTTCAACATGGTATTCATACGAAAATGTACTTGAATATCAAATTTTACATTTTTTAGGATATTTTATTATTTTTTTACTTAGGTAAAAAATCAATGTTTTTAGTGGTCCAGTAACTTTTTGACTAGTCAATTTTTTATCTGTACCAAATTATAGTAAAAATTCTAAATGGAATAAAATTTGGTATTCAAATATATTTTTTTATGATCATCACGCTGAACAGTTCAAAACGACTATTTGATCTTTCAAAACAAAAATATAGAGTGAACTAAAACAGTACCCTTACATCATAAAACACCTTAGCCCAACTTAGATACTATTTACATTAGAGAAACACTAAGGCAAGTCGACTATCTCTCTATCAATGTGCGACTACTAAATCTTGGTTTTAAAATAATTAACAAGGATAAAGTAAATAATGCAATTACCGAGTACAATCAGAAGCAAAATTAGAAAATTTTGTTACAATATTGAAATTTAAAATGCACAATATATAATGGGTCGGATTTGAACTCAAGTCTTTACACTCACAATATAAAACTTTAATCATTAAACTACAAGTAAACATTTATTATTTTACGAGGAATGCTAAACTATATAAATGTTTTAAAAAAATAAAATTTAGTTAAATTTTAATATATGTAATTAAAATTTGAAATCATAAAAGTGATTGAGCATTTCTGACTAACTTTTATATCCGTCTCTTATTACAATCAATATAGGTATTATTTTCAAGATGGATCTTATTATCCTGGATTCTCTTTTTTTATTCCTAGCCTCCGTTTTATTCTTCCACAATAATTTGCATCCACACAAGTACATAACCTATCAACCTTAAACGGGGATGACTATGTACAGTGCGGTCACTAACAAGTATTTATTATTTTTGTTTTTATTGAAGTCTTGACATGTAACTGTAATGTGACAAAACAATGAAACATATCCACAATTCGTTTACAGTAATTCTGGTTTTTCTATATGAGGTAAATTTTTGTTACTAGGACTAAACTCTAAACAGGCGAAAGTTCCGTAGTGTATACTATACATACCGGATTAAATTACATAAATGCCCCTGTTACAGGCGACGTGGGAGTTGGAATTGACGCATGTAAAGTTTTCCCCTGGATATAATCAGTACAGTTTTGCACAAATATTGTTACAATCTGAGTCATAATTTCATATATATACATATATATTTTGAGTATTTTGTTTGAACTCAGTGAACCCTAATTATTGTCAACTCTAGATAACTCAAGTTACATGATGCATCTTACAACAATAAGACATACTCTTTCATGAAATTCAGATGAAATACCTGACCATGTTTATTAAGCCGAAATTTTTATTTTTAGCATTTTTCAGAAAAAAAAAAAAACCAAAATACCTATGTTTCGGAGAAATTCGAATTCTACCTAAGCCGCACCGGCATTCTGCGGCCTAAAAAACGGAGTCCGCATAATGCCGATGCGGCCCCTAATGCCAGTGCAGCCCTATTCATTTGAAAAAATACATCAAGATTGTAACATTTCGTAAAAATATAATAGTGATATAATTACCGAATTAGAACATTTAAAATTTATTTTTGTAATATTTTATAAAGTAAATACACAAATTTCCTAGTATAACCGTTCAGAAAAAAATTGAAGAGGCGCCAGACGGTTTCGGAACAGTTTTTATCTGATAACAATTTCTATTTAATATTATATTAAATCCATGATATCGGATCAGTTTTTCTATTTGTCATTTGAACTACCGATAGATGCACCTCTTCTATTAATGCACCATTTCGATTATATATATAGATTAAAATATCAGAATTTATAGACATCGATCTCTTCTCTCCGTGTTCTATATCCGAGACAGTTCTCTTCTCTCTGATCAGTTGAATCCGAATTCCGACTACGTCGCAGTGATTTTGAGTTGTTGTTACAATCGGATTTGAAGTTCTGCTCGATATCAGGTAACCGGACTTCTCTATAATATGTGTTTTCGTTTTGTATGGTTGATTTGAATATTAGTATTGCATATCGAATTATGAAGGCATATTTAATGGGATAGAGGATTTGAGGTTGGAATTTGATTTGTGATTGTAGCCTCCCACTGTTGGTTGGATTTCCCAGTGGGTTGGCGGCCTTCCAATGTTGGATGGATTTCCCATTGGATTGGCGTTTTAAGGAATTGTGTGTTGTGGAAGTTGGGAATCGCCTGTGTGATGGGATTCCAACTATGTGAATATGATGTGACCTGTTTACGGATAACCTAGACCGACGTGCTATTGCCGGTTAAATATGCATGCATAATTTTATGTGTATTTGTGTGGATTAATCCGGCCTGTTTGAATGGTTGTTAAATTAAGCCAATTATAGGGAAGCGCGTCGTTAAATAACCGGTTACTGAGCTTTGTAGCTGACTCTGTTTTGTATTTTGTTTTCTTTTCTGTTGGCGACGTAGGTTGACGGACCAAGGAAAGGTGCAATGATGATATTATAATCATGCTCCGGATGGTCAAAATCTGGGGTGTGACATATGGTATCAGAGCATTCGTTCCTCGGACTGTGTTTGGGTCCTTGTTTCATTTGTTATCAATGTCCTATTTGAAATATGATTTGTTTGTAATTAATTTGATTAAGCGTCTTAACTATTTTGAATAAATCTAAATGGATCTGTAGATTCGAAGTTGAAATTTGACATACTAAAAATAAAAAAATTTCTTAAAGTTATGATTGTCTGATATGTGATTATATCAATTTCGAATTTCATACCAAAAATCTATCTTATAAAAGGTATATGATTAGTCATATCATTTGCTTATTATTCTATTTATTTATCTGATTTGATTTTATATAATCATTAATTTGAATAACTCGATTTACCTGTAAAATGATTTGGTTAAGTTTATTATCCGCTCCTCCGATTAATTTGTATCTGATAAATTCGATTTGATTATTGTCAATTTTGTCATGTTCGATTTGAGTATCATTCGTTTGAATTTTGAGGACAAAATTCTTTTTGAAGAAGGGAAGAATGTAACATTTCGTAAAAATATAATAGTGATATAATTACCGAATTAGAACATTTAAAATTTATTTTTGTAATATTTTATAAAGTAAATACATATATGAAAATTTTAATATATAATTAAAGAATTTCAACAAATTTCCTAGTATAACCGTTCAGAAAAGAATTGAAGAGGCGCCAGACGGTTTCGGAACAGTTTTTATCTGATAACAATTTCTATTTAATATTGTATTAAATCCATGATATCGGATCAGTTTTTCTATTTGTCATTTGAACTACCGATGAATGCACCTCTTCTATTAATGCACCATTTCGATTATATATATAGATTAAAATATCAGAATTTATAGACATCGATCTCTTCTCTCCGTGTTCTATATCCGAGACACTTCTCTTCTCTCTGATTAGTTGAATCCGAATTCCGACTACGTCGCAGTGATTTTGAGTTGTTGTTACAATCAGATTTGAAGTTCTGCTCGATATCAGGTAACCGGACTTCTTTATAATCTGTGTTATCATTTTGTACGGTTGATTTGAATATTGGTATTGCATATCGAATTATGAAGGCATATTTAACGGGATAGCGGGTCTGAGGTTGGAATTTGATTTGTGATTGTAGCCTCCCACTGTTGGTTGGATTTCCCAGTGGGTTGGCGGCCTTCCAATGTTGGATGGATTTCCCATTGGATTGGCGTTTTAAGGAATTGTGTGTTGTGGAAGTTGGGAATCGCCTGTGTGATGGGATTCCAACTATGTGAATATGATGTGACCTGTTTACGGATAACCTAGACCGACGTGCTATTGCCGGTTAAATATGCATGCATAATTTTATGTGTATTTGTGTGGATTAATCCGGCCTGTTTGAATGGTTGTTAAATTAAGCCAATTATAGAGAAGCGCGTCGTTAAATAACCGGTTACTGAGCTTTGTAGCTGACTCCGTTTTGTATTTTGTTTTTCTTTCTGTTGGCGACGTAGGTTGACGGACCAAGGAAAGGTGCAATGATGATGTTATAATCATGCTCCGGATGGTCAAAAATCTGGGGTGTGACAAAGATCAACGACTTTGGAATTTGTGCACTCTAAGCTCCTGCCTTTTAAAGCTCAACGTCAAATATATGAGGATCACTTTGGAATTTGTGCATTTACAAAAAAAAAGGAAATATAAGACCGGTATTGTGCGGACCTCCAGTCTTTGGGGCTACAGAATGCCGGTGCAGTCTGGATAGAATTTGAATTCCTCAGAAACATTAGTGTTTTGGTTTATATTTTTTAGAAAAATGTTAGAAATTTTTTTTATGTTTATTGAGATATGAGACTGACACAAATATCAAAGCGGACTTCTATATTCCAAATAAGCCTCAAAATTATTTTGATTCGGCTGTAAGTATTTATCTCCTGCGGTAGCTTAAGAATAGCCACTCCTCTTTCTTGTGCGAGATATAGATTTAAAATTTAGTTTCAACTGAATTTTGTGAAAAAATAACGTTCTGAATTCTTTTCTTTACTTAAAATAAATAAATAAACTAGTAGAGACATCTGCTGCTGTGGACAATGATTTCACTTTGTTAAGAAAGGAGCCAATTTATATATTGGCGTGATTTAATAGTTTCTGAGGTGGATAATGATTACTTGGTAATCTCCTCTTTATTAGAGAGAATGTCAGATGTATTGGATTTTGTCCAAAGGGTTTTGGAGAAAGTCTAATTTAAAGTCAAGTTTAAACGTTCTTGAGATTCGTGCAAATATATTTAAAACTTAATAAATTTAAATGACTCCTTGAATCTAAATGTTTATACTAATTTTAATGCAGATCGGACGGTTTAGGTCAGACTTTGGACAACTTTGTCCAAAGCCGTTTGGACAAAAACTCCACCCGTTACTAAAAAATCTCGAAATTACGTATTTCTTCTTATAAAAATTTATAATATCATATGTAACCCTCTAAATTTAGAGGAGTAAATATGATATTATGAATTATACAGAGGAAAATTGCAATTTTAATTTTTTTGAAGGGTATATATAAACTGAAAATATTCCTAAGATTTCTATGAGTTAACTGGGGATCATTTTAACATCAACGGCTGTTTTCGTTGGTTGCTAATTTACTAAAAGGTCCCTATCTGCCAGCTTGCAATAATTAATCTCTTAATCTACCTTGACTAAGATATTAATTGGTCCATCTGGGCTTCTTAGCAACCGCTCGAATCGTCATACAAGTTTGCTTTGTCTGGGTAAGCGCAGACATCACTTCACGGATCTTTGTTTTTCAGTTTGTCTATTTCAATTTTCATATAATATTAGAAGCTACCAATCAAAATTTGAAAAAAAAAGAAGAAATTACTTGTCAAAAATTTGACTTTCATGATCATTAATTAATATGTCAGGCTCCGTATCACTGTCAGCCATCAATAAAAAAATACACTTATATAGTGCAAAAATAGATAATATCGCAAAAATAGATAATATCATGTCCTAATTTTTTTTAAGTAAAAGTTAGAGATCAAGCTATCCAACTATTTAATATGAGGAGGGTTCAAATGTCTTTATTTATTTTTTGTATCTCCGTTATACCTCTCTTTCTAAAAACTTGAATAACTTAAAATTTAATACTTTAAAATTCAAAATAAAACCGTTGGATATGATTTACATCATTTTATATATGCACGTGTAAACAATTATGACATTTCAACTCTGTTTTAGTTGTTATTAAGAGCTTGGAAAAACGTACTAATGTGGATAATTTATAGACGTTGATTTTTCAACTTATTGATTAACATAAAAACAAAATTTTAATGTGATAATTTTTTATGAGCACATAGAGAAAATAACATAAATCACATCTAACGGTTTTATTTTGACGTTTATGATTTAAATTTTGAGTTATTAATGTTTTAAAAATAGAGGCATGGTGGAGGCATTTGAACCCTCCTCATTTAATATTTAATATTCACAAATGATTGCCTATGAAAAGTTTCGAACATACGACCTCCCACACAGAAAGCGTTGCATTTGTCACTAGATCAAATGTTGGTTCTCAATATAATGTCCTAATTAATTTCCATTTCTATATTAAAGAACAATTTCATATCCTCATTACCTTTTTTTTGTATTAAATGTTAAATAATTATATATTCTTGCACCCTACGTTCAGCATCCCGAATTTACATTTGATGTTAATTAGCAGACCCAAATCGTCTAATACGGAGGAGATGTATGACTTGCGTTACATCGCCACTTCAGAATGTAGATTTTTTTTTTTTAATTAAAGACTGTAATAATTAAAAAAAATCACTGATTGGATCTGGTGATGTCATGAAAAATTATATTAGATACGTCATCGAGTCGATTTGGCTTTTGTTTTCGAATGGAATGCTCCAGAGCAACAAAAGGATCCCTGCAATCTTTGAGAAGAAAAATAACAAATCCGGATCAAAATTCATGCATGTAGTAGTTAAATATCAAAGTTTTTAATTTGAATCCATTTGATTCCTAAAATTCAAAGCTTCATTCTGAAAATTAGTAAAATATTGTATGATTTTGTTTCAAGTAAATGGTTTTATAAAGTTTTTTCTTTCATCAACTGTGTCCTAAATGTGCAGGGTACAGTTATGATTTTTATTAGTAGTAGACAAATTTTTTTACAGGTACGGCTATTGGATTGCAAACTACTGTGAAACCAATTCAATATATGAGTTGTTTTCAAGAATCCAGCCGTCGAACTATTTCGAAATACGTGCACAGAAAAATCAGCTGTTTCGAGATACGTGCACAGAACAAATTTGACGGCTGGATTCGGAATTTCAGGAATTTCAGAGATACTGTTCATGGATCTCGAATTTTTGCAGATTTAAATTCCTGTAAATGTGTCTGATAAAAGAAAAATTTTCTAGATGTGTTTTTTTGTCAACATAATAAGAGTAATTTCTTTTTTACTAATATGTATCAAAAGGACTAAATTCTTCATTTTGACAAATTGCTAATCAATGATGCTAGCTTTGAACAAAGATTGATATTGTAATTTTTTTTTTTTGAAAAAAAGCTGAAAACCCGTTTCATGTTAATGAAACAAAAGAATTAAGTTACAAAGTGTTCAACTAGTAATATTCTCCCAAAATGAGGTACCACAAATGTGGCATACTCCACCAACAAATCATAGAAGAGGCAACAAAAAAACTATTCAGAAATGTGCCAAAAGACAACAAATATCACTAAAACTAAGCCTTTATAAAAAGGGCTGAGGGATATATATAATAGCAAAATGAGAAAATATATGATCTTTATGAAGTCATCATTCATCTCCAACAGGAATCTTGTTCACATGGTCTAACAGAGAGCACTATAGACCAACAGGAATCTTGTTCTATCAATGTATGCAAAATATCTGTATATGTCTGTGGATGAGAAATCAGTTATGTCTGTACATGTCTCCCATGTATGCAAAATATTTTGACTTTTCTCTAACCAAAACCATTGAGGAAGAGGTGATCTCTGGTTTCAATGCCAGATAGGGGTGCAAACGGGTCGGATATTATCCGACTGTATCCGCATCCGTATCCGAAAATTAGATACGGATATCCGATATCCAAATATCCGTGTGGATACGTATGCGGATATGGTTTTGAATTTTAATTATCCGTATCCGAATAGTAGATAAATACCATATAGTTTACTAAATATTATGAAAATATTTATGTATATATCTACGGATATCCGATATCCGATCCGTATCCGTATGTATCCGTCTAATATCCGATCCGTATCCGTATCCGGAAATTAAAAGCGGATACGGATATGGTTTTACCACTATCCGATCCGTATCCGATCCGTTTGCACCCCTAATGCCAGAGCAAAAATGACAATGTGAATCTTCTTGCCAACTTTTTTTTTTTTTAACAATCTAGCCTTAGTCAGAATTTTATTAGAGCTTAACAACCACATGAAAATTTTGACTTTTTGTGGAATTGGCAAATTCCACCAGAGTAATGGTTGCCTAGATATGATCCCACTGTAGTTAAAGTATTGTATAAAGAGATTTAGTGGTAAACTTCCGAACACATCTCCATGCAATTTTGTATTGGAGATGAGTAAATGAGCTATTATTGTAAATTAGTAAAAAAAATAAACGAGTAACTAACATACATCATTCTTTATTAATCGATACACCATTGACTCGTCAAAGATATTGTTAATGAGAAGTTAATATTATAAATGTGTTATGGGAAACTTAAGTAGAATGTGTGACAAATTTACAAATTTTATAGTTAATATGATTTGATTTTAACGTACCTGTAAATGACAAAAATTTGACAAATAATTTAGCAAGCACTGTATCTTAACAGTAGAGTATTTCTAGCAGTGTTATAAAAATATTGAATAAACTTACCATATAAATGAAAATACACTACTGAAGTACGTACTCTTCAGAAACAACTAGTATATTATAAATTTGAGAAATTATTCCTGCACTTTAATTATATTCTGCATCTCTTATGTGCACTCCGATAGTGTTTATACTTAAAAATACAAGTTACCTATATTTGAATACGGAAGTGATAATATATGATCTATACAAAGTATTTATCACTTTTTTTTTTCTAAATGATCATTTGTAGGTTCAAGTTTAAATCTTTGTTTAATAAGTACAAATACAATTTAAATTTTTTTAATTGCTAGTAACGCAAGATATCAAAGTGTTATCATTAAGAATAAACACTTTTTGAGAGATATATACACATTTATCGAGTAACTATTTCGCTTGTTTAGGATGATATGTAAATTAAATATTAAAAGAATTAATTACCAACTATACACTATAATTATGACACGCCTTCTTTTTCATCATAGAACACAGTTTTCTTGTAAGATTAGTAGCGTTAAATGTCTACTAACAATTTTATTGATAAAAAAAATGCATTATAACGAGTAAAATGATTTTAATTTCTAGATCTACTTTTTTATTCTCACGAAATCTTAAAAAAAATTCTAACCTACTATAATTTTCTAATTCTACTTATATACACTCTTAATTATACTATTACCTTAATCTCATTTCTCTCCACGATCGGATCCACTCTTCTTCAACCGTCGCTGTGCTCCGACGATCGGATTTACTCACCACCGCGCTGCGATCGAGATGAGAGTAGAAACTCTACTCTCTGAGCTTCGACGATACCGCGCTCTCAATTCCGCTTGGCTCCGGTCCCTCCCATCTCTGCTCGAGAAAGTAGAACCGAGAGAGAGAGAGGAGGGAGGTGTTGTGTTGGAGTTGAAGTCTAGAAGAGGTGGGAGGGACAGCCTAGGGATGTGGTACAAGGAGTGAGAGGCGGTTGTTTTAGGGTTTTGAGGTCGCCAAACGAGCCACTCATGCGATTTAGTCTCCCCCCACCTCCCCTCCTCCGACGCTTTACTTCTGCGGCCTCTTCTTGTCGCCTTGTGAGCAGGTGCTTCCGCTCAGAGTTCAGATTTTTCTCCTTCTCTTCAGTGATGGAAAAACGAGTGGAAAAGTTACACCTAAAGTTCAGATCTGATCGCCGCTCCTTTGCTTTGTCTCGACATTCCTTCCTCCCGCCTCTCTGGCACTTCCGTCTAGGGTTCAGATTTTTCTCCTCCTCTTCGGCGATGGAAGAGCGAGTGGAAAAACTATACTTAATTAGAGTTCGGATCTAGTCGCCGCTCCTCCGTCCCACCTATATGGTAGATTTGTTTTCCTTTCTTTTGTTGTTGATGTTGTCGTTGTTATTGTAAATGATGTTAAAAAGTGTACAAATAATATTTGTTAGCAAATTGTATTCATGGGGCGGACCCAAGTGCAGACGGGTTAACTGTCTCTTTCTGGATTTATACGGATCGATATGTCCGGACCAACTTTGTCATTCTCTGAAATTTTTTTGTCCCTTCTAGAATTATGATCTCTAATTTGAGTTAAAATTATAATAAATTTTTTGAATTCGGATTGGTAATTAGGATTAGAAGTTAGAGCAATGTAAACTATAAGTTAGAGTATTATTATTTTTTATCTAGTACCCGATTAGCTAATGAGTTTGAACCATTTAAATCCGATTCATTATTTCTTATTCTCTCTGACAAAAATTCTAAATCTGCCCCTGACATACATGTAAGTTTCTTAAATTGAATTGAGTAAATTCAAGACTATTGAATGCTTCTTGTTTCGCGATAGGTGATTATAACTTTTCACCAGATAAAAGCTAAATTAAGAGAGAAATTATCATCTTACATATTAATTTACTTCCAATTCTTTCTTTTCTCATTTCTCTCTGGCTTATGATAATTCACGTACAACCCTTTCTTTTTGTGTTTTAGTTCAACACAATTACAACAAAGGCGTAATTTAAAATTAATTTTGATCCACAACATTCATATTAATTTTTGTTAAGTAAAGATAAATTACGTCTTTCAACTTTAAATATTCACAAAAAATATTTTAATTCACAAAATGTTGTCACTTGTCAGAATATACACGTTTATATTCAACTTATCACATTTTTGTTTGACAGGATGCGTTTGCCTTGAATTAGCTTTTTGATGGTTGTGCAATTTTTGTGTGATGATTAGCAGCCCTTTAAAAGTGAATTAGATAACAGCAAGAATGTTCTGCAGTGAGAGAAAGAATAAACTAGAATCAGACCAATAGCAAAATGTGCGAACAGGTTTCATGAACATGAAGGCACGGCACCATCTTGTGAAGTCATCAGACCGGGACAACTCACTCGGTACTTGATCACGACCCAATGAGTTATTTTTGCCGAAATCTTTTTTAAATTACTTAGAAGATATCATTTTCAAGAAAAAAAACTAAAGGTATATACTGAAGAGATATTTCAATTATGGCCCATTTGAATAATTAAAACAATAATGTAAGAAATAATATTATTTTAGCTAGTAGATTAAAATTAGGGGTGTCAATGATACTCTTTTAACCATTTACTCGATCCATACCATACTTGTTCAGACGGGTATAGGTAAGATTTTTTTTTCGTTAACTTATCGGGTATGAGTATGGGTCAGGTTTTTTTTTTCGTTAGCTAAACGGGTATGGGTATGGGTAAATGCTATTTCGTATCCATTACCCTATAGGGTAATTCTATAAAATAATATTATATATGTGATAATATTTTTGCAATAATTAGTGATGTACATTTGTTATTTAGTGTATGTTTTTTGCTATAAGAAAATGTTAAACATATTACTTTTATTTGCATATTTGTTATTTAGTTAAATAATTGAATTTGTCGGAATAGATATTTGTGTTTTCAAATTCTCTTACTCTATAAAAAAATAATTTAGTTGAAATTGATTGTACATTTTTTTTATTAGTAATGTGATTGTATATTTGTGAAATGACGAGTTTTGATGTTCTATATGTAAAACATAATAAAATTAATTATTATATTACTATTATTATTCGTTATCCACATGTAACCGTTTCGTTACCTGATATTTTTAACATGTATGAATAGAATAGAGTAAGGTCAATTCATAATGGGTAAGAGTAGGATATGAGTAAGATCAATTCTTAGTAGGTATGGATATGAAAATGCTTCCATTCTACCCGTATTGTACCCATTGACACCCCTAATTAAAATAGCATGAAAAGTGTACTAGTTTGAATAGTATGAATAAATAAACTTATATGACAGCTGCAATAATCGATCAAACAGTTGTTAAAATGAAATATATGAAATTACAGATATCTTGTATTCAATTTATGTATTGTATATATATTAATTTTTTATGTAGTTTGAAAACCATTCGCTAACCACTTAGCTGTTTGAAAATTAATGGTTCAGTTTTGTCGATATTTGACCAATAACTATATATTTCTCAAATTATTCAAATGTAATATACAATCTGTATAAATTATATAAAACATATCTATATTTTTTTTATAACTATTTTATCTGTTGCGATGGTTGTCGAGTAAAAAATGGTTATCAATATATTTCTATCTTCTAATGAACGATAAAAATGTTACGTTACATATGAATTCATCCGGTTAAAAAAAATGGAGAATTTCATGCATATTACTCAAAAGTTTCGAAATTACGTATTTTTCTTTTAAAATTCATAATATCATATTAAGCCTTCTAAAATTCAAATTCACAAATTTATTCATTTATTGACTTTTCTATTAATACTCATTTTAAATTCATAAAGTACCAATTTTACTCTTTATTAAAAAAAATTAAAAATAGGTAGCATGTTTAAAAGAATATCTAATTGGTCAGTTTTGAGAGAAAATGCTTTATTTTCCGTTACTTGCGACATACACAAAAGCATATGCATAAATGCCACTGTGCAAGTAGGGAAATTGATTAGTTACAAGACATAACATTTTCTTATACAAACTACATATATATATTTTTTTAAAAGGATAGAATTGGTTAACATGAGTTTTAATACAAATGCCAATAAATTGGTTAATTTTGTAAGTTTTTTTAATTTAGAAAGGTAATATGATATACTGAATTTTAGAGAAATAGATATGTAATTCGAAAGTTTTTAAGGGAGTTAATGGAGGGAGAGGATAGGTACAATCAATACTATTTAGTTCTTACTTTCAAAAAAGATTATCACTATTATATAGCTCGTCACATCAAATTAGGTTTATACGTACCTAGCTATCACAGTACACTACTTCAAAGCTGACTAATTAATTTTGTACAACTCCTAGAAAATAAAACTACGTACAAGAAGAAATGATGAGACTTAAAATATTATGCATGTTATACGTTCAATTTTTACTTGAGCTGACCATCGGTATTGTTTTAGAAAAAAAAAAAAACCAGAGAGGAAGTGCGTGAATTTTCCAATCAAGGGAGTTAATGGAGGGAGAGGATAGGTACTTGCAACTATTTAGCAAATATATGAACTGCATGCTTAATTTGAAAATGTAGATAATGATATGAGACTAACGATACAAATGGAGAATGTACTTAGCCTACGGGCAATTTTCCAAAATAAATAAAAATAAATAAATAAATAAATAAATGTAGTATGTTCTTATACTTTCCAAAAAAATATTTATTGTATTAAATACCGGCATTTTTATTAATACCCTAAAAAAAAAAAATATCAAATCTGCCCTCACCCCAAAATTATTTTTAGAATTGCCCTTACCGCCCAGCCACTGGGCGGTCCACTCTGGACACCTGACCGCTCCAGGGCTGGACGATCCACCTCCCATACCAGACCGCCCCAGGGCTGGGCGGTCCGCTATAAAACCCCTATAAAAAGAATTTTGCTCTCTCCTGACCAGCACAGTATCATTCTAACAACCCCAGAAAAGAAAGAGAGGCGATTTTGAGGCTAGTAGAGGTATGGACAGTAACAAACGAGGTAAGAAAGCGAGCAACCGAGATCGTGGCGTAGCGAGAGAAGGGTCTATTAGTGATCGAGGTAAAAATGAGGGAGAAAAGAACAACTGGCCTGTATGCCGTGATCCCCGTAATTATGTGACATGTAAGATGGAGGAATGAAATAGACGACATGGTCGGTACGAAATTTCAGACGATGACTTTGTGGAAAACCCCTACGGTTTTGCTTTGAAAAAGAAGAAGGTTGATCCAGAGCCTCCAGCATCGGACGATAAGTTTGTTCCGTGTACTTATACTGGTAAGGCCACCACTTCGTCTGTTGTGACTGATCCAGATCCAGCAAATTCCGATGATGACTTTGTTCCATGCACTTTCAAGGCTCGTTGTAAGAAGTAGACTTATTAAGAATTTATGTTGTAGACTTATTAAGAATTTATGTCGTAGACTTTATTTCATCAATTTTGTGTTTGTTTATATTTTATGTGGTTAGTTTTTGTATATGTAATTAAGTATTGAAAATAACAAAACTGAAACATATAAAATAATCGAGGCAAATAAAAAATTGCATAGTTCACAAACTACCAATTAGAATAGTTCACAACATACATCTAAAATAGTTCACATCATAATTTAACAAAACTTGGTAATCAGCGACGACGGCCGAACAAACTCAGCCGACGTCTGGGTTTGGGTGCAGCTGGTTGTGCGGCACCACCGGATGTCTCTGCATGGCTACTACCGGTTCTTGGGCTTTCATGAGTGCGGTGGCTACTACCGGTTGCCTCAGCAACAACTCTAGCATTTTCTCTTTCGTTGGCTTCGTTGATGTCATCTGCATTGCATTGAAATAAAATCAAAATAAAATATAAGTAAATAAATAAAATCAACCGTACCTGCTCGCTGCCTGTCAGTTGTTGAACGGCGGGCCTGATGTCCCATTCGCCTACCTTGCATCTGGTCCATGGTCATTACAGCACGCTTGTGGGGTCTTCTTCCTTTTCTGATCCACCCGCTTGCGGGCATGATTCTATCCCCAACATAGGCCGGCCACTGATATTGGTTGGGATAAGGATGGAAAGATGCACCCCAAGTACTCGCAAGGTAATCGGTACGGTACATGTGTGCGACATAATCATCCTCAGAGAAGTTTCTCTCTCGGCACACCGCCATAACATGAGAACGAGGTAGGTGGGCCAATTGGATTCCTTGGCAAGTGCATGTTACAGTATTGTCAGGTCCAAAAATGACAACATACTTGAACATCCTTTTCACAAACTCCATAGTCCCATCCGGTCTACGACCGGTTGGAGCAAACTCATTTGGACAGTGCACTTCGAATTCCAATTGGTTCTCCCCGTACGGGACAACTTTCATAACTGCATTTTTCTCCCTATGTTTCCTTAGTTTCCCCTCCACCCTTGTTGAAAATGTTTGATTCCTGGACAGTAATTCGAGGGCTTTAACACGCCGTGCAACAAACAATGCATTTAACTTGTAGAATATGTCCTCTACAATTGCTGTCACGGGTAACATCCGGCTCTGCTTGAAAACAGCATTCAAAGACTCAGACCCATTTGTGGTCATAATTCTCCATCGGAAACCTCCATCACGGGCTTGCAATATCTTCTCATATGCTGAAGATCTCTGGGATTATTTTTTCCCACCTTGAGTAAGTATGCATTTGCCTTTGGACAGTATTGAAAAAAAAACAATTTTAGATGAGAAAATTTAAGTAAATAATTCAGAAAATATAAGTCAACAAATAAAAATATACATACCTTGGCGAAATCTTTGAACATCTCTTCCACCCTTCAAGGCTTCTTCCTCCTGCAACCAATTTTGAATGTATCTGCAACCCATTTTTCGTATCCGCAGTTCTTGTGTAGGTTGTCTGCAACATGTTACATACACAGCCTGTGCACACAATCGCCGTTCGTTGTCGACCACCCGAAATCTGGGCGATCAAAAACATATTTGATTCCTTTGTGCTGGTCTGATTGTTAGTAAGTAATAATCTAGAAGTCAATAATACGATAATTTAATTATATAAAGCTTTGTTCATGAATTGAATGATTAATAATATTATTATTTTGTTCTTTGAGTTTTATCGAATTATGGATCATTTCGGCATTCGGATTCGAAATGAGTAGAACTTCATAATATAGATGATAAATACTCTTAATAGTCACTGACCGAGGTAATTAGCAAAGAACACTAATTAACCAATTAAAGGTTAGTATGTGGATTAAATGATGGTTAAAGTTTTACTGACCATAGACAATGAGTTGTCAATTTAATCACATAGATACATGTTAGAGAACATGGTATTTGACAGACCCCGAATGAAACATTATACAGAATTGTGTTCGTGTCATTAATGCTTTCATTCAGTGTTAAGTTCTACAGTATGAGGTATTCATCTTTCCTAACTAAGAGATGTGTATGTGTGATTGTTACCTAACGCTATCTGTAAAAAGTAGCTATAACGGTAGCTCTTCGATATACATAACTTAGCTGAGGTAGTGATGGTCTACCAAAAGTACTATTGTCCCTCGTATTTATTATACGAGTTATAGTGTCACTGGGCCCCTTGATAGAGTAAGAATATCTGCTAGCAGTATGAATACAAGAGTAATCATATTTGATAATCTGCTCAAGATCAAGAAAAGATTAATTTGCAAGGATGACACAAACCTACCTTGAAATTAATCTGACAGCTATGAGACAAAAGAATTAACACGAGTAAAATAGTTTACTGGATCATGATATTGTACTGTACGGCATCATCTGTGTAATTGGATGGTCATGATGCGTTTTGCCAGATGCCTCTCATGATTATAGAAGTTAAAACGGTTTTAATTCTATTTACCAACATAACACAGATCCTATCGGGTCACACCTATAGGAGTTAATCGGAGAATATTATTGATTGATTATAAATTGATTATGATCAATAATAAGATGGTTTATAATTAATTATACTTGATATAATTATATTATAAATGTCATGTAAAAATGACAAGCAAAAACATTAGTTAATTTATAAACGTGTATGACACGTTGTATAAAAGTTAACCGGTTAATTTATAAACGTGTATGACACGTTGTATAAATGACCAAAATCAACAACCGCAAGAAATATAATTATTCAGAATAATTATACGGATATTAATTGTGTTCGGGGCGAGGGCATTCTGGTCTTTTCAGATTCGTCCTTATCCGCATGACACGTCACCGATCCTATCCACATGACATGTCATCAATCCTATCCACATAAGCACCTCTGCTGCAAGCAGCTTACAAGCACGTCCTTGTAAGCACCTCTGCTGCAAGCAGCTTACAAGCAGCTTGCAAGCACCTCTGCTGCAAGCAGCTTACAAGTACCTCCCTAACCCTATAAATAGAGGGGTAGGGGCAAGAGAATTCATAAGTTGAAAAGTTCGAAAAGTCTGAGTTCGATTCGAATTGGCTCGGTTATCGTTCTCTTTCTCGTTTTCTCTCCCAAATAGTATTGCGGTTTAAACGAAAGTTATACGTAACAGTTACGTATTATCTTTCGAGTTGTTGAATAGTGTTTGCGGGATTTTAGTGAATAGTGTTTTCCCGAAAGTCGCAATATTTCTGTTTTGCCTTTTAGTAAAATCAGAATAACTGCGGGTCGAAAATTCTGCTATTTCGTCTTTTTCTCGTGAATAGTGTTTTTGCGTAAGACCGCGGTTTACAGTATTTCTGGCAAAAGAAATAAACCGCTCTCTGGTTAGTCCTGGTGGATAACCTATAGAGGCACCATATATTTGGTGCTCCGAGAGAAGTCATTGCTCCGAAAGATGACATTGCTCAGATCCGGTCTTCTCGCTCGGTCTGCATTCCAATTGTAATTTGGAAACAAGGTATAAATGTTATATAAATTTATTTACTTGGTAAATAGATTTAAGTTTTAGAAATCAATTACGGGAATAGATCCTTAAAGGATTAAAAGAACGATACCACCTTTTAATCCTATGCTTGAGTTAGACGTAGAAATTTTTGTTCTACGGTCTTTCCGCAGCTTGAGCCTAAAAGTTAATCACCTGGGTTTGAACAGCACAAAACCCAACACTGATATGACACAAAAGAACCGGTCGCCAACCACTTCTCTTCGTAAGAAACTCATGAAAAATCCCCAGTTTTCCCCATCCTCTTTCTCAACAATTGCAAAGGCCAAAGGCAACAACTAGTTTTCAGCATCATATGCACATGCAATCAGCAGTCTCCCCTCGTAACGGCCAGACAGGAAGCATGCATCTACACTGATGACCGGTCTAATGTATGCCACAGCTTGAATACATGGACCGAACGCCCATGCTATGGCCTTGAATTGCAACGCGTTGTCGACATCCTCTACGCTTAGATTCCAACATTCATACTTAGTGCCGGGATTTGTACTTGCTATGGCCTGGAGCAATGGTGCAAGCAAGTTGTATGAACCATGCCAGCTACCGAACATTCGGCAAATTGCAAGTTCACGTCATCTCCACAACCTGTTGTATTTTGGGGTGACATTGTTGTAAACGCGTCTGACATGTCTAGCGACCTCCTTAAGGCTCATTGATGGGTCATTCTTAACGTCACGCTCAATTACATCGGCAATAAGTGAAGCCGTAAGTTGTGCATGGTCTGTCCTAGATGACGCAGACTTGCATGTGTGAGGTGGTTCACACTTCTTAATAATCCATACCTCGCCCTTACCCACAGGGGTTGCATGAAGACGGAAGTGGCAATGCGCTTCGTCTGCATAAACAATTACTAACATTTTTCGGTCCTTTTTTTGAGTTTTGCACTCCCAGTTGCCGTGAACACGGACCTCATTTATTTTCTTCACAAGTTCATCTAAGTTGGTGTAAACCTGCTGCGGAGCAAGCTCTTGATTGTATCTGACACGCGGCCCAAAAAATGTTATGTCAGCATCTTCAAAAGCAGTGGTATCGTTGAATGTGGGGGCAAGGATGCCTATCTGTCCGACCTTTAATTGGAAATCTGTCTTCCTTAGGTAAATAATCTCCATCACCTTCTGACATGTGATCAGAATCCCAATTCCGTCCCATTCGTCACCCGTTTCCAAATCTCTTTGTGGTATGTCATCGATCTCAGCATCAAGGTCAAGGTCTCTCCGGGTAACACTATAGGTATTGATGGTGGTACAGATGGAAATCTGGGTTGGATTGGGGTTTCAGGAGGAGGTGGTGGTGGTGGTAGATCGGTGGTAAAATCAGGTATATAATTCTCATAAACGGGTGATACGTGCGGTTCATAACTCGAGTGGCGGGGGTTGTCATACCTCGAGGGGCGGGGGTTGTCATAACTAGAGTGGCGGGGGTTGTCATAACTAGAGTGACGGGGGTTGTCATACCCCGAGTACTCCTCACCCGAGTTGTCATAACCCGAGTGATCATAACTCGAGCTGTCATAACTCGAGTGACGCGGGTTGTCATAACCCGAGTGATCATAACCTCTATTTTTCCTAGATGTTCCAACCCCGGGTTCACGCGGAACTCTTCTGGAATATAAGTCCATTACCATGGTACCCTGTGACTCAAAAGTGTTGTAAACACTCCTCCATAACCACTCATCTGTTATTGGATACCTGGTATAGTAAGGTCTACCCCCACTTACTGTGTTAATCCGAGTAGCTAAATCTATATCATACCGGTTGGGGTTCACACCGATCTTTTCATACACTATTCCCTTCAGTTCAACAAATGAGGTATTTTCATTTACCTCGAAGCCGTAGGCTGCTTCCTTAGTGTACTGTGCTCCCTCCGCACCCCGGGTAAACTTCCCGTCCACATACAGTGCAACCAACATATTTCTGTTTGATAGCTACTGTTCAAAATCGCCTCAAAATCGCCTCTCTTTCTTTCTCTTTCGGTTCTGGAATTGTTAGAATGATACTGTGCTGCTTAGGAGAGAGAAAAACCTCTTTTATAGGGGTTTTATAGCGGACCGTCGAGCCATGGGGCGGTCTGGTGTGGGTAGTGGACCGTCCAGCCCTGGGGCGGTCAAGTGTCCAGAGTGGACCGCCCAGTGGCTGGGCGGTTAGGGCAGTTTTAAAAATAATTTTAGGGTGAGGACAGATTTGATAATTTGTTTTTTTTTAGGGTATTAATGAAAATGCCGGTATTCAATAAATCGCCAAATCTTTGGAGAATAAATATCATTTATAACCCAGCTACCACTACTAGTACATAACATAGCTCAATCCAACTTGTCAAAACCTAAGACATAAACAAAACGAAGCAATATTTCTCTCTCATCCCACAACTTTGGAGAAAAACCTTCGAGAAATCGAGTCATGCATCCCGTCTCTCCACTATCTCTTTTCTCTTCTTTCTTTCGCCCCAATAATCGCTTCTTACCTTTGTGGCGAAGATCCAGCTAATCTGTTACCTCTACACAGTACCATAGAAGAGGAGGAGAAATACGAGGAGAAGTAGAAGAAGAGAAACCGTTTAAACAACAAGTAAAATCGATGGGTATAGTAAACGATGATGTGGTATTGGAAATCCGGCAACCCGAATCAGCCGGTGAGCCGAGTGTTTTAACTATCAGCTGTCCTGACAAGACCGGGCTCGGATGCGACCTTTGCCGAGTTATTCTCCTATTTGGATTAAACATTGTCAAAGGAGGTGATTCAAAAGATTAGATCTATTCTATTCTTTTAAAGGAACAGTCAAAATGAAAAAAAAAAAAAAAAAAGGTTCTCAGTCAATTGCAGCAAATTGATTTTGCCTTGAGCTAAATCTTAAAATTTTGCTTATTGGGTTTTTGTAAAACAGACATGAGTACTGATGGGAGGTGGTGTTACATAGTGTTTTGGATTGTGAGGAGAGGTAAGAGAGCAACACGATGGGCTTTGCTCAAGAAAAGGCTACTGGAGATATGTCCCGAGGTTTCGATGGCCCTCGTGGCCAATGAGGCGGAGCTTGTGGAGCAGAGGCCTCAGGTTTATCTTCTCAAGTTCTTTTGCTATGATCGAATGGGGCTCTTACATGGTACTTTTTACTTAGCTCGTTGAATTTGAATGCATTTTATTTTATTCTCAACTGTTCTTTTGCTATGGGATAATTCTTTTTGTTCCTTTTAGCATGATCAGGATTTTGATTTAATTTGAATTGTTAAAGTTTAGGAGGTCTGATCCTTTGTTCTTGCATTTCTAGAACTATATATTTTGATTAAATCAATTTCAAGTCCAGAAAAGGGTAGCTGAATCTTTTAAGAGATTTCTTTCTTTTCTAAAAGGCCCATTGATAACTTATTCGGTGGTGAATCTCTAATGGATAACGCTTTCCTTTCCTGATATTATTCTCTTTTAAAGTCTGATATAAGATAAGGGATCTAGTTACAACAAAGTTACCACAATCATTTTCTACATTTTCAAATTCCAAATCGTCGATCCAAACCGTTCAACATAATCTCCACAATAAAATGTGCTTCCACATCAAATTTTACATTTTTTTGAATTTTTTTACTATTTATTAAGTATTTTATAAAAACTAGTCAAATTTAGACCATTGAATTTTGTATTCATCTTAATAAATAGTAAAAAAATTCAAAAAAATATAAAATTTGATCTAGAAGCACATTTTATTGTGGAGATCATGTTGAACGGTTTGGATCGACGATTTGAAATTTGAAAATGTAGAAAATGGTTGTGGTAACTTTGTCGTAACTCAAAATTGTGGTAACTAGATCCCTCCTCCTGATATAAATATAAGAAATAAATTCTTCTGAAATAGTAAAATAATCTTGAGATCCATACTTTCCTTTTCTATTGGGCATTTAATATTTAATTGAGAGATAGTTTATTATGGCTAAATTGAAATGGGTGTATTTAGACGTGACACATCTACATGACCCCTCTCACGGAAATTTGGTATAACTGATCTATTGATTGTATTCTGTTTGTGATAATTTTGGAAAAAAAAATGATAAGATGTTACGTGTATTGGTATTTCTGAAAGCTATTTCTGAAAGCGGGTGAAAGCTATTTCTGAAAGCGGGTCTTGAGGTTTTTAATTTTTTATTCCTTCCGTTAATTTGTATCTTTTGCTGAAAACAAAAGAATCTAATGATCTATACGTTTGAGATAATTATGGCTGATTTTGGAATATGTGGGTGCAGATGTGACACAAGTGTTATGTGAGCTGGAGCTAACAATAAGGAGTGTTAAGGTTTCGACCACACCTGACGGCCGTGTTATTGACCTCTTCTTCATTACGGACAACAAGTCTCTCTCTCTCTCTCTCTCTCTCATTATAAGATACTTGTTTAATACATAATTATCAACGTACGTGTGTTTGTGTATTTTTTTTTATTGTCAATATATGCATTATCTTCCAACGAAAAGAAAAAACAAGTTCTGGCAGGTTGGGTTAGGCATTGACAGTTCTATATAAAAATGCATACTGGTACTGATTGTTTTATGATACTGTTCAGGGAACAACTACACTTGAAGATGCGAAGAGAAGAGACATGTGACAAGCTGAGTTCAGTTTTAGGTGACTCAATGACAAATTGCGAGATTGAAGTGGCCAGTGACAACATATCATGTTGTGTCAATGCTTCTTTGTCTCTATCGCCGACCATCACAGAAGAGATGTTTGCCCCTGAGTTTCCCAATGAAGAATCTTCTCTCTTACCCCGTAATTGGTCTTCCTGCAATTCCTCCGGAAGTGGAAACAGTAATTTGTTGTCGGTCAAGGTGGATAATCTGCTCAGTCGGGCCCATACACTTATTCAGATTCAGTCTGGGGACCATAAGGGGTTGTTGTATGACATTATGAGAACTCTCAAAGATTATAACATTCAGGTAAATTAACATTAAGATAAACTTTTGAGTTTTCATATGGTTTCAACAAAATTTTTACTGCAGACTTGACTGGAACCTGAACCAACCTCTTAAATTTGTGTGTAACTGGATGCCTCAACAAAGGCACCCAAATAAAGGAATTAACTTGTTAAAATGTACTTGCCTATTGTTAATACAAGGACAGAACCAACACAATATCAGTACGAAGTATTTATTTTTTCAACTTACCAGTCAATTTGTCTCCAAAGATATATTTAACCTGGTAGTCCTTGTTCTGTTGAATTTTGATAGCTGTCTTATGGGAGATTCTACACAAGCCAGAATGGAATATGTGAAATTGACTTGTTTGTAGTGCAAATGGACGGTAGAAAAATAGTTGACCCACAGATCCAGGAGGCGTTGTGTTTCCGTTTAAGGATGGAGTTGTACAGGCCATTGCGTGTTATTCTAGCAAACCGGGGCCCTGATACAGAGCTCCTAGTTGCAAACCCAGTTGAAGGCTCTGGCAAGGGACGGCCTCTTGTTTTTTATGATATCACGCATGCATTGACAATACTACAAGTTCGTATTTTCTTGGTAGGAAAATATTCTCCTTTTTTGCTTATAACTTTTGATAAATAACTTGGGTCAAAAATTGGACTGACTACAAGGTAGGAGCTGGACACTGATGGTGAAATTTTGTACCTAAAAATTACTTTGCGCAATCTTGTTCTCTCCCAAAAGGTAGCAGACTGTAATAAAGTGTTAACTAAAAACCAATTTTGCCTTTGACATGTGAAGAATCAACAATGTCAAGCCCCTAAAATTGGTTTTGCACTCTGACCCTAAAAGGAGATAAGAAATCAACATTCATTCCCGGAATTACTCTAATCATACAGTCAACATTTACATTTTGACTCCCAAGAACAAAAATTTGCAACTTTGCAACTAAATATTTTTATGTTGTTGCACCTTAGGCTGAAATAGGAAGGCATGTGGTTGGAGACAGAGAGTGGGAGGTGTACCGGGTGCACCTAGGGGAAGGCCATGAACTCTCTGCCCCGCACACCAAAATTGTGGAACAGGTCACAAAAATGCTCATGGGATGGGACTGATTTATGATATATTTGCAGCTTTGTTTCTGTACAGTTTCTCAGTAGTATACGACATTGGGTAAAGTTAACCGCTGTTTTTTTAATCTTTTTTTCGTTGTATTTCTAGTAATATTTGTACATTAAGAGATGTTAGTTCACAATGTAGTTCCTAGATGTAGAAAATCTACCTAGTCAGACAAATAGGAATGCAGTAGAAGAATGCCTACGTAGCTCATGTAGAATATGTAAATTTGCAGTTGATTTAAATATCATTAGTGGCAGTTACCAGTTCTTGTACTTCGTCAAATTGTTTTGCTCTTGGATTATGCTTCAGTTAGGTATTTTGTAAAAAGAAAAAAAGTGTTTTTTCTTCGAAAAACTCTTAGATTCCTAATTCTCGCTCTCATGCATCCATTATTCCATATCAAACAATTGCCGTAAAGAACGTCCGAATTATTTTTCTATTATTTTTTATACAAAAATCAAGAACCAATTAATATGTGAAATATAATAACGAGTCCGGCTAATATGACATTGGTGTCATTCCAAATTCAATAACACCACATCGTATACCGTTGGATCTGCTTTAATATCCGTGTTTTGCACGAATATTAAAGACACTAGTGTTTTGCACGGATATTAAAGCAGATCCAACGGTATACGATGTGGTGTTATTGAATTTGGAATGACACCAATGTCATATTAGCCGGACTCTATAATAACGCATATGTACATATACCGGTCTGTATAAACTAACAGGTCCAACCCACTTATCTGCTTTGAATTCTTTTTCCTAAAGGCCTTAAAAAGCCCATTTTGTAATCAAAATTGCTTTTGAACTCATCTCTCTTTCTCTCTCTCCAATTTTCAGGAATGGTAGGGGCGATTGCGACGCGGCGGTCCGGGCACCTCCTCCCGCTCATGATCCGGTCGATGACAAGAGACCGGGCGATATGGTATTCTTCCTGGGCCGGACCGGGTTCAGGCCCGGTTCCTCCGAGCTCGAGCTGCTCTGATCCTTCCTCCAACGCTTCATCATCTGCGCAATCGAACCAGAAGAAGCTGTCGCACCGTTTGTCTGCCGTCATAGATGCCGTCAACGAGCGCAAGCTGCCTTCTGAGCTGCGAGGCAGAGGTAACGCCGTCAGGTAGGTCCGTCTCTTTGTTCACTGGTTATTGTGTCATTTTCCTTTTTTATTGAAATTGTTTTGTGTGTTTTTGTGTTTACAACTTTATGCTTAACACCTGTTTAATTGGCAGATTTATTTTCGTTGTTGGAAGCAAGAACTCATTCTCATGTGTTAGTTTTTATTTCTTTAGATTTCTCATTAATCTATCCAACAATTAACCGGGACAGGTCATAACCACGAACTGAGATGTAATTTCTGCTAGTCAGTAGTAGTTAGCTTATATTTATTGTGGTTCCCGTAAGAAATTTTATAGAAATCAGGATATTAAGGCCCTACTGCCGTGCCTATTGATACAAGACGTGCAATTATGTTCATTCAGGTTATCTGATATGGTTTTGCCTGCACAAATACACACATTCATGCACACACACACAATAGTAAGATTTTAACCTTTGCCCAAAGCTGCCTGTACTGATTATAGTTTTCCAAAAAATTTGTTGAGGTTTCATATTTATCTGTAAAAGCAACAGTAGCTTTACATGTTAATTTGCCTAGTTGGATGAAAATTGGCGTCAGATATTGACAGTTTTGTGCAAACAATCACACAATAGTAAGATTTTAACCTTTGCCCAAAGCTGCCTGTACTGATTATAGTTTTCCAAAATTTTTGTTGAGGTTTCATCATTTATCTGTAAAAGCAACAGTAGCTTTACATGTTCAATTGAAGATGTCCTAGTTGAATGAAAATTGGCACCAGATATTGACAGTTTTTTGCATTTGGTTCATCAAAAACGGTTCTACCTTGGTGCTCACTGAAAATGAAACTTGCAAACATGCACAACCAATGTTTTAACCATTGCAAAAAAATGCATTTATACAGACTTTTGTATTATTCTAAAATATAGTCTGGTAACGATTCATCATGTATCAGTGAAACCAAGATTAACTTGTTTGATTTCTATCTATCTATTCTTTAAATATACTTGATCCATTTTAATTACTGACAGTCATGGATGTTATGACTAGACAACCCTTTCTTTTAATTCCTCACCAAATATCATTTTTCAGGTCAGAAACTGACATAGTTAATGTAGTGGAGCAAAGAATCTGGCATTCAATGGAAGAAGGCCACTTTGAGAATCTCCCGGGAAAGGGGAAGCCACTCAACTTGAGCACAAACCCCCATGCAGACCCCGCAGAGGATACCCTTTACCGGATCCTCTCAAGAAACGGGTGTGCACCTGAGTGGGTTGAGCTCAATAAAGAAATCTGTGGCCTCATCCGTAGCTGGCGATTAGCCCTTGGTCGTGCTTGGGGGAATGCCAAGTGGCACGAGGAGAAGGAGGCTCTCATGGGCCAGATGAAGGAGATAAACAACAAGGTGATATTTCTTTTTGCTGATGACTTAAGCTGTGGTTTCAATTAAAAAGGGCATTTTCGTAAATTGCAACTAATTTGTCGCAAAAGTTAAAAACATTGGGACTTGCTTTTTTTCTTAAGACTTTGAATGTCATAATGTTTACAGGTATTTGTTTGTTGATAAATGGGTCCTGTAATAATGTCCTATCATGGTTTTACTTAATAATTTTGCAGCACTTATGTATTGATTTGGAAGTAATTGTATGATTTAGCAGTGCTGCAGGACTAAATTCCCTTTCATTTTGCACATATGCAGTAATTTATTTGGGATGATCGAGGACCAACTGTTTTTTTCTTTAAGAAAATTGTAGGTTCTGAGGTATAATTTAATTGTACCATTTGGTCGGCAAATGTTTGGGCTCAAGTGGGATAAAGAGATAGCCAAGCTAGAGGAAAACAATCTGCAGTAATTGGTATCCTCATTTTTTTTTTTAAGTCTTCCAATTGAAATAGGTTTCGCAAAACAAAAGAGTTTGAATAACAAACAAAGCTCTTATGTCCAAGATTTAGTTATTATCTGTTTATATATACTGTAAATCATGAGAGATCTTTTTGCATCTTTTTTATTTTTATTTTTGGCACCTTATTATTAAGGTTTTGCAAAAGGAAAGAGTTGAATAACAAACAAATCCGTCTTCAGTTAACTGTTGATTGTAATGTAGTATTATCTTTAGATTTAGTTATTACTTATTTATGTAAACAAAATGAGGAAATGTTGTATATTTTTGTTGTTTACTACAAACAATATTACTTTCTAACCGATGTTGCCGTTAACCTCAGTGGATTTTGCACATAGAGTTTAATGTGTGTGCATTACAAAAAATGCTCTACAGAGAGAGAGAGAGAGAGAGAGAGCCCTTGGTTGGAATCCATATCCTCTATGGTACTGGACCGTGTACAATACTCCCAGCCGGGCCGTGTACAATACTGCTTGGTGCGGTACTGCACTGGATCTGAATTCCCCTTGGTTGCTACTGCCAACATTTTCAAAAAAAGAAAGAGGAGCCCTTGGCAGTCGCTGCCAAGACTTTCGAGATAGAGAAATATACAGTGTGTAATTAGTCTGTTATATTCTCTGCCAAGACTTTCAGATTAATTTTTTTTTTGGTTAATATCAGTCCTAAGTTTGACCCTGCCATTATTTCCGTCTATCTATTTGAACAAAGAAATTATTTCCAATAATTAAATCCTTTTCATATTCCTCAAGCACTGGAGTGAGTAATGCCAGTCACCATCTGTAATGCAATACATGGTTGATCCACTGGTACCTGTGATTTGAGTAGAAATCTCATTCGTTATTGCACTCATTTGAGTTGTGATTTTTAGGGAAGTTGATTTATGTACTTACAAAGTGTCCTGCTCCAAGGATCCAGTAAAAATGTAAATTCTTGTAATTTTTTTTGAAGGCCTTTGTACTTCCTGATTCAGATTCTTCACAATACAGAGGTTCTCTTTTGGATTCCATGAAGTTCTTCAGTCCTATCCATCTTTAGAAAGAAAATAAGTACATACATATAATAATCATGTTATTTATTCCTTCGATTTACAATGATTGGATAACTGATCCTTTAGATTCTTGTAAGGGTATGAATCAGCTGACAACAAATTAACATGGCAATCATGACAAAGGTTCTCAAATTTAGTCAACTTTTTTTAAAATAAAAAATTGACAGGTATGTTGTTCACCTTATTGATTGGTTGTGTATCAAAATTAATGCAATGTTGTCAAATACCAATTATGTAAATTTCAAGTTATTTAATGAAAAATATAATTGCATAGAATTTCACAATATTATACGTGTATGATGTGCACAAGGGATATATTACATTGTAAGTGTTGGGTTTTAAAATTATAAGTCCTTTTTTATGTTAGTTAAAATCGCTGCCAATAAATTAAAGATGCTTACCTGAGCTTCTGTATCCATGCTTCTGCCCCTTTTGTCGAGCATATCAAATCAAGCTTCAAGGCACCAACAGAAGTGTCATATATAAATAATTCACCATCTTTTCTTTAATAGTCTATTGATAATTCCAACCAGAAACCTCCAAGGTAGGTAGTTCATAAGATCCGATCTTGCTTTATATATATGTCCATACTTTATTATAAGCTACTTTTAAAACAGGTCACATACTCACATGCCTAAGCCAATTTGTTTAACTTATTGTCTGGATTTATTATAAGAACTTGTAGGTTTTTGCTATTTTTTTTTTTCCTGATCCAATTGTTAAGAAAAGGGATCAAGTTCCAAAAGCTTACTTGTCCATTGTATACAGTTACATTGACACCAAGAGAGAGAAGCTCATCAACCTGTAATAGAATTTACTACTAATCAAATCTACTTGTTCGGAAATGAATAATGTAATTAAACTTTAGAATTTAATAAGGCATAATAATCACTTGTACCTCACTGATCCTCGGTCTCATGAAATCAGACTTCAAAGCCTCAAACACATCATCAGATTGACCTCCCCAACTTCAAAATAGCATTAAGATAGAAAAAAGTTCAGTAAGTGAGAATAAATTCTCTTTAGTGGCAATTAAAAACGGGTCCATTTGTATGAATATAAATTCACCTTATGTTTTTTGGTATAATCCTCAGCTTTCTCCTAATAACGGTGTTCATGAGATCATCGGTATCTCTAGTACTCGAGGCTTTGGAGGTAATATAGTTAAAATACCTTCTCCTAACTGGCTCCAGTAATTTCATATCTGTTGTGGGTTGAGATGGCAGGTCTTCATTCAAAAAGTTATAAAAATCCTGTAATTCATATTTTGAATGTGACATCACATTAATTCCTGAAAATTTTCAAATTTATCAGTAGAAAGAAGACTTACAACATAGTTACTACTTGTGCGTACAACATCTTCCAATTCATCCCATTTCTGCTCTGCTTCTTTATACTGCCCGTTTTTTAGTTGGTCTTTAATTCTTATTGCCAAACTGAATGCACAATTGTTATTGAAATTTTTTAATCGACAAATAAAAATTTCGGTAACTTTTCCTACGGGTGTAGAAATGTTAAAAAAAAAAAGGAAAAACGACGAACCTGTTCGATTTTTCAGCATCTTTCTTGTCAAGCCTTGACATGTCCAAGAGTAAAGGACCCCATGACAACTAAACAAACATCCATTTAATCAAGCAAAATATTAAAATTTAGCTTAAACGTACTTTCAAATTAATTGGATTAAAAAAAAAATGCTCAACACTCACCACAAAATCTTCTGGTGAAATCCAGCTATCTCCCAGGGCAACTCCTGTTCATGTACATTTTGTAAAAACTATGTTTATTGAAATTTTTTTTTATTATTTGGATGAATTAATACCTCCAAATTTAAGGTTTAATGTCTTTGCATTAACAGCCTTCACAATTGATAAACCAGCGGTGACCGCAAACTTCCCACCATAAGACTCGGCCACAATAAATAAAGGGCTTCTCTGTAATTCGGAATTTTTGTTGTATAGTTTTCGCAAAAGTGTGGTTAAATCTTTTGCTGCCTCTTCATCATTTTTCACAAGTAGTTTTGTGTCTTCTACAAAGCTGTATCCTGTCCCCACTGGATTATCCTATCATAAATGAATCAAACAAATAAATAATAAACATAAAAGAGAAATATTCTTGTAATTAATTCATCCAGTTGACATTTTAATGGAACCACTTGGTTCATTCTACAATGCACTTGTAAGAATGATAAGTAACCAAACTTGGCCTAAATAGATATGATGAAATTTTCTGTAGTTAGAATGACAGTTAATTTTGTCTTCTAAATGCTACATTGGTAAAATATTCAAGGTGAGAAATTTTCCATTATTGCACAGAAAGGTATATATACAGAATTTTGTACCACGAAGAGAAGATCGGCTTTTTTAAGCCATGTCGAAGGCCGGGCATTCAGATCCAAGTCTAACGGTCCGATTTCCATGAAATTCCCTAAAGCTACACCAGAGGCTCCCTAAAAACATGAATTAATGGTAAATATTGAATAAAACAATCTTCATTATATACAATTAAGAGACTTACCGGACCGCCTTGCAACCAAAGTATCGTCGGCCATGTATTTAGAGAATTTTCAGTTCTTCGAGGACTTCTGTAAAGCCACCAAAACATGTGTGCTTCTGCATTATACAGAAATGTGTAAAACAGATACAGAAAAGAAAGCAGGGATGAAATGAAATGAAATGGAAAAAATTAAGGATTACTTGGTCTGACTTGAACATAGCCCCATTCTTCTGATTTATCGGCGGTACCCGCGGCATTCGAGAAGTCGTTAAGAAGCAGAGAGAGAATGAGAAAGGAGAGAGACAAACAACAATAGAATTTCACCATGGTCATGAAGAGAGGTGGATGAATTGAGACTTGAGAGAGCACTCCCGTTATAACTACCTTGACTTCTCTGACTTGTGATTTCTAGAAAAAAGGAGAGAGAGAAAGCTACAGGAAATGGCAGGGAGTACGTTTTACGGCAGTTGAAGAACCTTACAATCTTACATAAGCGTCTGATTTGTTTCTCTCTCTCTCTCATTCTCCCTCCTACTTCACCATCTGGAATTAAATACTGTACGGCGGCGACATGGGTACTAGAGAGAATAGTGAAGGAAACCCTGTTCTCACCCAACAAATCACCTATTTTTTATTATATAATTAAATGCTTCCCTCTGTTATGCTTTATGCGTGCGTGACCTTTTTTTTTAGGATTTTTTTTAAAAACAATAATTAAAATAATTAATTTTAAATAAACAACATGATTGTTACAAGATTTACAAAAACCATCAGAACCGAATTGTCAATTCGGTCCGATGGCATTTTTTTTTCTTCGGACTGAATTGACAATTCGGTCCAGCTCAATTTCACAATAAAACTGTGTTGCCTTTCCTGGAGGCTCTTTTTAGCCTGGACCGAATTGCCAATTCGGTCCAGATTTTTTTTTTATTTTTTTTATTTTTAGAGACACTAAGAAGAGCAAAAATAAAGAAATCTAACACTGAAAATTTAAATTTTTTGTTTAAATTATTTGTTAGATTACTTTTTTTATAATTAGCATATTTATACTAAAACACACTAAATTACTTGAATTTATGTTGAATTACACTATATTACTTGAATTTATGTTGAATTACACTATATTACGATAAATTATGTTGAATTACACTAAATTATGCTAAATTACAATAACTTCGCTAATTATGTTGAAATACGGTAAATTACGCTAAAGTAGACCGATTCTGTGCCATCTTTCATGAATCATAAAAAATAGTAAAAAGAATTCCAAAAATAGTAAAAATTGGTATTCTACAAGTTCATTATGTAACTAATTTACTGAGCTATTTGGATTGAATAATAGAAATGAAAATCTTAATCGGAAACTTCAACTCAAGTTTTGTGGCTCTTCCCTTTGTTTTTTGGCGATTCTGAATTTTGGAATCCGGCATCATAGGCACGGGCGCATGCGTATTTTTGCAAGCTTTCCGAAAAGTGGTCATTTGCTGAAATCGGACACTCGAGCGCCGTTTTATGACCGTTTGAAGTTTCGCCATTGTTTTTCGCCTTTTTAGTAAAGATATCGTCCCTATTCATATGTAATTTACTGTAATTTACCGTATTTTAGCGTAATGTAATGTAATTTAGTGTAATTTAACTTAATATAGTGTAATTCAACATAATTTCAAGTAATTTAGCGTATTTTAGTATAAATATGCTAATTATATGTCAAAAGAAGTAATCTATCTGAAAATTTAAACAAAAAAATTCAAATTTTCAGTGTTAGATTTCTTTATTTTGCTCTTGTCTCTAAAAAAAAAAAAAAAATGCCAATTTTGGGATTTTCTGTGGCTTTGTTTGTACAACCCGGTGAAATTGCGCTGGACCAAAATGCCAATTCAGTCCGAAGGAAAAAATGCCATCGGACAGAATTGGTAATTCGGTTCTTATGGTTTTTGTAAAAAACGCTGTAATCATGTTGTTTATTTAAAATTAATTATTTTAATTATTGTTTTAAAAAAAAAAAATCCTTTTTTTAACCTTCTTGTACAAGTAAAAAATTCGATATAGTTAGTTGGAAGTCCTGGTTTTTGCAGTTTAATTTTGGAGTATTAATATACACGTTCAATCAGTTCGAACTCAATTCTCAACAAATTACATTTTATAAAAGTTTCTGGCCTTTCATTTCTCTTCAATCTGTTCGTAGTCATATATAGCTACGGTTTCAAGCATTTCTATTACAGTTCCAACCTTAAACGATAAAAAAATTAAATAAATTATTGATTACTTACCTAAATAAAAAAAACTGTGACCTTCTTTAGTCATATCAAAATCACAAATTACTGAAGTTAGTTTAGGAAAGTATTATTTAGTTAATTGAAAAATATACAAAAAACAACTGACTTGAGGGGAATAAATTATTGCTTTACTCCCATCTAATATCGTTTATTAGTACTCTATAGTTCAAAACAACTTTCAGTTGCCAAGGTGACAGTATAAAGAAAAAAAAAACATTCAGTTTACTGCCTTCAATGTTTGGAAAAACAAACTTATTTTCTGAACTGTTTATTTACACTTAATTAGTCTTAAAAAAATTCTAAAAATAATACTGCCTGTTTTGTTGATGTCGTAGTCCTAGCTGGCATTTCGATTTTTTTTTTAAATTCAAGAGTCAGTATGGTATAGTAAAAATTTAAGAATTAATTTAAGCTCGTTTTGCTGAGTGCCTTTCTAATTTTTAATATTTTTAAAGTTGTTGGATCCGTATCTGGTTCTAACAATTCTTGAGATTTTTTAGTCGTCAAGTAGCGCCAATCTATAATTTAGATATTGACAATTCTAGATCTTCAAAGACACTTTACGTACAATATTTCATAACTAAGAATCATTAGATAGATCGAATTGCGCTGAATTTGGATAGAAGACCCTTTAGAAAAATAACAGTCTTTTCTTGTGTTAACTGTAAGATCATATTAATATTTTAATTGAATGATTATTTTTTTTTTGGAAAATCAGGTAGTTTTGTTTAGATAAAAATAAGGTTATTTTTTTCAACGTAAGGAAATTTAAAGGACATCAGATAGTTACTTCTTTTTTTTAATACCAAACTTAGTTATTTACATTTATTGAAAATAAAAAATAGTGAAGTTGTCAACTCTAAAAGAAAAAAAAAATAGTGGAGTTGATTCGATTATTGTGTTGACTGAAGAAAGATTCCCTCGAAGACAAATTAATTTGGTGGGGTCTTCGTTCTCTGTTAGTCAACGTCGAATATAACTACACTACTACTGGTCTAGAACTCTAAATACAAAAGCATTATAAAAGGTTTGAAATTTAGAGTAGAACTAGGGTGTTCTTGAGCCCACCAAAGTCCTTTGTGAGCTTAACTCAAAAATCAATTGAATTGGTTTCAAACGATGCATCTAATCGTTGAAACCGATCTACTTCACGAGTGATGCATTTATATGTCAAATTTTTAAAATTTTAAACTAATTTAGTATAAAGTCAAGCGGTAAAAAAAAATAGTTTATAAGTTAATATTAATATGTTCATTTTTTATTATTTTTTGATCGCTTGACTTTATATTAAATTAGTTCGAAAATTTAAAAACTTGACATGTAAACTCATCACTCGTGAAGTAGATTGGTTTCAACGGTTTAGATGTGTCGCTTGAAGCCAATTTGACGAGTTTTTGAGTTAAGCTCACAAAGAAGCTTGGTGAGCTTAAGAACACCCTAGTTCTACTCTGAAATTTATTCAAATTAAGTGGATCCGACTAGCGAGCATTCGGTCGGATCGAGTTGGGCCTCAAATTCCGGCCCGTCGGAGATAGCCGTTAGATGTTTGAGCTGAATTGATAGTCTCAGCCCAGTAAAGCCCCTTTGAAACAATGATATATTAAAAACTCATCAAAATATTATTTTCAAAGTTCCTTGAAAAGAAATGAAAGAACAAATGACTTATCCTTGTCCCTTGTACACGCTGCTAGAAGCAAAACCTTCCTACTCTTTCTCATCATCAATAAAATTTTAACAATTGTAAAAACATGGAATAAAATTTTAACAATTGAAAATGGTACTTTTAGTTCTTATGCTAAAACATGATAATAAGTCGGGCTGAGCAAAATAAGCAAATTACTTTATTGGACGGATTAATTACATATGTTCAAGTTGGATTTACTTGCGTTTGACTATCTCATTCAAGGCCAATTACATATGTTTAAGTCGTTGAATGTTCGCACAGGTAGGGGTGTTCATTGGGTCCGGTTTAGTCGGTTTTGAACCGAACTGAATTAGTTTGGATCAAACAGTTCAGTTTTTTCGGTTTAATGGTTCGGTTCGGTTTGCTTTTTAAAACCGAATTATAATTTCGGTTCGGTTTGAAATTTTTGAAAACAGAAATAACTGAACCGACCGAAATTTTTATATATTATGAATTTGGTCCGGACTGTCCCGGTTTATTTCTTAATCAATTGCTTTAAATACTTCGGTTTATTTCTTAATATCCCGATTTATTTTTTAATATCCCGATTTATTTCTTAATACCTCGGTTTATTTCTTAATATACTTTGGTTTATTATAAATCAATTGAATTAAATAAAAAATTAATACATTTCGGTTTGAACCGAACAAACTGAACAAACCGAAATAAAACTTTGGTTCGGTTTGGTTCCGTTCGGTTGCAATGCTAAATCGGTCCGGTTCGATTTTATTTTTGAAACCGAATTATAACTTTGGTTTGGCTAGTTCGGTTCGGTTTCAACCGAGCCGAACCGATGAACACCCCTACGCACAGGTGCTGACACAAATTTTGATGCATCTAGTATAATTCGTACGTACAAAGTTTGATGTGCGAAAAGTATAAACTATGTACGATTTAATTTGTGCATTGTTCACTATTTTAAATGCATCAAATTTGTGGGCATAATATTAAAAAAATGTCGTGCCGATTCTTAACTATTTTTCTTGGTAAGTGAAATTTGAGCTTTAGTTTATATTGACCTACATATACAAGTTTATATATATTGACTAATAATCTATTAAGGGACTTGAAAAATAGAAGTTTAATAATTTTATCAACAGTTAATTAATGAACATACAATTTTCAAATTGCACCAAATTATATACACAAAATATCTAATTTAAAAAAAAAGACGTGTGCTAGATTTTACTTTTTTTTATGTTGGCAAAATTTTAACATTCACATATATAGCAGTTGTTATATAGCCATTTCTTTAATGTGATATATACGATGTCAGGCTGTAAATTAAATGCACATTGATTAACATACAACTTATTCAATCTCTTTGCTTAATACCTAAAATTGTTATTCAATAACTGAGCTATAGAAAAATTGAAAATGTGTGCAGTTGTATTCGCACAGAGTATGTAGGAGTGTTAAGGGCATCTTTTTAGCTGTTTACCATATCCGTATCGTATTCAATAAGGTGAATATAGATAAGATTTTTTTTTTCGTTAGCTTATTGAGTATGGGTATGGATAAAAAAAAAAATTTCCTTACTAAATGGTAAGAGTATGGGTAATAACTATTTCGTATCCGTTACCCTATAGAGTAATTATAAAATCTAAATATATATTCAATTCAATTTTCAACTCACATATTACTATATTAATATGTATTCGTGTTTTTCAATTTTCTTCCTTTATAAAAAACAATTTAGCTGGAATTGATTGCACATTTATTTTTATTTTTTATTACAAATGTAATTATATATGTGTGAAATGAATGAGTTTTTTATACTTAATTGTAAAATATAATAAAACTAATTATTATATTAGTATTATCCGTTATTCATTCGCTACCGTTTCGTTACCCGATAATACTAATGAGTAAGTGTAGAATAGAGTAAGATCAATTTTTAATAGATATGGGTAGGGTATGGGTATGAATGGGTATGAGTATAGATATGGGTATGAAAATGCCCCTACCCGGGCCGCCCCGTACCGTACCCATTGACACCCCTAAGAGTAGAGTGGGAAAAGTGGCACAGCGGAGCCGGCTCCGTCACAGAACGGCATGGTTACGGCACGGAATGGCACGGCACGCGTGTCAGTTACGTGCCGTGACTCGTGTGTCCCTTGCCGTGACCATTCGCATGTCGTGCCCATCTTTTGAAACTTTGGCACGGCACGGCACGACACGTGAAAGATTTAGTCACGACACGGCACGACACGTAGTAACGTGAGTTACGTGTAATTAAGACCATTAGATATTGATTTAATGATAAATCTTGAATAAACTAACCTAAATTATGATTAAATTATCATGCAAGTCACGTATGGTCACGACATGTTTAAGCATGGCATGAGTCACGTGGCGTGACCATTCGCGTGCCGTGACCACTCCTTGACATTTTGGTCACGGCACGGCACGGCATGTGAAAAATTAAACTTGATCACGGCACGAGACCAAAGTCACAGTGTATCAATCACGGCACGGCACGTTTTTTCCACTATACCTAAGAGTATGTTTTCAATTATAGTATATACCCACTGGCACATTTTTATATATCTACACATTTTACCACAAGGGAAATTAACGAGCCACAAAAATGATAAAAAAAATGCAAAAACCAATCTTTGGTAAAATCCGAAAACGCTTGGTTTGAAAACATCTGGATGGACATCTCCATTTTTCAGCGAGTGGAGAAAGCCTCTTAACAAACAAATAAAGTTCATGTGCTGACTGCTCAGAGAAAAACCCGTCATTTTTATTAATATCCATAGTTAAATAGAAATTAATAAATATATCCAGCTTTTTTGAGTTTCGATAAAAATATTCGTACCGGCTATTAAATTACCGGTTTTGGATTTTTTTGGCCTACCGATCATTTAATGGCCGGTACCCTCAATTTTTTTTTTTTTAGAGACACTATGAAGAGCAAGATACTGAAATCTAACACTAATAATTCGAATTTTTTGTTTAAATTATTTGTTAGTTTACTTCTTTGATGTTAATTAGCATATTTATACTAAAATACGCTTAATTAATTGAAATTATGTTAAATTATGCTAAAATATGATAAACTACGTCTAAATTACATATGAATAGGGACGATATCTTTATGATAGGTCTAAATTATATACACATTCGATCTAGTTTTTACTACATAATAGCACCAACTATCTTGTATTTTAGTAGAGAATAGAATGAAATATATCCAAGAATCAAGTTACTGCCAAAGTCTATTTAAGTTACAGGAAATGGAGCAAATTGTAGATCTTCTCGCAAGCTTTCCGAAAAGTGGTAGAACACTGAAAACGGAGTTACGGATCATGAGTTATGCCTGTTTGAATTTCAGAGCAAAACAGAGGAAACAGAGCCCAGTGCGGACGCACTCACAGCCAGTGCGGACGCACTCAGTACTTAGTTAAATTCCCAGCATCGCAGAACTTCACAGACAAAAAGTCCGAGCGCAGTGCGGACGCACTTGACCAAGGTGGGGAATGCCCCCCCCGCTCTGCGGCGACACAGTTCGTATTTTGGCCATATCTTGGTCATACGAACTCCGATTTGGGTGATTTAAAGTTGACGGAACCAGGACAAAGAGATCTACAACTTTCATGAAGAAAACAAATCCAAATTCGGAATGTATAATTCTGTACAGCCGCATCAATGGCCGCATCAACCTGAAAAACTGCTAAATATAGAAGTTAGTAGGCTTAGTGGGCGCCAAAAATAAAACAACTTGATCTCCAAGTTCAGAAAATGTTATATAAGGCTAAGGAGGCCACAGGAGAGAAGATCCATTAATTACATTTCCATTTTCCACAAATTGAGAGAGAGAGATCCTGCAGAAATTCTCAAAATTCCGAAGCTTTTCAAGAAAGGAGAAGAAGAAGATTCAAGCAAGGAGTCGGCAAGATCGAGGTTTTAGATCTAAGAAAGGGTGTAATCATTTCTTTATTTCATTTCTTATTGTTTTTGCCAATCTTTGTTATGGATCTCTCCAAGAGAGAGTAGTTCTCTTTCTAGGGGTTTAGGTCAATGCATGAACTTGTTTAATTCTAGCTTATTCGGATATTTGTTTTTATTATGATTGTGTTATCGGATTTGCTTGTTAATTTCTGTGATTTATTATTTATGAATTTCATTAGTATTTAGCCTTTTAGTTCACCTGGTTAGGGTTTATTGAATTGAAGTAGCTTGAAATCGCGTTGATCGTGTTTTTCAGCTTTAAGTTTATTAAATTTCGGCATTGGTCAAGGTAAGGAGAGTACTAATTGAAACCATAAAGACACACCTTAGGATTGGATTAGAAGCGACCGTACTTTGATATCCAATCCGGAACTATAGAAATTAAGGTTAGGTGTTTGGTGAAGGACTTAACGGTGAAGGCAAACCCTAATTAGGACACCTTAGAACAAATATCGATATATACTTTGAAGCATGTGATTAAATATCCCTCTAGGTTAGTGACAGCCCTAGAATTCGAGGCACATTAATCCATCCACCCAAAGTATTTGTATTAATATTTGTTCCAAAGGCTAACTTAGGTTAGAAACCTCATCAAATCAAACATGAATTTAAACAAACCGAATAGATAGAATTAGCAAGGGATTGTAGACCGAATGCCCCTAGATCTCCTCAACTTGAAAACAAACCAATCTTTCTTTCCTTTATTTTATTTACATTTATTTGTTTGAAACTCCTCTCTTTCGGGTATTGAACCCAACCTTAGGATTTTAGAACAAACCCCCCCTTTTACTTTTATTGTTTAGTTTTAGAAGTAGTTTTCTTTATTAAAAATTGGTATTTCCCTATCTCCCTGCGGATCGACACCTAAATACTACAATCGATAGGTTGTGCGCTTGCAACTAACCTATTTATTGGGTACGAAGGTTTATAAATATTAAAGGCAAAAAGAGTATAAAAACACTATACCTAAAATACTCAACACTTTACTGAAAAGACGAAAAACGATGACGAAACTTCAAACGGCCATAAAACGACGCTCGAGTGTCCGATTTCAACAAATGACTACTTTTTGAAAAGCTTGTGAAAATACGCATGGGTTTGTGATTGCTATGCCGTTTTTCAAAATTCAGAATTGCCAAAAAACAAAGGAAAGAGCCTCAAAACTTGAGTTGAAGTTTCCGATCAAGATTTTCATTTCTATTATTCAATCTAAGCAGCTCAGTAAATTAGTTACATAATGAACTTGTAGAATACCAATTTTTACTATTTTTGAATTTTTTTTACTATTTTTTATGATTCATAAAAGATGGTACAAAATTGGTCTAATTTAGTGTAATTTTGCGTAGTTTAGCGTAATTTACCGTATTTCAGCGTAAGAGCGAAGTTATTGTAATTTAGAGTAATTTAATGTAAAGCGTAATTTGACATAACTTCAAGTAATTTTGCGTATGTTAGTATAAATATGCTAATTATACATCAGAAGAGGTAATCTAACAAAAAATTCAAATTTTTAGTGTTAGATTCAAGTATCTTGTTCTTCACAGTGTCTCTAAAAAAAAAATTTGAGGGTACCGGCCATTAAATAGCCGGTAGGCAAAAAAAATTCAAAACCGGTTATTTAATGACCAGTACGGATATTTTTATTGAAATCCAGAGGATCTGTATATATTTATTAATTTCTATTTAACTATGGATATTAATAAAAATGTCGGGAGAAAAACACCGGTGGATGACAAAAGGTTGTAAATTGCATTAATTTGAAAAGGTGCCTAAATATCTATATTAAAGAAAACATATATAATATTGATTTTTTTTTAAGTTCTAGCATACATTTAATTTTAAAGTCACAACCGACCTTAATAGATGGAAATAAATTAATCTGCTGCGATCCTCTGGGATCGCAGGTTCTGCGATTCCAATCTCAACCGTTCACATGTTTCGAGCTTCGTTCACAAAAACTGACTTATCTAAAAAATTCTGGATTTCATCGTTTGAATGGTTGAGATTAGAATCGCAGGGTTCTGCGATCCCTCAGAATCGCAGCAGATTCGCACCCCTTAATAGATATCACACATTCACATTTTATTTCATTCAAGAATAGAGTATTTTTTTTTAAAGTAGGAATAATTTTAAAAGGTTTACTAATTGGAGATAGAAAACATTCTACATTAAATCTCTAGCTAGATCTGGATATGAGAAAGATTTTTCAACAATCAAAGATTTTCTTATATAAATAATATTTAATTTGATGCCATTACTGAACAAGTTTTTTTTTTTGTCTTTCACATATATTATCTATTTCATGATTATCAGTAAATTGCAAAAGAAGAAAGCAAAACACATTCTGACAAGTCACCCAATAACTTACCCAATGATAAAAGAAACAACGATGGACATTGGCTTTAATTGTTTGACACTGGACTCAATCATAAAATAAGAATATATAATTAAAATTATATATTTGGTTTGAACAAGTTCGATAATGTAATATATACTATGAATACAAATTACGATCTTGTGATGAAACTTTTGTGAATGAAAAAAAAAATATCGTATAATATGGTAATAATTCACTATTATTGCCAAAATCACAATTTTAAATGATATATTGTTACAAACGTAATATTATAAATCTCTATTCTTATATTAAGCACGCAAATGTCCTAACTCGCCAACGGTTGCGATTAAAAGATGAAATTTCGGATTGAAAATCAGTCTTCCAATCAAATAGTTTGTTTTCTTTTGATTCTATATATCTTTTTTTATGTTTTTAACGTGTAGAAGTCTAAATTTATTTACAAGTTTATTTAGTTTGTCTTTTTCTGCTCCTGGTTTATTTTCAATTTTTAAATGTCATTTAAGAAATTTTTTAGTTGATTTGTAATGTCTTTATTTTTTCTATTTTATCTATCATACAAGGAATGTTATTTGTTATTTTATAATCTCATTTAAGTAAACATGACTCTATTATATATTTAGATTCACGAATGCATATAAATCCTAGAAAAATGATGATAACCCTTATTTCAATAACAAGAGTTATAATATGATAACAACATATAATCCACTTATTTTAATAATATTTTTTTTCTTTTGTTTTCTCGTTAAGCAACATAATAAAAAAAATTGTTATGTACCAATACAAATAAAGCTCATAGGTTTTTCATTAAAGAATGAACTTTACATTTGTATGAGAAGGAATATGTTGATCTATTTTTTTATTGTTGAATAATTAGAATTTACATTGATTTAAATTTTTATGAAAATATGTCACTTTGTATGAAATTTCTTTTGTTCACTTATAATATAACCCCGTTGCAACGCACAGAAACAATACTAGTAGCATACTAGAATCATACAATTTATTAATATTAAGTATAAATATTAATTATATAGCAATATTTTCGATTGCCATTATATATTATATATGATATATTATAAGGGATCACTTAGACAATTATTTTGACAGTTTTAACAAAAATTTTCAAAAAGAATTCTAATAAAATAAAAAATTAAAAAAGTAACTTTATAGGTGTATTTGTTATTGGACAGGGATAGTCTAACAATTCAATTTTATTGTTCCATAATACATTGAGAATTGTTAATTTCGAAATGTTCAAATTTTAAACCACTTGATATACGAGGAATTATGCATTAAATTTCATCATTTTTAATAAACATGATATATGGATAATACATTAATACGATAATGTCATAATATTAGATTTTACATTTAATTTTGTTTTTAAGAATTATCAAAATTTGCATAATGCCGAATAATCGCCAAATGGCAAGGTGGTCGGAGTACATGCTTCACAAACATGCAATTAATGTTTTTAAGTACGGTTATCTTCATGTATGCGGAAATTCACTGCATATTGCATATACAATATGCAGCTACATGTGCGGATTTTAAAGGGAGAAATTATATACACACACATTATGTATATATACATATGCGTGCATTTGAATTTATTTCCATATAAATTCAAGTGACAAATTTTTTATGCAACAATTATATATGTGGATCTATTCTAAACTATGTTGCATGGATATGGATACGGATATCATATCGGATACGATACGGATACATCGATACTATAATTTTTAACAATTTCAGATACGATACGCCTATTATATATTATTTTAATTATATTATTAATTCAACACTAATATTATATAAATTAAATATCAAAATTTCTGGATAAGATATTTTATACAAGTTACATATATAAGCTACTATGTTATAACAACAATTAAAGTTCAGCGGTTGCAGTGGTTGAGGCGCATGTTGCATTACCCTCAACCTCAAGTCCTTGGTTTGATTTCCATTTAGAGTCTAGGATTTTTGCTCAGTTCCCTAGTCTACGCGCGCTCACGGATCATGGTGCACACAAAAGTGAAATGGAGAGAATAGACCGGTCCATGCGCGGCTCACAGAAGGAATCAGAAAGCTTCTGCAGGTGTATCCGCTCCGTATCCGAGCAGAGAGGAGTTGTATTAGCGCGTTTGACTGTATTAGTGTTAAGGATACGTCACGTCATCGGATATGCCAGCTAGCGTATCAAATACGTATTGAGCCATATAGTACGCATATCCGTATGCAATATGCATCCGACACAGATACAGAGTCTAACATAGAGTATTCGAGTAACATAGATTCTAAACAATAAAATAAATTATACAATAAGCAATTATAATTTTGAATTGAATCCGCATAACACATATTAAATTTTAGTTCCATACACTAAATATTAAATTTTACATTCGCATATGCAAACCGCAGATATATACGGTCGCATATTCAAAACTACATAAAACATCTACATGATATTCATAGCACAACTGTAGATATATTTAGTGTCCATACATATTAAAAAGTAATTATCTACGAGGTTACACCAACAAAAAAAAAGTATTTTTCATATTACCGACGACAATATCGTCCACGATAGCAATACTCGGACAGATACTATTCCATTCTAGCACCTGCGTGATAACTGCGTATCGAATAATACGCAGAAATTAATGTTGGAGCTTCAATTCATTAGGAAATTTTTACTGGGAATTTATAAAGAATTGGTCGTGCCATTGTACAAAAATGAAAGAACGGCACTGATGCAAAAACATTTTCCATCTAGAGATCCTAACAATTTACCTGTAGTCGCCAGTCGCCACGTATCCAGTACCCTTTCATATTATTGCCACCTCTTCTCCACGTGTCAGCCTCACAGTATCTTCCAGAAAATTACCGTGTTATTGTTATCCATTTGCTGCCTCTGAGTTGGCCCCCACTTTTTTCATCTTATATAAACTCTGCTCGGTGAATACTAAAAGTAAAAACTAAATAGTAGAACATATATTGACCAAAACAAAATCCAAGAAATGGCGCCGAAGAGGCAAAAGAAATCGATAGTTAAGACGACAAAGGTGGTGGAGGAAACCGTGAAGGTGGCGGTTGACGAGGATGAAGGTAACAGCGAAACTGTGGCGCTCGAAAACCCTCCGACTAGGGTTGTAGAAGTCTCCGTTGCAGAGAAGAAGAGTGGCGTCGAGTCTGTTACAGTTGTGATCTCTCCCACTACAAAGAAAAAAAGGGGGGAAAGGAAAGAAAAGGTGAAAAACAAAGGAAAAGAAGAGCCGGTTAGGATTGATGTAGAACAGGGAAAGGGAGGAGATAAAGGAGAGCTAAGTAGTAATGTGGTAGGAGAACAGAGTAAGGAAAGAGAGACAGGGAAGGGAAAAACTATGAATGTAAGCGAGAAAGAGATAGAAAAGCCTGAGGAGAGAGATTGGGGAGAAGTAGAGGGAGAAGATGGCGGGGAGAGAAACAATATACAACGCCAAAACGGAGCCTCTCCAGAGGAAATAACGGACATGCAAACTCAAACCCCAGAACTGGGAGAAGGTGAAGGAGAAGTGGAAGCATCAACAGAGAAGTCGAAAGATGATCCTTTGGCAGAGAAGAGAAACACAACTGATGAGGCCGAGATAGAGAAAATGGAGACAGAGAAGACGGGTGAACCGGAAACCCCTAAAAAGGTTGAGGTAAAGCCAAAGAACAAAGGCACTCCCGAGAAGAAGAGGAGAAAGGGAAGGAAGAGAAACAGCATACCGAGCAGGGGTGATATCGGTATGGGTGGCGTTGGCGGGTACAAGACATATGTGTACCGGGTGCTAAAGCAGGTGCACCCGACTTTGGGCATGTCGTCACGTGCCATGGATGTGCTCGACATGATGATGGCTGACATGTTCGAGCGGCTGGCAGACGAGGCATCGAGGCTATCCAAGTACACAAACAAGCAGACGATCACTTCGCGGGAGGTGCAACATGCAGTGAGGTTGGTGCTGCCCGGCGGTCTGTGCAAGCATGCGATTTCAGAGGGCACCAAGGCGATGTCCAAGTATATGGGAGGATAGATAAGCTTTGAATCAGTAGTTGCACGTGTATATGTAGTTATTTAGTTACTACTTGGCAGTCTGATTTGGGTATTTCTGTTCGGCTTTTTGTTTAGAAGTGGCTGATACGTATGAAAGGTTTTGACTCCTTTTGACAACTTCTTCGGTTGATAAATGACGAGGATCGCAACAGATTTGTATCCGTAGGAATGTATTTAATTAGGTTTTGACTCCTTTTGACAACTTCTTCGGTTGATAAATGGATTGAGATAGTTGGGAGTGGAAATGGACATACTGTTCTAGGCTTTCAATATCAAAAAGTGTCGTCCCAGTTTTATACATCAACAGTGCCATCAAATTACGGTGTAGTTGCCAGATAAAGCCCATTGGTATAAGTTCGGGCTTTTTATAGCATGGGCTTTTGTGGCACCAGGTTACTCTGTGTAGAATTTTGTACTTCTGTTTTGTCAATGTTATCAAATCCAAGCTCGGTTTGCTTTTAATTTTTTTTATTGTTATTATTTTTCTTATTATACAATTACATTTTATAGATATAAAATGTATTATAATGTTTTTATAATAAAAAAATGTATGCAGAACAAACGCATTTTGAAAGATATATGTTTACTATTTTGACTTTTTTTCAAAGAACAAACCGCACGAAACTGGATGAACTTTCCCCAAAAGGAAAGAAAACACAAAATGCCAAGTTCGATCAATTATTTGAGTGTTGAATTCTAAACACTTGCTATGCCAAGTATTTTTATAGAAATAGTCCGATGCTACTTCATAACTGTTTGTTTTACAATTAGAGATTTAGGATGCATATTTTAATTATTTATGCTAGAAAATCTATTGCGATTGAATTTTTTTTTTTGTGGGCCATCTAATTACCTCTATTTTAATCATTACAAAAGAACAAAGTAATTCCAGACCAAATGGGTAATGATACCTTTTCTATTGTAAATTAGGTAATCTAAAAAACGTAAGATACATATTGCAAAATAGTTGTTTCTAGACTGTCGCATCAAAACACTAGGCAACAATAAAACATTCATTTGTGTTTTATAATATGCAAACATGTAAAAGTCAGAAGCTTTACAAAATATTTGTTCTCGTCTGATCAAAATATGGAGTTGTCAAATAAAAATTTCGGGTATAATTTCAGCCGTTAGATGACCAGCCCTGATCCTCAAACGGCCCAGATCAAATAATCGTAAGTCGCTTATCAATACCATCCGTCCGATCTAATTTCTTAGGATCTTCTGATATATCTCTCTCTATCTCTAGAATAAAACCGCGCATGCCAGCATGTTGTCGTTATCTCAGCAAGTGCCTCCGGATACTTCACTTTTCCGATTTTTTATCTTCTCTAATTTTTTTTTACTACATTTTGGCTTTTTTTTTTTTTTTTTTGAGGATATACATTTTGGCTTTTGTTAAACAAACAGGAGAGAAAAGGACAAAGGAAAGGGATCGAATAGTCAGACAGAAATAAGACGAGGCGTCGGTGCCGTGCAGGCAAATCTGGAATCTACTGTTTAATTGCACGCCAAATTTCGTACAGGTAATCAATATATAAATATCTTGAATTTCTTTGTTTTTGCTAGAAGGATTTTTCAAATTTGATCAGGAATTCGGAAATCGTATCAGTGCAATTTCTGACCGTGTGAAATGAGATCTAAATCATTCATTTTAATTTCATACGAACCCCAAAGCGAACTTCCTGTAATTTAAATAGGTTTCAAAATTACTTTCATTCGGCCGGAAATATTCGAAGTATCGCAGGAATACTCACTCAGGAATTCAGACCGACATTTTTATTAATATCCAAAGTTTAATAGAAAATAATATTTATGTCCAGAATTCTGAGTTTTCACCAAAAATGTCCAAGCCGGCCACAAAATGGCCAGCTTACTTTTTTTTTTTTTTTAAACCCGTATTTTACCCTCATCTCTCAACCGAATTTTCTCTCTTCTTTAAGGTAATTTTTTTCTTATCAAATTTAAATTTAAATTTATTTAATTTAGGGTTTAGGGTTTAGGATTTAGAGTAATTTGTTGTAATTTAGTGTAATTAGCACAGTTGACCATATTTTTCCGGTGCAATTTCTTCTTTTTCTTACAATTAAATACTAGAAGAACAGAAAAATAATCAAAATAACTGCAAAATACATAATAAGAAGTAATCTAATATGAAAATTGGAAAGAAGGGTACGGTCAAAATTGAATGTTACCAAATACCGATTAAATAATATAATTTCAGGTTTAATTTCAGCCGTTAGATGACCAGCCCTGATCCTCAAACGGCCCAGATCAAATAATCTTAAAGTCGCTTATCAATACTATTCGTCCGATCTAATTTCTTTGGGGTCTTCTCATATCTCTCTATCTCTAGCATATAAAAAATAAACCGCGCATGCGTGGAGTACCGGTTCCTCTGAGCATGTTGTCGCTATCTCAGCTAGTGCCTCCAGATACTTCACTTTCCAATTTTTATCATCTCTAATTTGAATTTTTTACTACTTTTTGGCATTTGTTAAACAAACAGGAGAGAAAAGGACAGAGGAAAGGGATGGAATAGTCCCGAAATTTTTATTTATAACATTTAAAAAAAAAAAAATTAACCAAATAACTACGGTTTTCTGACAATTCTAATTCTAGCACGGCCGCAGAACACCGGAGCGGACCCATATGAGGGAGGCCGCAGAATGCCGGAGCGGACCCCCATATGGGGCCGCACTATGCCGGAGCGGTCCCTGTTTTTTTTTTTTTTTTTTATCTGATTCTGAAGTTGATTATGATTTTGTTTTAGAAATTTTTATCAAAAATGTAAAGTTTGTACTGGAAGTTGTGTTTAATTACTTATGTTTGAAATATCGTTTAATCTGAAATTGTTGTTCGTCGTTTGTCTGATCAAAAGAAACATTACAATAGAACAAGGAGCCATATAAAGAAGCATACAATAGAACAATGCTAATGTTATCGGAAATTACAAATACGTCTAATTAACCGAAAATAAACAACATTTTTACGAGTACAATTAAAAAAGCAACATTAACTCTCAATCTCGTGCAGCTTGAGCAGCTCTGTTTTATCTTTCTTGTGTATCTCGGCCGGCTTGGTGTCCTCTTCTCCTATTATGTAGAACGTCCATCCACATCGGAATTCTGTTGTGCTGTCTTCTGCCCACAGAAATATTTTTATCCTGTGGAACAAGGACCGGGCCATCGTGTTGAGGCCATTCCGACTGATTTCCATACACATGCCATTGAGCGCTCCATGTGTTGATCAGTGTATGGATGTGATAGTAGTGACTTACAAAGACGCCAGGGTCGATGCCTCGGAGACGACACACGGACAGAACATGAGAGCACGGTATTCTCTCCAATTGAGGCTTCTGGCACGTGCAAGTTACCGTGTGATCATCCCCGATTATCACCGTGTATTTGTAATTGGCCTTGGTAAACCGACTAGAATCGTCAGGTATGAAAGCGTGAACTCTCTCATGTGTGGAGGTTACCTCGAACTCGTTGTTGTTTCCAAAGCCCCCTAGCGTCTTCATTTTATCGGACCTCTCGAACCGTTTGTTGATCAGCTACGAAAAATTAAAAAATAATGAAGAAGTCAGATTTTTTTAACAAAGTTCATTAAAAATTATGAAGAAAGAACTACAAATAAAAATACCTGATGCACACGACACGAGAATTGTTGACATTGACTGACTTCCCATTCCGCTTTGGCCCTCCTTTGCGCAAACCATGTCATACATTTGTAAAATGTGTCTTCAATTATTGCTGCAACCGGTAGCTTACGAGAGGACTTAAAGACATTATTAAGCGACTCGGACCCGTTTGTAGTCATAATACCCCAACGGTAACCACCGTCCAATGCTTGGAATATCTTCCATGGTTTGGGGCACTCGTTCTCATCTTGATCCAAATATTTACCCACACCGTCCAGCCAATTGAGGGCAATGTCACATGTCTGCCCCATTGCTTGCATTCCTTACTCGTATCTCCTCATCTTCCTCTTAGCCACACATATTCTAAAAAAACGGATTGCCTTATCACTGCAACCGTTCTTCTTCATGTTCTCGGCTATGTGAGTAGCACAAAGACGGTGAACACATTGATCATCATCCTCCTCGTTCCACCCCATATCATCTTGTCTGAACACCTTCTTGATACCCTTTCCCCTATCAGTGATGACACACATGAATCTGGAGCGGATTACATTACGGCGCAACCATTTCATGAACCACGCACAATCGTCATAACTCTCTGATTCTACCAGTGAAAAAGCCAACGGGAGGAGCTGGTTTCAGCATCGTACCCGGTTGCAATCAACAGCTTGCCTGTGGTAAAACAATCAAATTAATTTTGTAAGAGCCGAAATCAACTAAAATAAATAAAGTGAAAACAATCAAATTATAAATAAAGTGAAAACAATCAAATTAGTTACCTTTATACCGGCCTGACAGGAAACATGCATCAATAGTGATGACCGGTCTGATATGTTGAAAAGCAGCTATGCACGGTCCAAATGCCCAAGCCACCCTATGAAAATACCTCCATGGTCCAGGTTCACCAGTGGGAAATGAGGTCACCTCAAACAATGTTTCTGTCAATAAATTTAAAAAAATAAGTTCAATTTTTGATTGATAATGAAATAACGTAAAAAATAAAGGAACAATGTAGTACCTGGGTTACTTCTTTTGATTGCCTCCAACAATGGAACTACAAGAGAGTATGACCCCTCTCAACTACCAAATTGACGGGCTATTGCCAACTCACGGCCACGCCATAGTTTGTTGTACGCCGGTATCTGACCGTTGTACCTTTCAGCAACATCAATTCGGACAGCCTGAATACTCAAGTCGACATCGTTCCTCATGTGAGCGGATATACACTCGGCAACCATAGTAGCTGACAACTGGGCGTGATCTGTTCTTGTCGCATCCGCGTGGCATGAATGTTGTGTTGGGCACTTGGAGACACGCCATTGTGTTCCATAACCGGTGGCCCTTGCGAGTATGTAACACCCACAGTAACTGTCCTTGCACTTGAACCTAATTCTTGTGCGGTCACTGTGCGTATTCCCTATCTCTTTGTTGCATAGGATGTGAAACCTGGCAATTGCGCTCTTCATTGCCTCTTTTGAGTCATATGTTTGTCCCTCGGACAATTCATTCTCATACTCTGCCCTACTTCCAAACAAACCCGAATTGGCTTCCATAAACCCTGATGTGTCGTTGAAAGCATGAATCGGGTGCTGAAACCCGCGATCTATTATCCGAAACCCGCGATCCATCTTGAAAGTCCTTGGTAGTCCGAGCACAGGCCCGGTATCTTCCTGGTCAGAATGATCGCTCATACCCTCAGGATCAACATGACCCCAATTTTCCTCTGCCTCTAGTATTTCCGGATCCACTTCTTCATCGGTTTCATCCGGATCACAAGTTTGACCCCAATGAGCGGTCCGACTAGATGAAGGCTGGTCAGTCTGGGAAGGGGCCCGACGGGAGGGTCGGTCCCTCTGAACTGGGGCCCGACTACTGGACGGTTGGTCAATTTGGACAGGAGACGGACTAGAGCCGGATGAGTTACCCCGACTACGACCCTGGATTAACCTCATAGCTGGGTTCGAACGCCGGGCTCTGGTAACCTCCACATATAGGTCAATTATCTTGTATGCACCCCTAGAAAAACTCATGGTTTGGTTGTACAATACCTGTCAGACTCCCTCATTTTGAATTGGAAATAGTTGGAACCAGGTTTGTGCCGAACTAGTCGGCATGCTAATTTTGGCATCAATTTTAAGGTCATACTGACCCTGATCCAACCCCAAATTCTGACATATACTTGATTTAAGTCCCAAATAATCAGTACCCGGCAATACCGATCATAGTAACAGGTCCAATACTATAGTAAACCCCATTAGGACCTGTTAAAACATCTCCACCAGTGTAGATGGATACCATAAGAGCCATTTTTTCAATCCAATACAGAAGAAACCTATAATTAAAAATTAACTAAATTAATTATTCTAATTAAATTATTGCTAAATTAATTATTCTAATTAAATTATTAATCTACTAAAATAAAAATAAAAAATTTAAAAGAAGAGAGAAAAAACTTACAGATCAGAGAGCTAACTCAGGAGAGAGAAGGTGTGAGAGTGTGGAATGAAATTTCGCTGTCATTTTTTGGATATAAAGAACAGGAGCCGCTCCGGCATATAGCGGCCCCAGGGACCGCTCCGGCATTCTGCGGCCTCCCTCATATGGGTCCGCTCCGGTGTTCTGCGGCCGTGCTAGAATTAAAATTGTCAGAAAACCGTGGTTATTTGGTTAATTTATTTTTTTAAAATGTTATAAATAAAAATTTCGGGGAATAGTCAGACAGAAATGAGACAAGAGGCGTAGGTGCCGTGCAGGCAAATCTGGAATCTACTGTTTAATTGCATGCCAAATTTCGTACAGGTAATCAATATATAAATATCTTGAATTTATTTGTTTTTGCTAGAAGGATTTTTCAAATTTGATCAGGAATTCGGAAATCAGATCAGTGCAATATCTGACCGTGTGAAATGAGATCTAAACCATTCATTTTAATTTCATACGAATCCCAAAGCGAACTTCCTGTAATTTAAATAGGTTTCAAAATTAATTTCATTCGGCCGTAAATATTCGAAGTATCGCAGGAATACTCACTCAGGAATTCAGATGGTAAAAATGTACTTTTTCTTATCTCTCTTAATTCATCCCTCTATTATTCTTTTATTTTGGGCTCTTTACTTTATTTGATTTTCTTATCTTTTTTCCCCGTTCTTTATTGAAATTCTCTTTTGTTTTCCCTTTTTAAACTACACAGAGTGATTTAGGAAGATTTTGGCCTGCAAAATACATACAAAAAATTATCTCAAAAAAGTGTAAGCTGTTTATTTTCCATAATTCATTTTGTAAACTGATATTGGCAATCTAATAGTTTCAGAATTGTTTTGCAATATAATTTTCAGACCTATTCTGATTGCAATTATTCTTTTCAATTGAGAAATGGTAACAATGATATTGGAATGCAAGAAGTGAAAATCCACAACTTCCACCTCTTAGTAACACGAATTCATATCCTTTGTATTGTATTACTACAGAGGCATTGTTCTGTAGAGTGAAATGATCTGAACTGTTCTTGTTATTTTGTACGAATCTCAAAGCACAAATAATAGTGGCTCCTGTGCTATTTTGAATAGACACTGTTTTTGAGTTAATAAGAAGTCGTAAAATAGTGAATCCCACCGTACAGTACTATAGAGGATACACGTTCTAGTAACACCGGGGCATGTTACTTACCCCAACATTTTTATTAATATCCAAAGTTAATTAGAAATTAATATTTATGTCCAGAATTCTCAAGTTTCGCCAAAAATGCTCAAACCGGCTATAAAATGGCCGGCTTACTCTTTTTTTTTTTCTTTTTATTAGAGACACTATGAAGAGCAAAATAATAAAATCTAACACTGAAAATTCGAATTTTTGTTTAAATTATTTGTTAGATTACTTCTTTTGATTTATAATTAGCATATTTATACTAAAATACACTATATTACTTGAAATTATGTTGAATTACACTATATTACAATAAATTATGTTGAATTACACTAAATTACGTTAAATTACAATAACTTCGCTAATTATGCTGAAATACGGTAAATTACGCTAAACTACGCAAAATTACGCTAAATTAGACCGATTTTGTGTCATCTTTCATGAATCATAAAAAATAGTAAAAATTGATATTCTACAAGTTTATTATGTAACTAATTTACTGAGCTACTTAGATTGAATAATAGAAATAAAAATCTTAATCGGAAACTTCAACTCAAGTTTTGAGACTCTTCCCTTAGTTTTTTTGGCAATTCTGAATTTTGAAATCCGGCGTAGCAGGCACGGACGCATGCGTCTTTTCGCAAGCTTTCTGAAAAGTGATCATTTGCTGAAATCGGACACTCGAGCGCCGTTTATGGCTGTTTGAAGTTTCGTCGTAGTTTTTCGCCTTTTCAGTGAAGATATCGTCCCTATTCATATGTAATTTACCATAATTTAACGTATTTTAGCGTAATGTAATGTAATTCAACATAATTTAATGTAATATAGTGTAATTCAACATAATTTCAAGTAATGTAGTGTATTTTAGTATAAATATGCTAATTATAAATCAAAAGAAGTAATCTAACAAATAATTTAAACAAAAAATTCGAATTTTCAGTGTTAGATTTCATTATTCTTCATAGTGTCTCCAAAAAAAAAAAAAAAGATTAAACCGGCCATTTTATGGCCGGTTTGGACATTTTTGGCGAAAGTCGGAAATTCTGAGCATAAATATTAATTTCTAATTAACTTTGGATATTAATAAAAATGTCGGTTACTTACCAGCACATCTAAATTATTGTAATCATCAATTGTTGACGAAATGTGAAAATTATAACTGCCGCAAAATAAGCAAAAGTGAAATAATTGATATTCTGTGATTTACTAAGGCCAATTCCAAATGACTTTCCAGTGTCGTTCCCATAATTAACTAATTCTGTACTTTAAAAGACTCGTATATTTTTCTTGATATATTGCAATTGTTTTCTTGACTACATGTACTGTATGTCTGTATCAGGTTTGTCTGATTTGATATGCCTCTACTTATTATTGCTTTAGCAACAATGTTCTTTTTAAACAAGTGGTGGGATCTGTGGAACTTAATATTACAACCACTTTAGAAAGACATTTTTTCTATACTAGAAAAAAAAAAGAGTAAGTGTAATTGTTCTTGCCAGCGCAAGCATCTTGGACCAGAAATTAATAAAAGATAAGTACATGTTATATGGGATAATGGGAATAAAGCCCACTTGATCTTTGGAATTGGAATCAAACCAAAAGGGCACCAAACAATCACACGGATCAAGCAAAGTGGTCCGCAAACACCCTGTAAAATGGAAGACTCGGATCAGAAAGCAACTCGATCAGGCTGGTGTCACTAAAGAATGGTTTGCTCTTTTATGGCAAATTAAAGTGCGGTAACATGGGTTTAATACCAAGTTTATGAGCTTCGTTTCGGTGATCATTTCTGTGTGCTAATGTAAGTAGCATGACTCTTATTTCAACTTCGTTTTAGATTAATCAACCAATTATTTATTTAACTCCAAACTAATTAACCCGCAACACAGATCACCACAAGATCAGTGCTAAAGAAGGAAATAAAGACCAGGATTAGCCTTATTAGGCCTTCGCCAATTATGGAATTGAAACTTGGAAAGCGATGAAATTAAACTAATTGTTGTATTTAATAATACAACATACAAGAAAAAAATAAACTTGTATTTCCCGGCTGGTGCAAAAATGCATTTTTTTGCTTATAACTTTGCAGCCTTTGTGAAGATTTAAAAAGAAAAACCTTGTATTAGCATGCAAGTTAATTATTACTAACTACAAACATCTAGCGTCTCTCTCTTTGAGAAAAAAAAAATTCAATCCAATTCAATATCTTTTTCTCATCAATTTATACTGAGACGTGAAAAGAAATTGAAAAAACTACATATTTCCACATCACATAAATTTTCAATGGAACACATTTTGAGAAATAGGGGTCAATGGGTACAATACAAGTAGGGTGAAAGTATTTTCATATTCATACCTACTAAAAATTAATTTTATCCATATTCTACTCTTACCCATTAAGAATTAACATTACTCTAATGATACAGTAGCAGGTGAATAACGAATAATATTAATACAATAATTAATTTTATTATATTTATAAATAGAACACAAATTCATTCATTTCACACATACAATCACATTGCTAATAAAAAAAATGTGCAATCAATTCCAACTAAATTATTTTTTTATAAAGCAAGAAAATTCAAAAACACGAATATCTTTTCGAACAAATTCAATTATTTAACTAAATAACAAGACTTGCAAATAAAACAATATATTTAATATTTTTTTATAACCAAAACATACAGTAAATAACAAAATTACATCCATAGTTATTGCTCAAACAAAATACCACACAAATCAATTTCACCATCAAGAATAACAGATTCTGATATGGATGAGAATGCTCCATTAACTTCATTGGAAGATACATCTGTTCATAATATAATTAAGTTAGAAAAATGAAAAACATAAAAAAATGCTACGCATATCAATTTTGCCATCTAACTCTTGCCAAATTGGATGGATGAATCTATCAGACTAAGAAAACTTCATACCATTTTGTTAAACACGCATATCAGTTTTAAAAATTATATTTTACTTACAGTATTTGATTTATTTTTGTGATTATGTTTCAAACCAAGTTCGGAAAACGAGGAGACACGGCCACCGTAAAGGATCGAAGTACAAAGCCAAATTAACACTACTAGAGAAAATCGAAGGGGAAACGAGAGCAAGATTGTCACAGATTTTACTTACCACTCTTATGATTAAGTAAAACAGCAAGAAAATGAAGAAGGAAATAAAAAATATATCGGACACAATATTTCATATTTGGGATGTGCTGGAATAAAAGAGGTACATTTTAAGAGCGCTGAAATGGAGATGAAATTTATGTGCTAGCTGCTTAGCTGGAAGGTTAATTGAAAAAATAAAATATCCCAAAATTATATGGTTAAATATAGTATTAGTTTTAATGATTACTTTATAGGTAACGGGTATGAAATATTTATTACATGTATTTTATTCATTTAGCTAATGAAAAAAAAAGTTTATATGTACCCAATAAGTTAACAAAAAAAAACTTTACTCATACTCACGTTATCGATTACGATACGGGTCAGATAAACAATCAAGAGAGTACCATTGACACTCCTATTGAGAAATTTATTCCAATTAATCTAAAATCCCAACATTTCTTGCGGGATTGGTGCAATCCGAACAGGGCTAGACAAAAATCTTTTACTGGAACTACCGGATCTGATCAGTGCATGAAGAATGGAGAGAAGTCAATGTCCTTGGATACCATAGCAAGCGCCAATCCGTTTCCTTCTTTCAAAATTTCCTTGGGATGTACAGTACTGCACGTGTCGCTATCTGATCAGGATTTAGTCTATCAGTCTCGCAATTCCACCTCTAGGGGATGGTGGACAAAGGAAGGATCATAGTGGGGTCCGCCTGCCAGGTCTCTGCTCTCTTCGTTCTTCTCTTCTCAGCTTCTGTGTACTGTCACATAAAAAAAAAAAAAAAAGCTTCTGTGTACTGCGCTTGCCACTCTGCCAGGTTTGCTAATTTGTTCTACACGAATGTACCGTTCCCCCCACCCGTCGCGGTCACTGTGTACCTCTTTTTGCTCGGCCTCCAGTACCTTTATGCTCTCAAATACTGGAAATAATATGTTATTTTTTTAACCCTACTGTATATGTTTTTGTTATTTTTTTTAATGAAACATCATAAGATATATATTATATTTAAAATTAAGATAATATTTTTTTTAATAGACAAGAATATATAACTTCTTATTTTATAGGTCATGTATATAACAAATTGAAATTTAAAGAACTTCAAAAAAAAATACATATAACCTAATTACTAATATGAGGTATTTTGTGTATAGATATATCAAAAAGAATTGACCGTATTTACAAGTCCAACTACTTAAAATCCTTAGATATGTCCACGAGAAAAATTGAAAAAAGATGGATGGAGGTCATGCGGGAATTTTTCTTATAAACCATAATTAAAATTTTTTTTTACGAAACCAACATGATTATTATTTTTTTTACAAAAACCATAAGAACCGAAATGCTATTTCGGTCCGTTATTTTTTTTTATTCCGGACTGAAATGACATTTCGGTCCGGTCCCCTTTTTGGATTTTCTGTGGTACTGGTTTGATAAGTTTTCATACGAGCCGTCACAGAAAATTTAAAAAGGAGACCCAAACGAAATGTCATTTCGGTCCGGAATAAAAAAAATAACAGACTGAAATGACATTTCGGTTCTTATGATTTTTGTAAAAAAAAAATAATCATGTTAGTTCGTAATTTTTTTTTTTAATTATGATTTATAAAAAAAAATTCTACATGCGGCATGCCCCCTCAATAAATTGGAAACTCGTGTTTTCTTCTTATTCTATGAATATTTTCTTTAATGTCATCATGACATTCACAGTTTCACACTATACTATTTTGCTCGCCTATTTTTATCCCTTTTCCCTACCTCTGAGGCGTATCTTATAAGCATCCTATGATCACTGCTATCGGATTCGGATATGTATATGATTGCTTGCTTGAAAAATCGAAAGCATGGGTCAAGTGTAATAGAGATCAAATATATTCGGCTCTCTTCTTATCTCAAAACTAGGATTACAAAAAAAAGGGAGATCATTTTTCCCTATATCTGCCACCTCCTACGGTATTCTATTCACAATTATTCACCTTTCACCGCTCTGCCTTTATCATAATTAGTTCTTTCTTTTTTCTCATTTTTAATTATTAAATTACTAAATTAGAAACAAATTTTTTTTTGTCAAACTTATCAAGTTAATTTATAGGAAGCTGATATGAGTACCCGCATTGTACCCGCACCTTAACTGTCATATTTCTGCGATCTGTGAGAAATTTTGCGAATTTAAACCACGAACATCTTCTACGTAATTTTCTTTTTCAAATGAGATCCATGATGACGTACTTTTGGGTTCGTCGTCACGTAAGTATTTATACCTATACTTGCAAGTATTTTTTTACATATGATACTGGATTACATCTGAAAATATTAATATCAAGTATTGTAAGTATTTATACTTGTAAGAAGTCAATTATTTTTGTTAGAGAAATGTTGACGCGGAGACTATTAGAGAATGTTGATGGGGGATACGGGGTCCCTACTACTTCATTAGAGGAAGGTTGACGCGGAAACGATTAGGAAACTGGAAAATGGGATGATCATATCAAGTTACGCATGCAAGTATTTATATCTTATTTTGCAAGTATTAATATTTTATGTTCCAAGTATTTATACCTATGAAGGTTGACGTGGAGACGAGTGTGGAGACTGAGAAAGGTGGACCATATAATTAGTGGGGACCATAGTACAACCTTCCTCTAATTAGTGGGGACCGTAGTACAACCTTCCTCTATTGTTGCTGCGGGTACAATGCGGATACTAAAGTGGGGGGATTGAAATAATTATTCTAATTTATAATAGATCCCACCAAAAAAAACATTATTTCAGACTCAAGTTTTTACAACGCTATAAAATGTAAAAGAGGAGGGTTCCAATACCTTATGCCTTCAAACATTATCATACCTCATATTTTATATCTTCATTTTCAAAGTCCAATCCGTCGATCCAAACCGTTCAATATGATATCCATACTAAAATATGCTTGAGAGGAAATTTTATAATTTTTGAAAACTTTTTACTATATTTTTAGATAGGCAGAAAATCACTGTTTTTGAACGGTCTAAATACAGTGATTTTGTACCTATCTTAAAAAAAAGTAAAAAAATTGCAAAAATTATAAAATTTTATTCACAAGCATATTTTAGTATGGATATTATGTTGAGCAGTTCGGATCGACAGTTTGGACTTTAAAAATAGAGATATACAATATGAGTTATGATGAAATAATTGTACTTCATGAATGCTGGCGGCCCTAGATAAACTATCGTCCTAATGCTATTTTACATTGAGGAGGGTACTAATACCTCATGTCTTTCATACCTCATTATAACTCATATTGTATATCTCCTTTTTTAAAGTCCAAACTGTCGATCCGAACCGTTCAACATGATATCCATACTAAAATATGCTTGTAGATGAAATTTTTTAATTTTTGCAAACTTTTTACTGTTTTTTAAGATAGGTACAAAATCACTGTATTTGGATCGTTCAAAAACAATGATTTTTTGCCTATTTAAAAAAATAGTAAAAACATTCCAAAAATTATAAAATTTCATCCCAAACATATTTTAGTATGGATATCATATTGAGCGATTTGGATTGACGAATTGGACTTTGAAAATAAAAATATAAAATATAAGATATGATGAAATATAAATATGAGGTATTGGATCCCTCCTCTTACTATTAAACATGAGAATTGAGATTGTTGTGTATTTGTGATTTCAGATAATAGATAAATAGAGACAAAAGTCTACTATAAACATGAATTTAATTTGTTGCACCAACTTAATAATTTTGGCATATCAGCAAATTTTATTGAAATAAAAAGCTAAATTTACCATAAAGGGAAGGGTGAACATGCCATAATAAATAAATAAATCGGCTACGCATCCCAAAAAAATCGAAAAATGAATAACAACATTATCAACCTATCTAAAGACATACCGAAATTTTTATTTCTAACATTTAAAAAAAAAAAAATAAACCAAATAACCATCATTTGATGAGATTTCGAATTCTAGCACGGCCGCACTGGCATTCTGCGGACCCAAATGCTAGAGACCACACAGGCGTTCTGCGGACCCATTTTTTTTTGTTTTACCGAGGCACAGCAGCGACATATCTCAAATTTTTTTTTAATATATTTTGGTTTTCTAGGAATGCCTGAGGCACCCGCGACAATCTCAAATTTTTCGTTTTTTAATATTTTTTGGTTTTCTAGGAATGCGTGCCACACATATATCTGAAAGTTTGAAAACGAGATGAAAAAAAAAATGAGTCCGCAGAATGGTTATGCGGATCCATTTAGGGGTCCGCATCGGCATTCTGCGGCCTCGCTGAAATGGGTCCGCAGAATACCGGTGCGGTCGTGCTAGAATTCGAAATTCCACCAAACGATGGTTATTTGGTTTATTTTTATTTTTTAAATGTTATAAATAAAAATTTCGGAAAGACATAGTAACAAATATCAGTGATTTAACTCAGCTGATTTGAAATTCTGGACAGTTCAAAGCAGTGATTTTCAACCTATCTAAAAAAATTAGTAAAATCAAAATCCAAAAATATAAAATTTAGTCTGCATGTGCATTTTCACATGTAGATCATGTTTAACAATTTGAATTAACTTTTTAAACTTTAAAAATAGATATATAAATTCATAACATGATTCGATCTGCAATATCCACATTACCATAACCTCATTCTGTATTTTATTATTGTAAATGTTGGCAAAAGCGTCTTTTTTATAACAAAAAAAAATTTAATTGAGGGGAAAAGGGATGTATCCGTTGGTCACGCTTGTGTTTCTTTTGGTGGGTAGAAGAGTTAGATTTAAGCCAGCTAACATTCAACTCTGAAATTAATGTCTTGGTCCGTGATTTAACTCTGTACGTATTACATCTTGTCCTCTTGATCTATGACTCCTTTCGCTGTCAAGTAAAAAAGGTCAAATAAATACTACTTGATGCGTGCCATATCAAGTAAAACAGGTACCTTCCATAAAATAAACTGTGCAACTGAACTAAGCAAATTATAATTTATGATGAGTGAGGCTATGGTGATATGCATGTTACACAATGATTTGTGTTATGAACTTATTTTTTTGTTTTTAAAGTTTAAACAATCAATTTGAACCATTAAACATTATTTTCTTCTGAAAATGTGCATGCAAACCAAATTTTACATTTAAAAAAAATAATTTACTATTTTTTCAAATTGGTAGAAAATCCCTTGATTTAAAATTTTTGAAACATCCAAAAACATTGACTTTCTACTATCTCATATCTCATAATATAGTAAGAAATTCTAAAAAATATAAAATTTAATCTACAAATATATTTTAATATAAAAATTATGTTTAACAGTCAACTATTTAAACTTTAAAATAAAAACAAAAATTTATAGAACGATTGGTAATATGGATATTACCATATCCCCAATCAGTTATGAAAGCAATATGACAATTCTTTGTTAAAGTTATCAGTGACTGATGTACATACACCTACCAGTTTTAAAAGCAAATTACCTGAACTGCGAAATTGCGAATGCGTCTAGAGTACACTAACTGACAAATTTATATGGAAATATGTAAGAGTGAGGCTATGGTGCTATGCATAGGATGGCTAGTGTACTACGGCTCAATATGGTACTTTTTAAAACCCTAACGGTCGATCCGAACCGTTCAATGTGATAACCATATGAATATGTACTTGCAAACTAAATTTTATATTTTTTCGAATTTTTTTATTATTTTTTTAGATAGGTAGAATTTTGATGGTCCAGAATTTTCAGAAAACACTGATTTTTCTACCTATCTAAAAAATAGTAAAAAAATTCAAAAAAATATAAAATTTAGTTTGCAAGTACATATTCATATGGATATCACATTGAACGGTTCTGATCGACCGTTAGGATTTTAAAAAGTACCATATTGAGCCGTAGTACACTAGCCATTGGTGCTATGCATAGCACCATAGCCTCACTCAATATGTAATATATAGTCCGTGCATGCCTTCTATTTTCTTGTTACTTGTAACTAGTACAAACTTCTTCATATTTCAGATTTTAAACAGCTTGCTTTTTTGAGAAAACTTCCATTAATTTTATTTGCAAAGTAAAAGTCAAGTCAGGTGAAAATCTAATCATTAGTGCTATTGAAAGGTATTATTTGCAAAGTAAAAGTCAAGTCAGGTGAAAATCTAATCATTAGTGCTATTGAAAGGTACCTTAGTTGGTGGAAGTATCTTGTATAAAACAAAAAAATGTAGATATTTGAAATATCGCCGTATTTTTCTGGTAAAAATGTACATTGTAACTTTAAATGGTACGATCGATAAGTAGGAGCAGATCTATGTGTAGCCAGGAGTATTCAATCACCTCCATGATTTCATAATTATTAATCATATATATTGAATTTTTTTTTAAATTTTTATATATATCAGTTCCCCTCATATATTATCACATATATATATATTTATTTGTAATCTAGTGTTTAAAATTCTAATTTATTATTGCGAAAACTTAGGTTCAAGTTCTGCCCATGCACTAGCATTATGCATTTTAAATGTTAACCCCCCTATTTAAATTTTTTAGTATAAGAAGCAAAATGAAGGTATTTCGGTCATATAAAAAAATTTAGCAGAGTTGATTGAAGTTACAAGAAAATTCGAGTTTTGGGGTGATTTATAAAAACAAAGAATTTTATAGGTGATTGTTAAAATTAGAAGTTTGAACAACTAATTCTACAATTCAAAAGGTTTGGAAGGACTGAAAGCATGGCTTGTTAAACATTTTCAATCTGTACAGAGCTTGAGCAAAATTCAAGAAGAGGCCAATTTAATGTACGCAGCATAAATTTTTTAAGACATTTCAACTTAAAACTAAGGTTTAAAGAATGTCAAACTAGTATATATTTAACATACTATATACTATAAATCTTTGGTTCCTTATTCACGTATATATAGTTATTAATTCAGAAATTTAAATAGCGGTCATATATAGCGGGACTATTTAATATATAGACGTTATGTTGCTATACATGCAACTCAAGTTGTGTAATTTAGTGTTTTTATCGATGGCGATCTATTAAGTGGCATATAGAACAAGTAGCGGATATTTTAACATTAATAGTGGATTTTTTTTTTTTAAATTCCCTGTTTTAATTTTCATTATTAAACCCCTAATTTATATTTTTCCTTTTTTTGTGACAACAACTACTATTAAAGCATATATGGTTAAAATACTTATATTTTTATTACTTTAACTAGATACTATGTAATGTGATATTTTATGATTTGTTGTAATCTATTGCACAATGTTAATTTATTTCTTAATCATCAATAAAATAAAATTGTCAATATTTGTAAACACTCCATATAGATTATTAATTAATTTTTAAATTCACTCTAATTTAATATGCAATTCATCTGATTGTAGAGATGTCACATATAATTTACGTTTATTGTTTTGAACTTTTGATAATAGTTTCATCGTTTTACATGGTTGTTAAATGAGTTCTGATACGTCCTATCTCGGGAGATGAGGCCGTATGGAAAGTTGGGCTGAGCCGGATTCGTCGGCAGGCCGAGATATGGATCGAGTTAGGAACTCGGGGTGGATTGTGAGAGATTCGGACTCTGACCTGTATGATCTCTCTCTTAGTTTAAAATTGCCTCCCCCGTTTCCTGGGAATCATCCCTCGTTTCCTGGGAATCACTGCCTTATATAGTCCAGCCATAACTGCCATCTCGGGCGTTTATGGAGAACGTGGGCAGTTATGTCAGCCGTTACTGGGACGTGGGCATTAAGCTAGCCGTTACTGGGACATCGGCATTAAGCTAGCCGTTTCCCCGGCTATCCCGTATGTCGGTTGGCATGGGCCTATTTTAAGGCTCTGGTTTGGGGCCGGCATATTGGGCCCCGGCTTAACGAGCTTTTGGGCTTTTTCATATGACGTCGGGTTGGCCTTGTAAAGGTCCGAATCCCAGTCTTTCATGGCCCAATTTGGAACAAGTAAAAGGGCCTGTGGAACATGGCCCTATCATTAGCCCCCGAAGTCGGAATGCATCAGCGAGATGCTTTCGACTTGAGGGTGGATAACTCATAAAACATACTTTATTAAATGTTATCTATGTGTTGGTGATGTATCATCTTGGGTTTAAAACATGTCGGTCATCTATCCCGGACACGTAACCCGAAGTTAATGTGTTATCATAGTGAGTAACCTGAGACAACTAAGCGTACTTAGTGTCGAGGATTTTTTTTTATTACCGACATTAGTGTATTAGTCATGCTGTAATAACTCGGGTGTGGCATATGTCGGGTACATGTCTTGTTACAAACCCAACAATTAATGTGTTAATATATACCTATCTCGGTATGTATCCGACAGTTAATGTGTTAACATACTTGCCATTTTTTTTTTTTTTTTTTTTTAACAAGCAACATGGTTTCCGAGTTAGTCAAAGATCAGTAAAAGAAGTGAATCATAGAAATGATAAGTAATCATTGATATCGTAAAAGCAGAACAAGCCTAAATATATAAGAAAACATCGAAATCATACAACGCCTCGATCTAGTAAAATATCGAAATCATACAACGCCTATTTAGACTAAACATGGGACATGAGATATGTAGTGCTTGGAAGAATATTTCCACTATTGGCGCCATGTCTGTCATGTCGCGCCTTCCAAGCACCACGGTGTCCATGTTCGGCAAAAAGACGGGTGTGATGTCGTTTCTTGGAAGATGCTTAATACATCTCGTTATCTGTGTCCTCAAAAAGGTTATCATCGTTGAGTTCATGTTGGGTAGCGGTGTGCAAACTCGGCCCACCGGTATTGCGGGATAAACACCCAGGGCACTTCCAAAACCGACGACGTTGGTCCGAACGGCCCTGGATATCGTAGTGGTCGAAACAACTCCACTCATAGCACATCCGGCATTTCACCATCTCGTGCTTGGCCCCTTGGTCATGGCATATGACACACCAACGCAACTTGGGCTCGAGGTCGAACTTGTAAATGTCGTTCTCGTCCTCTTTGGTGAATGGGGGTGCCTTAGCGAGGGTGAGGTCGATAAGGTCACCAATTTGGAAGTCCTCATTGGCGAGCATCCAGTCCAAATCTTCCTCCGGAAAGTGCTGGAGAAGAGTCCATCTCTCAGGCCGAGATAGGTCGCGTCTCGGGGTTCGAGAGCGATGTGGAGTGGGGGGTGGTTGGTTGCGGTGACGTCTTGGGGGTTGGTCAGTGCTACTCTGACCGTGGTCGAGAGGTGTTTTGTTTTTAGAAACCACTCTCTTGAAAGGCATCTCGGAAGTATAGAGATTGGTAAAAAGTTCAGAGTAAAAATGTGCCTTTTACCGTATGGTGACTCTGGTATTTATAGTCGTTAGGGTGAGATATTGCCATAAATAACGTGGGCCATATTGCCTAAATAGGTAGCCGCCAGCTACTAGCCATAAATGCCATTGGGCGTTGTGTAAGCTATACGAGATGACAGGCTTTCGGCGTTTTCGAGGTGGTCAAATTGACTTACATTAGACGATATTGAGAAGTATTAATGAAACGCCTATGCAAAACATATATTAATCAAAACAACACGAGATGAAAACCTCGGCTGAGTGTTACAACATAAGCATATATTTAAAGTTGAAAAGTAGACATCGAATTATAACAAAAGGCGGGCTATTCCCGTGATATTCTATAAATAGCTAAGGCTATTCATGACGGAAGCGCTTAGCTCGACATTCTTGATCAAGGCATCTCTTGCAGGTGAAGGATGTGAAGCGGGGATCACCATTGTTCCGAGGTGATCTGCGGGCTAAACACCCGGGGTGAAAAGCTTCTTCACAACCGTCACAGTGGAACATGTGCTGATAGTTCCCTCGGGTTCTGCAAACAGCGCATCTATCCCAGGCTAACGGGTCGTCTTCTTCTTCCCCCAGGCTAATTGGGGGTGGCTCGATGTTGATCTCGGGGTTCCGATGTTGGGGAGATGGGTGTGGTGACGGAATGTCTTCATTCTCCTTCTTAACCCCGTCCTTTATTATTTTGTCAGCGGCCATCTTGTTACAGCCCGAGTTGGAAGGGATAGTTGCGATCGCTGGGTCTTCCGTTAAAGGGAGACGGAGGTATTATATATAGTATGCCGGCATTAATTACTCGACGCCTCGTCTTCCGTTAACCGTCGTCAGCCATCAAATCAGCCGCCAAATCAGTCAGAGATACAGGGTTATGGCGCAATCCCCGCATGACACCTGGCGCGCGTCAACTCGGCAAGAGCCCGATTCCCTTGATACAGCGCGGGAATCGAGGCGTCGCCATGATGAAACGCGACGCTTCGTGGCTCCTTTTCGAAATTCGCACGAGTATTGAGCGGGAAAAAATGGAGACCCTTATATATACCCCGCCCCGACCCAGCCTTTCATTATCGTTTATCTTGAGCAACTCAACCTCGGAGCCAAAGAGCGAAAATAATCTCGGTGTTAGCAGAGAGAGTTAAAAGCTTTCAGATAACTTCGAAAAAGACGTTGGACGAAGATCGAGTTGCGAAGAACTTCAATATAAGGTAATTCTTTATCACCTCGGTAGTCGACCATACATTGACTAATCTTATCTGTGACTATATATGAATATTGCCGAGGTCGATTGTAATGTAGTTGACCACTTTAAATATGGTGAGGTTATCAACCTTTAGGATTATTGACCTAATCTCGGCAATCGCGTAGTAATTGATAAGTCGGTAAATGTAATACCGTAGAAATAAAGAATAGCGGTTACCTAAGCCAATCCTGTTTCTTCATAAATTTAGAAATGGCCGAGGAACAAGGAAGATCTCGGGATTCATCGCCCGCTGCTTCGGGGGAGTTCTCCCCACTATCTCATCAACCCCTCCAGCCAGGTAGGGGCAAGAATTTGCATGGTATGACCCCTCCTCATTCCGGCATCTTACCGGAAGACGTTGAGGAAGAGCAATACATCGAAGGGAATGAAGGGGATGGGGAAAGTCCATCTCGGGGAGAACTCGTTGTAACCTCAGCAGGAACGTCTCAGGGGCCTGCGAAGTCCAGAAAGAAAAAAGCTGCTGCTCCCCGTGATGGTCATGGGGATGATTTGATTTTTCAAGTATCCGCCAGTATCTCTCCTAAACTGGTTGTCCGATGTAAGACTTATGCTGATGCCTTTTACGAGGAGCTTGTGGATGAAGCGGATAGGGAGGAATATCCGCGACATGCACTGCAGCTGAGAGCTCCGGGCCCGAATGACCGAGCGCATGACTCGAGTCTTGGCATGTGCTTATATTGGAAAATGCCGAAATGCGATTTCAAAGTAAGGGTTTCTAAGTTCGTTCGCGAGATATTACGACATCTCGACGTGGCCCCTGCACAGTTAACCGCACCCACATGGTGTTACATCATGAGTTTTAAGTATTTGTTTGATTTCATGCCTGAGTTAAAGCCAGATTTCCCGAGTGTAGGGTTGTTCTTTCATTATTTCGCTCCTTTATATAATAATGAGAGTCATCTCGCAATTCGGAAGCGTGGAAAAGTTGCACTGTTTGACAAATTGTCAAAGGCGGATGATTGGAATCATGGGTGGGTATATCTCGAGAATCCCACCTAATTGCAGTGCTTCCGTGAAGTACGTAGGAAGTGGCGTCCTCTAGAAAGGAAAAGCTTGATCCCGGGTCCACCACCATCCCTGACTTCACGCGAATTAAAAATTATTAAAATTATTGACCGTTATTTCTCAAGTTAGTCTCTCTTTTTTTATTTGCACCGATATCTCTTTGCATTGTATTCGTTTGTTTATCTCGTATTGTCATGGATAACTTGTTAACTCGTGCATATTTCTAATGTCGTAGGTCGCGGTTTTATGGCACTACCTTGGAAGGCTATTCGTCCAATTCCGATCTTTGCTAATCCCGAGGACGGTTTTGTTAAGAAGACAGGGGTTCCGAATACCCCCAAGTCGGGTCCCGCAAAGGTTCGAAAGGCTCCGAAGTCAGTTCCTGCCAGTGCTACAGCAGCTCTCCCGAAGTCATCTTCCAAATCTGCTGCTGCCATCAAGAGCACGAAAGACGGTACCTCTGGTTCCTCCAAACCTGGGGGCTCTCAAAAGAGGAAGGACACCTCCCTGAGCGTTACGAGGGTAGAGAAGGGGAAAGAAATTGCGGTAGAGGAGCCCGAGTCCAAGAGACAGAAGATTGTTTTGGGGAGGCCCGAGACTGAGGGACCCTATCAAGCTCAACTTACCACTGCAGAGGAGGAACTAGAGAAAATTATTGAGGACGCCGCGGGCGACGTGTGGGATCCTGCGGAGGACCACAAGGAATTCCTCGAGTCGCGAATTTCCGATCAAGGGCGACATACCGGGTTTGTGTGGGGGACCGGGATTTCTCAGGGGTTCCCAGACAGTATATTGGCCCATCTCCCCGGGTATTATGTTATGCAGAACGAGGAAGATCATCCCGAGGTCCGTGCCGCGTATTCTCGGGAAACCTTTAGGTTAACCACGACTCAACATCAAAAGAAGTGGGCTGAGGAGCACCCTGACCAAGTCGTGGGCCAGGTGTTGAGGTCGTTGCATGACGCCGGGGTTTACTTCGGGTTCCTCAAGGACTCGTTTGATAATGAGAAGCGCGGTGCTCTTGCTGTTACTTCTGATCAAGAGGCGCTCAACAAGGCAATTCTGGAGAGGAACCACTTTATGGAATTGGCGAAAAATAAAGACAAGGAGAGGCGAGTAGCCACTGGCCAAGCCGCCGTAAATTTGGTGAAATACGAGCTTGCTCGGTACACGGGTATGAGGGCTGATGCCGAACGCCAGGAAGCTGAGGTAAAGGCGAAGCGTCATAAACGCAGGATGGAAAGGCACAAGAGCAAAGTTGTTCGTCTTAAGTCTGAGCTCAAGGCCCGAACCCAGGAGTTAGAGGAGGCGAAATCGGAAAATGCCCGTATACGGGATGAAGGGCAGAACTTGCCAAAGAAACATCTCAGCAAGTTCTTAGGCAGCAAAGCCTTCGCGCAAGCCGTTCCGTACGCAATAAAAGATATGATGACGCATACCGTGTATGATTATCTTAACCTGATGGGGGGTTTTTATCCGTTTAAACCCGAGCATGTCGGGTTTACGGCAGTGGAATCGGAAAAACTCGTGACCAGGGATCTGTCGAGCTATGGTTGGGATGAAGAAAAGGATGTATTTTTGAATCCGGATGGCTCCTTATTCAAAGAGGAACTCCAGCTCGAGAATCATCATCCTTTGGGCATTGTTCATCCTTGGCCCAAAGATAAATGGCCTGAACATCTCGACCTTCCTGATGGTGCCCCCGTAGCGGAGATTGAAAACCTTCCTTCTGATACTTCGTCTGAAGGAGAAGAGGATGACACCGAGGTAAGGGATGTCGAAGAGGATACCGAGGTGGGAGATGCTGAAGAGGGAACACCACTCATCAACGTGAGGAGCAAGAAGATGAATTGGATGTAAATCTTGTTAACTCTCCGCGTGGTGGAGAAGAAGATGCTCCTGTGAGGCTGAATTCTCCTACTTCATGTAAGTAAGAAGCTCTATTATTACTATCACCGAGGTGTTTCATTCATGCTTAACCTTACTAGTTTTGTTTTGTTTGTAGGAAGGATCATGTCGAGCCTTGGATGCAACGTCAACCTTAGTAAGATAGTTGTACCCCTGAGATGTGGGGGTTTTAAAGTTGTTGTAATATGTACGGTACTGTTATTATTATTTTTTATGCCCCTGAGATGTGGGGGTTATAACAGAAATTTTTGTAATACGATATTTGATACCCCCGGGATGTGGGGGTGTACTTGTTTCTTTTAATCGCATGTTTCTTTACCCGAAGTTGATTTTTTTTTCTTTCAAATTTATCTCGGTTGCATGCTTTAATTTTCTTTGTAAACAAGCAAAATGTGCTTGATAGTATATCCTTCCCCCCTTTTTTTTTCTTTTTTTTTGACAAAAATGGTCAATGTCGGGGGACAGGTACGTCGCGCAAACGTATGCGTTACCCCGAGGGGTTTTCTATAAATGTTCTCGACATAATAAAAGTCATGTTACTGGATTAACAGTCGTCGTCCCTTAGGACTACATTAATTTGTTGTGTATCTCGGGGGCATTACCCGAGACGCACTTCGTTGCCGTAAAAGGCTTTCGTTTAGATATCTCGGACCCAATAAATGAAACACAATCATAAATAATATCATATATATATTGATACAAGCTTAGAACCATACAAAAAATTTGTATCTTGGTCTAAGTGAATACATGAAATAAAAAACAGAGGCTTATCTCGCCTTGAGTACCTCGCGGCTAATAGAAACATAAAAACGACATACATTAAGTGTAGAATTTGCGTAGATGGCAAGTGTTCCATGGACGAGTAAGTATGAAACCACTCGGGTCTTCCAATTCATAAGCGCTTTTACCTCGCGGGCGAATGACCTTAAAGGGACCTTCCCATTGAGGAGCAAGTTTGCTGACATGTTTGCCAGTGGCTTCCACAGTTTTGAGTACCAAATCGCCCGGCTGGAATTCCCGAGGTACCACGTGTTTGTCAAATGCACGTTTTACCCTGCGTTGATACTCCATGGTGCGGATGCGGGCCTTCTCCCGACCTTCTGTGATGAGATCGAGTTCTGCGGTACGCGCATCGCGGTTGTTGTCAGTGGAATATGCCAAAGTACGGAGAGATGGTTCCATCATTTCAATTGGAGTGACTGCTTCCATCCCGAACACCAGAGAGTAAGGTGTTTGCTGTGTGGCTTCTCTCGGTGTCGTGCGGTAGGCCCACAGAATTCCATCGAGGATGTCGGGCCAATTCTTTCTGTTTTCTGCAACTTTCTTTTTGAGGCCATCCAGAATAGTACGGTTTGTGACCTCGGCTAATCCATTGCTAGCAGGGTGGCTGACCGAGGTAAAGTTGTTCTGAATACCCAGGTTGGAGAGGAATGTCATGGTGCGGGCTGCATTGAACTGTGTTCCATTGTCCGATATGAGCGCATGCGGTATGCCAAAACGACAAATGATGTTCCGCCAGATGAACTTCTCTGCTGCTGCGGCAGTGATAGTTGCTAACGCTTCGGCTTCGACCCATTTAGTGAAATATTCGACAGCAATGATAATCCAACGGCACTGTCCGACAGCTTTGGAAATGGCCCGACTATGTCTATTCCCCATAAGTCAAAAGGCCAAGCTCCTGAGATGGATATCTGATCGTAAGCCGGGATGTTGCTCAACTTGCTGTGGTATTGGCATCGCTCACACTTTCGGACCGCATCATGTTGCATGGTTGGCCAATAGAAACCGGCTCTGAGAATTCGCTTAGCAAGAGTTTTTGCTCCTTGGTGACTTCCGCAAATGCCTTCATGTACCTCGGAGAGCATTTGTGAGGCCGTCTCCTCATTGATGCATTTAAGCCAAGGTCGCACGTACCCCCGTTTGTAGAGGTGATTGTTGAATATAGAGTACATCGGTGCGATCCTTTTCAAACGTCGGGCTTCCAACTGATCGGTGGGGAGAACCCCGGTGTTAAGGAAATTCCACATCGGGGTGAACCAGGACTCACCGGGTTCACCGATGGCGAGTACGGCTACGGTATCAAGGTTGATGCTGGATTCCGGAACATCCATAACAATCACGGGCCGATCTTTGTCAAGGTTGCCCGCGGCGCCAAGTTTGGACAAAGCATCGGCTTGGCAGTTCTTGTTGCGCGAGACATGTTGGATATCAACCTCGTCGAAATGGCTCTTGAGCAGGTGGAACTGCTGTCGGTACTTGCGCAACTTCTCGTCCATGACTCGGCATTCATCGTTTATCTGCTTGACCGCTAACTCGGAGTCACTGCGAAGATGAACCTCGCGGGCGCCCAATTCTTTAGCTAGCTTAAGGCCTGCTATCATGGCTTCATATTCCGCGGTGTTGTTTGTTACCGGGAATTGAAAATGGAGAGCATAATTCAGGGTTTCCCCGTGTGGACCAGTGAGGGATACCCCTGCTCCAGCCCCTTGTAACGAAGAGGCGCCATCGACATGGATTATCCAACGTCCCTCAGACTCGGGAGGAACTCCGGAATACTCGGCGATGAAGTCGGTAAATATCTGGGATTTCAGAGCATTTTGTGGGTGGAAAGAAACATCGAACTCGGACAATTCGAGCGCCCAAGCTAATAATCGCCCGGATGAGTCGAAATTCGCGAACGCCTTCTTGAGTGGGATCCCGGTATAAACCTTGATGGGGTGAGACTGAAAGTAAGGCCTCAACTTCCTTGCGGCTATGATGAGGGCATATGCCGCCTTTTCGATCTGTGAATATCTGGTCTTAGCATCTCGAAGTACATGGGAGACAAAATAAATCAGTTTCTGGTCCCGCCCTTCTTCTCGAACAAAGGCTGCGCTTACTGCATGACTTGTTGTTGCTAAATACAGTACCAAGACATCGCCCGCGGTCGGCCTGCTGAGACATGGTGGATTGGCGAGATAGGCTTTGATTTTTTCAAAGGCCATGGCACATTCATCTGTCCATTCAAATTTGGCTGACTTGCGCATGGCTTTGAAGAAGGGGAAACAGACGTCCCCGGACCTCGCGATAAATCTGTTGAGAGCGGCTAACTTGCCAGTGAGTGACTGTAATTCTTTGAGGTTCCGAGGTGGTTTCATATCAAGGATGGCTCGCGACTTTGAAGGATGGATCTCAATGCCTCACATAGAAATCATGAAACCAAGGAATTTACCACCGGTTAGACCGAAAAAACTCTTCTTCGGGTTGAGTTTCATGCTGGCTAAATTTAGTGTCGCGAAGGTTTCTCGGAGATCTCGGACATGGTCGAGGTCGGACATGCTCTTGACAAGCAAGTCATCTACATATGCCTCTACATTTCGTCCGATCTGGTCGTGGAATACAGTGTTGACCATGCACTGGAACGTGGCTCCAGCATTGCGCAACCCAAAAGGCATGACCCGATAGCAATATAGCCCCGAGTTGGTGGTGAAGGCGGTCTTTTCTTCGTCATCTTGGCTCATCCGGATTTGATTGTACCCGGAGAACGCATCCATGAAACTGAGGTAGGCATGCCCCGAGGTAGAGTCGACCAGTTGGTCAATTTTGGGCAATAGAAATGGATCCATAGGGCATGCCTTGTTAAGGTCAGTATAGTCAATACACATACGCCAGTCGCCATTGGACTTCTTGACGAGTACGGGATTGGCTGTCCATTCAGGACACTCGACATTCCTGATAAAACCAGCATCGAGTAATTTCTGTACTTCGCGTTTCATAGCCTGCTGCCGTTCTTCCCCCATGTTACGTTTCCTTTGCCTAACTGGTTTTGAGCCCGACTTAATATGTAGGCGGTGCTCCGCTATTGATCTCGGAATGCCTGGCATGTCGGCTGCGGTCCAGGCAAAAACAGACTGGTTTTCTCGGAGAAACTTGATTAGTTCGTCCTTTGGTTGCCCTTGTACTGTCTTTCCGATGTTGAGTGTCTTGCCATCACCCAAAACGAGTTGTTCGACTTCGTCGGCTGGCTCAAGGGAAGCGTTGGCCCCCGCTTTATCAACTGGATCTAGCGTAAGGTTGGTGTTTGGAGGTAAATAATCGGTACTTGCGCGCAACCGCTGTTGGTTGGTTTTTGCATCCGACTGCTCGACCTGTTGGACAGAACCTCCTTGACCTTGAATGGATGTCATGTAGCACTCACGCGCCACCTGTTGTTGGCCACTTTCTTCCCTAATCCCGTTATCTGTGTGAAACTTGATTTTAAGATGAGAAGGGGAGATAATGGCGCCGATTTTGTTCAAGGTCCCTCTTCCTAAGATCGCGTTGTATGCAGAGGGAGCGTTAACAATGAGGAAGTCCACCATGACTTCCACCGTACGAGGAGACGTACCGAATGTCACTTTGAGTGGCATCATACCCCGAGGTCGAAGGGCATCTCCCGTATAGCCTATCAAAGGTGAGATATGCTGTTGGAGGACGCGAGTGTCGAGGCCCATTTGTGTGAAAGCCGACAAATACAGGATGTCTGCTGAGCTTCCCGTATCGACTAACACCCTCTTAACCCGGTGCGTGCTAATTTTGAGGTTCAGCACCACGGGATCATCGTGTGGACTAGAGATCTCACCTAGGTCCTTCTCGGAGAAAGATATTGCTTCCTCCGGCCGAGGTCGCTTTTTGTCGGTTTCGACCTGTAGAACAGTGGGGTATGGCTTTCGATTGTCGCGAGGTAAGATTTTTCGAACGGTACCGCGATGGCCTCCACTGATCACGTTAATGACAGGGCTGCTCTGCCGTTCCTGGCGCCTTGTCTCGGTACCATCCCGGGTTTGAGGACTGACCTCACCAACCCGAGGTCCCGTATAATCCTGTCTGTATGGAATGGGTTTCTTGAAAACCTTACCTTGGCCGTTGTACTTCCTGAAGAACTTTTTGAAGAAGTCGGGGTTGATAAACTCGACCAGCTTTCCCTCTCGGGCCAATCTTTCCAGTATGTCTTTGAGTTGGAGGCATTCCGCGGTGGAATGCCCGGTGAATCCGTGGTACTCGTACTTCATGGAGTTATCTTGTACCGTAAAAATGCCTTCAGGCAAAGGCGGAGGGAGGTCGAACATACCTTCTATGATGTTGTACATCTCATGCCGCTTCTTGGTGAGAGGCGCGTACCTCACGAAATGTGGCCGGTACCCATTAGTGCCGGATTTATGTTCCTGTTCGGTCGGTTGGTTTCTTCGAGGTTCTCTCTGGTTGCGAGACCTATCCTGAGCTGGCTGTTTGTTTGTTGGATGATGGGGAGATCGAGATCTAGGCCTCGTGGGGCTCCCGTTATCATCCTCGGCACGGATGTAACCCTCCGCAAAGGTTACAAACTCCCTCAGAGTTGTCATCTTTTTCATGTGAGCTTCGTAACGCAATGTGCCCGGACCCCCTTTGCGGAGCCCTTTCTTGATGGCGGCTAAGGCGAATTCTTCATTGAGGTTCTGAATTCGCCGAGATGCCTGTATGAAACGGTTAACAAATGCGTCTGTTCTTTCGCGCTGTCCCTGGACAATATCTTGGAGCATCTCGCACGTGGCTTGCGGGGGTTTGATAATCGTGTACCTCTCTAGGAATAGTTTCGCGAAGTCCTCGAATTTGTTAATGGACCTCCGGGGTAATGTCATGTACCAATCCCACGCTTCTCCAGTTAAGCAAGTGGTGAAGACACGGCACATGATGGCATCGGTGGCTCCAAGAAGGCGGAGTCGCTCAAGGAATCCATACACAAAGTTGTGCGGATCCTGCGTATCTCCGCTACCCCGAAAGCTAGGGAGGGTTGTCGGATACTTGAAATCCATCATTGATTGGTGGTAGATATCTCTGGACAGGGGCCATCCTCGATTCCCATAGGTCGAGTGTAGGTGCCTGCCTTCTGAGATTTGAGCTCGGCTAGTTTGGCCGCAAGTCCAGTTTGGATCAGCTCTTCAACCTGAGCCATGCTGATACCTCGGGTAGGGGTAGGTGATCGCCGGCTCCTTCTTCGATCATTGCGGCGAGTTTTATCCCGACCTCGGGGTGGACTCCGGTCGCGTTCCCTACGGGAGCGAGATTGTTCACGGCGAGATGGTCTGGGCCCTCTGCCATGATAAGCTGATTCTCGCTCGTTGTTGCGGTGGACTTCGGGACCTCCGGCATGTGGCGGTCTCTCGGGATCAGGTCCCCTATTCTCGTCCTGCCCTTCCGGCCGTCTTCCTTCATCGGGGTGTACCCCTGTTTGCTGGACATTCTGGCCTCTACGTGCAGACTGGACCTGTTGTCCTGATGAGGTGGGCGTGTCTGTCTGGTTACCGGTTCGGACCTGTATGAATTCTGGGTCCAGATTTCTTGGAGAGACATTTGCCGGTCGACTGTGGACACGGTATGCTGACAAAGGTCGCGGTATAGGTGCAATGGGAGGCAGAGTCTGATTCGCAGGTGGCGGTGGCACTTGCTGGGAGTGCGGTGTTGGACCTGTCATGGGGTGTATCCCGTTAACGCCTCCCGGGCCCCATTGTCCGGGTGGTGTCACGTAAGGGTACTGGGGACCCGTCGGGTTGTAGGGCGTGTAAGGGATCGTGCCGTATTGGTAATACGGTGTTTGCGGAGTATAATAAGGTATGTATGGTAACTGATAAGTACCAGTTAATGGGTTGTGCTCGACGTAGAGCGGTCTAGTCGTGTTCCCTCCGGTGAACGAAGGTCGATTAACGATGTCGGGGCCTGTGTGGCGAGACTGTGCAGGTTGGGGACCATGGGGTCGTATCATCGAGCTGCTAGGCCTCGCCCCAGGAGGCTGATTGTGGGAGGGGTTTCCTGTAGGCGGGGTGACCAAAGGAGGTGGTGTGATCGTTACTCCTGGCGGGGTCGTCACCCCTGGTGGGAGCGGGATTGATGTGTTTGGAAGAGCCATCTAATTCTTGTCTGTTCGAGCTAGGCGTGGCCCCACGGTGGTTGATACGTCCTATCTCGGGAGATGAGGCCGTATGGAAAGTTGGGCTAAGCTGGATTCGTCCTGCCAAAGGATGGCAGGCCGAGATATGGATCGAGTTAGGAACTCGGGGTGGATTGTGAGAGATTCGGACTCTGACCTGTATGATCTCTCTCTTGGTTTAAAATTGCGTCCCCTGTTTCATGGGAATCACTGCCTTATATAGTCCAGCCATAACTGCCATCTCGGGCGTTTATGGAGAACGTGGGCAGTTATGTCAGCCGTTACTGGGACGTGGGCATTAAGCTAGCCGTTACTGGGACATCGGCATTAAGCTAGCCGTTTCCCCGGCTATCCCGTATGTCGGTTGGCATGGGCCTATTTTAAGGCTCTGGTTTGGGGCCGGCATATTGGGCCCCGGCTTAACGAGCTTTTGGGCTTTTTCATATGACGTCGGGTTGGCCTTGTAAAGGTCCGAATCCCAGTCTTTCATGGCCCAATTTGGAACAAGTAAAAGGGCCTGTGGAACATGGCCCTATCAAGTTCCTTCTAAACATAATTTTATTTTATTTTATTTATTATCTTTTATTTTACTTTGAAACGGACATGAACATTTTTTTAATCACATTTAAAAGTATGTATTTAATTTGCATTCGAAAGAGTTATGATTGCTCGTCGACGGGCAATCATAACTCTCTCACAATAAATATAAAAAAATGTAAAACATTTACAGAATAAAAGGACAGATTTTTTTTAAATCAAAGTAAATTATATTGATTAATTATCAAATGGAATTAAACTATAAAATATGCTAAAATTGGATGAATTATGTGTAAATATAAACATTAAGATAAAACTAAAATGATAGGATAAGTTATTATGTTAAAGAAAAAAAAATCAGCACTTTATTTTTAGAAAAACTAGTCAATAAAAGAAGAAAAAATCTAGGAAATAATTTTCCAATATATTTTCAGCTCAATTTTATTTCAAAAACTTGAAATATATGTTTTTGTAATTTTGTGCTTAAATTTCGATTAAATATCTGGTCGTTCTTATTGGCTTGAAGAGAGTGCATTAATCTGATGCAAGAACAAACGTCACAGGAGAACTGGAGAACAAACTTCAGATGTGGGCCCAAAACCACCTTTCATTTTGGGTCGCAATTTATGGAACAGTAATAACAAACGCAACGGGTCCCCAGTTACTCTATTAAAGTCCTTCCGGAAATGAAACGGTATCCTATGTAGGCCGTTTTGAATCGGTCCCAGGCTCTATCTGACGGTTCTGATCACGCCAAGCCGTTCTAACCGCCAAATGTTTACATCTTCTCCTCCAATTCTGATTAATGGAGACGATCGATACTGTATAGGTTCAAAGGTAAGCGTTTCTCCAGTTGTGATGCAAAATGGAGAGATAAATATGTTTTTCATTTATCCAAAAGGGTATCCTATGAAGACTGTCGGAAAGAATAAAGGTCCTTATTAGTATTACGGTTAGCCTGGACGGTTCACCTTATGTTAAGATAGTCTAGTCGTTTTCTTACTGGGTGAACATCTCCATAATATCCTGATTAATTGGCGCTAATCCCTAGATCAGGATAATGAAATAAGACGGAGAGACAACGTACCGAGATTTGATGAGAAAAAGGAAAAAGAGAAGTGATAAGGTAGCTTCTAAAGGGTCCCACCGATTAGATAAAAGTAAAAAGCTTAGAAGATCATCCTTGGAGAAATCACATGCAACTCAGCCTTCTCTTGAGGGAACGAATCTAATCTCACTATAAGAACCGAGAGAGAGTTCCTTGGTAGCTGCTACCAAGTTCTCAAAAAAAAAATAAAGAACCGAGAGAGAGAGAAAGAGAGAGAGGAGAGAGAGAGGTTTGAGGTTGCTTCTACCTCTATTTTCTTTCTGCTTCCATGTCGGTTTCATCAGAATTCGTGCTAAGGCCAATCCTGACCAGCAATCAAAGGAATGGACCTCCGAATGAGGAATCTCAGCCATCCAAGAAAGAAGAGGATAGAGAGGAAGAGTGTGAAACGCCAAAGGGAGAAGATAGTAGAATTAGTTCTCCATTAACATGTTGTCCTAATCCACCGAGAAAAAGGAGATGTGTGGTGATTGGCAAGAGAATTCCGCAAATTGAGGTCATGGCAGTAGAGAAAGAGGAGATGGATAGGCTGTTTGTGAGAAGAGATCTAGTCGGGTGTGGCATGTCGGTGAAACCTGGATCCAAGAGGAAAAGGTGCAGTGTAAGTGATGAATGAGATCTATCTTTTATGTCATTATATTTGTAATCTGTCTATCGATTTCTCAAGTTCTTAATTGTGTATGGTATAGTAGTATGGATTTCCGTCAATTTTTTTTATTTTTTGGTTTTGGTTGGGATGTAAAAGAGATAATTCTATATATGTACTTATGTGAAAAGATAGGAGGGGGGTTAGGGTTTGATAGTTATATGGCGTATTGTTGTAAGGTGCAAAGGAGATTGAGGTCACGTTTTTGTAGTGATTTTTCATCAATTCGTGGAGGAGTTGTTCTGTCTTCTTTGTACTATATAAATTCTTTGTTGAAGAGTAATTATTTATTTATTTTTTTGGTAAACAATTAATTATCTTTTTATTGTTGAAGACTTGAACTTGAAAAAATCAGGGTTGAACACTAGGTTTCTCTCTCTACAGTAGATGCGCACTTGGCCACTTGCGCAATATTGTTGTTAAGAATTAACAATTTTGTTTTTCAAACTGAAAAATAGTTAAATATGCTTCATGTTTTGTCACGATTGCAAATTCCTTTATCAGCATGTTCTGTCAGTGTCAGAATTACAAAATCCTTGCTCAAATCTGAAAGATATTGAACTCTCATCTGCTGTTATGCACTATTTAATAGCTCGCTTTTAAAAAAGCAAAAAGAAAATTTGTGCTTTTGCTCATTTTTTGTCGATTTAATGGGTGTAAAAACTATTTTTAGTTTTTAAGAATATTATTAACTATTGAAATAATTAGAACATATATAAATCGTAAGAATTTTAAATTTCAAAGACCCTGCTCTTAAATAATTAGACCTTGTAATATAAATAGCCATTTGTAATTGAAAAAAGACACAACATATCAATATACAATATTTTTTCTCCTCAGCTGTGCATCTCTCTACAAAAACAACAGTATCCACTGTCGAGAGAGAGAGTACAGTTGACAGACTCTGTCAAGATTTTGAGAGAGAGAGAGAGTAATTTGACAGCCACTGTCAAATATTTCAAAAAAGAGAGGCTAGGGGGTTTTCAGTTTTGGTTTCAGTTAGGACATTTATTGGAGCAGTTAAAACTTGACAGAGTGATTGACACGTTTCATCAACTTCCCCGGATTTGTTAAAGATGAAAAAAAGGAAGATAAGGAAAAGGAGAAAATTAAATAATGTAAGCACAAAGAAGCATCTGCGTTTGGAAGTAAGCCTAGATTGTATTATACGCGACAACTCGGGTTATAATTGATTACACTACTAGCTGAATTTATCTTTATATGTATGAAACAAAAGAAGAACATGAGCCCTATATGTTTTGGTGAAGACGATGATTATAAAAATAAGGTTCACTATATAAGGGATTGCACTGCACAGACATCTCTGTAAAAAAATTGTCTACTTCATATTGACAATGAAAATTAAGTCTATTCAAGCTAGAGAGCAAGATCAATGATGTTTTACATGGAGAGTTTTTGAGATATCTGTTAGCATGAATGATGAATCTCATATATAGCAGACAAACATAGAAATCCTTATTAGTAATATTTTGCTCTGAAAAATGATACAAATTCATATGAAAACTGTTCATATTTTTGCCAGTACCAAAAGAAACTAAGGATATTTTTTTATGTTTGCAAGTACCAAAAGAATATACGTCACATACATACAAAACTGCCAAATATCCCTAGCCTAAATTTGTTTAAAACTACAGAACAAACTTTTTTTTTTTTTTAAATTAGTAGGAGAAAAGCCTACTATATTTCATTAAATAAACCAAAAAAGTACATAGACGGGAGTATATACAAGACAGAACAATCTAAATTACTTTCCTTTGTCTTTCATTCAATTAAAACTGTCAAATTATATGTATTGAATTTTAGTGTCTTTAATTTCAAAAAATAGCCAGATATAGAGTATACCTCAACACATGTGCTTGGGAGTATGTGCCATCACATATTGAAGACCATAAACCTGACAATATTTTTTGAGATTAATTTTAGTATTCTATCCAGGCGTAGAAGATGTTGATATATATGATTTATAATATATGAGATTCTACCCACTTGTAGTAGATATATATATTGACTATCAAAAAGGTATTGGAATTAAATATCTCATTAGTTCTATAAAAAAAAATGGAGCGAGTCCAAACTAGCATGCAAATCTGATCCAATTATCTCAGATAGCATGGTTCACATGACGACCAACTAACTAATTAAAAATGGGCAGTTTGTGCAGTTCTCTGGTTGGACACGGTGCAGTCCGACTGATTTAATTCTGACGGTCTAGTCTAGGTCTAGGGTAATAAAATTGTCTAGCTGCAATTGTACGGGTCTGAAACTCTATTTAAAAATGTCACAAATCCACAACAGGTATAGAAATTCTAAAATAGGAAAGAGTTCGTTGTAGGCCCAAAAACGGGCCTCAATAGATGCTTTTAGCGTCTGGTACATTCTCTTTCTCAGTGAAAAGTGGGCCCCGGCCCAGTAATAGTCCAAAAAAGATACATGGAGAGAGGGTCCGAGGGAGGTAGATCAGAGCTAGTATTAAAAAAAAAAAAAAAAAAACAGAGAGACATGGGCATAAGGCAGTCTGTTACATGGGATTCTATTATTTCTGTGTAAGCTAGCTATTTTTTGTTGTTTTGTTTATGCATGGTTTCCGAAACGCATAGAGAAAGCAGGAGGTGGATGCAGTAACACAGAATACGGAAAAGGCATGAGAACGGTTAGGTCAATTTCTATGTCAGAAAAATGACTCATTACCTTGGGGTCTCGTATTTTTCTCATTAACTAATGTGGCCCCCCTTGTTACCGTGTGGGTCATGATATTTCATACCAAGAAGTATGCTTGTCAAAAAGTTCTTCGAAAACTTTATAAATTATAATTTCTCATCATCTACAATCATGATTGTCTGGTTTTAAACAGGTGATTCATCAAGAAAATTGAACAAGCAAAATAAATTTATTCATGTAAAGATGGGTGGAAAGCATAGATATAACTGGAAAATTGAGATTTGAAAGCTGAATAAGTGTGAATTTGTAGTAATAATTTATAGGAGGGTCAGAGCTGTGATCCTGACTAGTTGGATTATGGATTAGGACTTGATGTAAGAATCTGGCTAATATGCTACGCGTAGCATAGAGTCCCTCCGTGCTACGCCTCAATTTTTGAGTTTTCAAAATCTTAATGGTCGATCCGAATCGTTTAACATGATCTCCATATGAATATGTACTTGCAAACCAAATTTTACATTTTTTAGAATTTTTTTACTATTTATTAAACCACTTTGAAAATTACTGATCTAATGGTCCAGAAGATTTTACTGTTGTGTACAAATTACTATTTTTTCAAAGTGGCTTAATAAATAGTAAAAAAATTCTAAAAAATGTAAAATTTGGTTTGCAAGTACATATTCATATGGAGATTATGTTGAACGGTTCGGATCGACCGTTAGGATTTTGAAAACTCAAAAAATGAGCCGTAGCACAGAGGCCTCTATGCTATGCATAGCACCGTAGCACTGTCCCTTGATGTAATTAAAAACTCTTTTGCTAATGCAAATGGGCAACTGTGTCTTTTCTTCAAAAAAAATTATAGGTGGTATTAGCTAAAGTGTTAATTATGATGAACATTAAACGATCCTAGTTGATTACAGACCACGAACTATTGAAGAGCTCAATTACTCAATTCGTCAAATTTATTTATTGTAATAATTTATTGGGTCCGCCTAGCTCTTCCCCGTGAACAATCCCCCGTTTCATCCCCCGACTTCAAATAAGGCATAAAATAGAGAGGGGACCACAACTGTCTCCGCTAAAAACAAAAGAAAACGCGTTAAAAACAAATAAAACGCGTTATTAAGTGGGGGGACCGCATAACCGTCAGCTCATTTTATGAATTGGCGGTAAAGTATTCATCTATGACACAACAAGTATTCATCCAGCTATACGCAGGTATTCACCTTTGCAATAGAAGCATATTAGGATACATTACAATATTCATTACGCGTTATTAAGTGGGGGACCACACAACCGACAAAAGAAAACGCGTTATTAAGTGGGGGACCGCATAACCGTCAGCGCATTAATTAAGTGGGGGGACCACATAACCTTCATCTCATTTTAGAAATTTGCAAAAAAAGTATTCATCTGTAACACAACTAGCATTCATCCATCTATATAAATGTATTCATCTTTGCAATATAAGCATATTTGGACACATCAATCACTCATCTTTTACACGTTTTTAGAGATGAGTTTTTTTTTCTCCGTTCAATCTAACCAATATTTCTGACGATCTGTGAGAAATTTTGCAAATCTAAAACCACGAATGTCTTCTACACAATTTTCTCTTTCAAATGAGATCCATGATGACATACTTTCGAGTTGTCCGTTGCACAAGTATTCATACCTCGTCACAAGTATTCATCTCTCATCGAGCAAGTATTCATCATCGTCGTGTAAGTGTAAATAGGTAATGTACCAAGAGTATTACAAACACAAGTATTTATACCTAAGATATTAAGTATTCATCCATAAACGTTGAAGTATTCATCTCTAAAACATCAAGTATTCATTCATACACCTATAATCTTTTCAAAATTTGTTTTTCTGTCATTTCTTAGTACTTAGTACGCACTTCACTAATTCACCATTAATGAAGCTTTGTTCTTTACAAATAACTTGCTACTGCATGAGGAGAACATAGAGACGATAGATCTGATCCGGCGGTCGACAGTGATGGATCTAACCCGGTGGAGGCGGAGGTGGGAGAGGGAGGCGGAGGCAGAGATGGAGAGGTGGGAGAGGCGGGCAGAGGCGGAGAGGGAGAGGTGGGAGAGACAGGTGGGGTGGAGGTGGGAGAGAGAGGGAGAGAGAGGAAAAAAATAAAGGGAGAAAATTGGGTAATTAATTTGTAGGTCTCACTAGGTAGTTAGAATTTGAATTATAGTTAGAAAAAGAAGTTAGTTAGTTGGGGGATGAAATGGAGGATGGATAGAGGGAGAAAAGTATAATTACCCTAATTTATTATATCTAATTTTTTTTCTTACAGATGGTTATAGATAGAATTTGCGATTGCGCTTCAAAAGTTGAATTTTTTTTCTTTCCATTTTTTAGCATTTTACCATAAGAAAGACCAACTTGTGTTGGTATCATTTAAAAGGATTCTTGCTAAATTTTTATAAAAATGCACGTGAGATGAGATGTGCAAACCTATTTATCACGAAGCTGATAATTGGACATATTGGGCCAGATAAATTGTAGAAGTATTTATAGGCAGATCCTTTTTCACTTTCTGGCGGAAGCAATTGGAGAATTCAGAAATTCAGACAAGTAAATCTTTATTTTTTAAAACTTTCGCAAAGACTTCTAAATCGAGAAGGAGAATCGAATTCTCGTCTTTTGGACAAACAATAATCTTAGGAAATTTTTTTTTGACCAACTCAGATAGGTAAATCGTATTATAGAAAATGTCGCGGCAGAGTGACAATTAATATTTCCAGCGAGGATACCAATTCCGACAGTATACTATACTGTATACCTCGTGTTGAACTCATCATATTTTCTTTCTTTTCCGAAAAAAATAAATAAAAAATCATGTTCAGTCCTTTGTAATAATTGAGACGCCTTTTAGTTGCCAATTAAAACGGTACACTTTTCATATAATCAACGTGACTCTATTGCAAAAAAAGAATAGTCTGAATTTAGTCCCAGTCGAGTCAAAAAATTCGGTACCTATTAAAACTATAGGGGGTCCGTTTGAGATTTGTGTCAGAGTAGGAGCAAAGCTGATGTATAACACGAGTAGACACTTGTCTATTTCAGAAAAAAAAAAAAAAAATTTAGACCGAGCCTTGTTTTGGATTTGCCTACTCCAAATTTTTGGATTTGCCTACGCCAGAGCCCAGAACCCAGTACCCAGAGCCCAAATCAATAAAAAAAATGCTCTCAAGTCTCAACCCTCCGCTAGCAAAGAGCCAGAGCAGCCAAGGGCGAAACGCGAAAAAAGAAAAAAATTGGAGGACCGTCGCCTCTGCCTGTGCCTGCGCGAAGAAGAAGGATCGCCGCGCCGCCTGTGCCCGCCTGTTCCCACCTCCGCCTGTGCCAGCCCGCCTGTGCCCGCCACCCTAACCGCCTCTACTGCTGTTCGGTAAATCCCCTTCTACTGTTGTCTTTGTGTGGTAAATTACAAGTACTAGTTTGAATAGGTTTGAACTTTCAACTGTAATATCTGAAAGTATATTTGCAGGCTGCCTAAAATTAAATTTAAAAGTATATTTTCAAACCAGGATTTACATGAATTGTGTGTTTTAATTGCTTGGATTTTGACCAATACTGAACAATGAATTGTCAATAACCATAAGAGGAGGATCTTATGTCTGATGTAGAAATTAAGGCATAAATTTTTGTACTCTGATCTGTCTAAAATTAGTATAAGCCTTATGTCAGAGATAGCTTCTGTGTATGAAGTTAACTAATTAAGGCAGCAAAAGGATTGAAGCAGTGATGATTTTGATCTATCTCCATATCATAACTTTGAACTTTGAACAAGATGATTAAGCACTTGTTATTTTTGTACATTGCTATAGCTCTCGTCTTAATTTTAACTTGTATTCTTGTCTTAATTTTTTTTACATGGAATTGCTTCAATTGTTTAGATTAGGACTAATCAGTTTTTAAACCCAATTAATTATGGCTTTAAGAGAATTTTGATAGGTTCTGAATTGTTTGAATTGTTTAAATTACTTGAATAGCTTGAATTGTTTAAATGAGGACTAAGCTCATTTTCTTGTTCTCATGTGGACCAATTAGTAAGGTAACTCTAATTTTTTCTTTAAATTTGTAATAGAGAATGGACAGATACTACAAGATCAGGCCTAAAATTTCAATTGATTCATCTTCACAAGGATCACAAAAAATAGGGTCTAGCTTAGGCCTTAATCGTTATTCATCTTCACAAGAACCACCTTATGATCCCGCTTCAAGGCCACCCATATCTCAATATCCATCAAATGAGAAAGATCATATATGTAGACATTATCTAGGCAAAAGGTCATGACAACCAAACAATCACGATTTTCTCCAAAGTGACATAAGTGGTTTTTTGAGAAGATTTAACAACTCTTGGTTTGGTCAATACCCCTATTGGTTGGAATATAGCATTGCTAAAGATGTGGCATTTTGTCTTTGTTGCTATCTATTTAGACTAGAAAATCTTAGATCAGGTGGAGAAACGAAGTTTGTAGGAGGGGGCTATCGAAATTGGAAATGTAAGAAAGGGTTTGATGATCATGTCGGTGATGTAAATAGTGAGCACAATCAGGCTCAAAGGAAGTGTTTGGATTTGATGAGTGAAAGACGGAGCATCCAAACTTTCATGGCAAGACAAAGTGTTAGCCAAGGGATAGATTATCGAGTGCGAACATGACGAATCTTTTGAGCCTATGTACTTGTTTCTCGATTTCTCACAAAACAAGGTTTGGCATTCTGCGGACATGACGAGTCTGAAAGCTCTAACCGTAAAGGTAACTACCTTCATCTTTTGAGGTATACGGGAGATCGTAACCCACAAATTGATAAGGTGATTCTGGAAAATGTTCCCAAAAACTGAAAGTTGACATCATCTGATACCCAAAAGAGATACTTGCAGAGCTGGGCAATGAATTGTTTTCTGTCTTGATTGATGAGTTGAGAGATGTTTCAGTCAAGAGCAAATGACAATTGTGATTCGGTTTGTAAACAAAAGAGATTTTGTTGTTGAACGATTTCTTGGTATCGTTCATGTTCACGATAGCGTTGTCTTTGAAGGAGGCACTTGAGGGGTTATTTGTTAAGAATGGTATAACTTTGTCTAGATTACGTGGTCAAGATTACGTGGTCAAGATTACGATGGAGCTAGTAATATGAGCGGGGAGTTCAATGGTCTCAAAACATTGATCACGAAGGAGAACTTGTTCGCTTACTATGTGCATTGTTGGGCTCATCAACTTCAACTAACTCTCGTTCATGTTGCCAAGAATCATCACAAGATCGGCTTGTTTTTTCAAATGTTTTCTCAGGTTGTCAATGTTGCGAGTGCATCTTGTAAAAAAACGTGATCAATTACATGAGAAGCGAAGAATTTGAATTGTGGAAGCTATTTCAAATGGGGAGATTAAAACTGGAAGTGGTTTGAACCAAAAAATGGGTCGCCCATCTAATAATCGATGGAGTTCTCATTTCAAGACCTTAAATTGTGTGATTACACTATTTTCAGCCACAATAGGTGTACTTGAGGAAATAGAAAAGGATGCGACGCTTCTAGAACAGCGAATTGAGGCGACTGGTAATTTATTTCATATTCAATCTTTTGATTTTGCTTGCAATTGTCATCTCATGAGAACTTCATCACTCATCACGCATGATCTATTGCAAGCCTTGCAACGAAAAGAGCAAGATATGGTGAATGTTATGCTTTTGGTGAATTTTGCTAATGATCGCTTGCAAGATATGGATAGTGGTTGGGAATCATTATTCAAAGATGTGTGTGTATTTTGTGTGAAGCACGATATAGACATTCCAAATATGGATGATAGGTATGCCGGTAAGCCAAAGAGACAAGCAACGAACACAATTAATTTGCATTATTATCGTGTTGAACTGTTTTACACAGTTATTGATATGCAATTACAGTTATTATCGTGTTGAACTATTTTACACTTGTTCCATACGAGTCTCCTTTATGGAATAATAAAAATTAAAAAGAGATATCATTCAAAGTCTTCAAAGAATTCAAAGAGAGTTTGTAAGCTCTCATAAAAAAAAAATCTATCTACTTGTGAAAAGCCTAACAAGGCTATCACAAGAGAGATAGGTTGAACATTGACGAGATCCCAGACCGTCCTCAAACCCAAGCTTGAGTAAAGGAGTCGGCTAATTTGAGTTCCAAAAGAAGAATGAATCTAAAAGTGTCATAATTTACTCAAATCCAAGCTTGAGTAAAGGAGTCGGCAAATTTGAGTTCCAAAAGAAGAATGAATCTTAAAAGTGTCATAATTTACTTTTTTTAAATTTTAACGTTGACAGGTCTATATTTACCTGTTTATCCAAAATTAATATTAGTTCAGGTACAATGAATTTTTTCATAGGCATAAGGTCCTCTTATAAAATAAAAGAATTTGAATTCTTATATACGATATAAAATCATTTATTATAAAATCTCATATTATCGGTTGGCTTTTGCTTACCCAATTTATCGAGGTCAGAATAAATACAATAATTCAAAATGAAAAAAAAGACAAAATTGCTAGATTTTGAGTTTTAATTTATTCATTTCAAATCCTTTCTTTCTATCTTCTACTAATTTTTTGATTTCATTTTTTCCTGGATTCTTGATTTCATTTCGATTTTTCTTCTAAGTATTCAGCTTCCTGTACAACCTCGGGTACTTCGATCTTCATTACTTCTTCAATCACTCTTTCACCTGCCTATTCTTGGTTAGACGTTGTGTTTTTGCTATTCCTTTTATCAGGAGCAAATCGGAAAAAATGGATTTCTGAAATCCATTTTTTTCTATGGATCTTAACCGTATCACCTAGTAATATATGGATGCAATTCTTACGCATTCTACGAGACAAATAACACAACCACCCTTCTGTGTTTATGAGAATGTAAACTTACGTGGAACATGTTCTCGTTGAATTTATTTACAACTCTACTGAGAAAAACCACAAAGTTTCGATTCTTTTTCAAATTTTTTTTGCAGAAGGACAGTTTTTTTCTTTTTCTTCTATTTCTGCTTTTGTTCCTAGATCTTCTTCTAGTAATTCTTTCTCTATATTTTTCCGTTTCTCTTCCATTTGCTCTCCACTTGTAATCATCTTTTTGAATTTATCTTGTTTCATCTTATTTGATTCCTCTATTATTAAAGATATTTTATTCATTATATGTCTTTTTTTTGCAAAAAAAATACGGAGTGTGGATAAGTATTTGTTTTATATTATACCATAACTTTTCTATATCCATACGCAGATATTTCTGAAAATTTTGTTGAAATATAAAAAAAAATCATTTTCATCCCTTGAATCTATATTAAAATGAGCAAAACATAATAAAAAATATAACGAAATGATTCCATAAATCAAATAATAATAGGTTCACGAATTTTTTAGCATAAACCACTTCTATTTATTTTTAGAAAAAATGAAAGATATTTTATTCATTATATGTCCTTTTTTTGCAAAAAAAAATTACGGAGTGTTGATAAGTATTTGTTTTATATTATACCATAACTTTTGTATATTCATACGCAGATATTTCTGAAAAAAAATTATTGAAATATAAAAAAGAAATCATTTTCATCTCTTGAATCTATATCAAAATGAGCAAAACATAATAAAAATTATAACAAAATGATTCCATAAATCGAATAGAAGTGAACATAATAGGTCAACGAATTATTTTTTCATAAACTTCTTCTATTTATTTTTAGAAAAATGAAAGATATTTTATTCATTATATGTCATTTTTTTGTAAAAAAATATACGGAGTGTTGATAAGTATTTTTTTTATATTATACCATAACTTTTGTATATCCATATGCAGATATTTCTGAAAAATTTGTTGAAATATAAAAAAGTAATAATTTTCATCCCTTGAATCTATATCAAAATGAGCAAAACATAATAAAAAATATAACAAAATGATTCCACAAATCGAATAGAAATGAACATAATATGTCGACTATTTTTTTGAGAATAAACCTCTTCTATTTATTTTTAGAAAAATGAAAGATATTTTATTCATTATATGTCTTTTTTTTTACAAAAAGAATACGGAGTGTTGATAAGTATTTGTTTTATATTTTACCATAAATTTTGTATATCCATACGAAGATATTTCTGAAAAATTTGTTGAAATATAAAAATGAAATCCAATTCATCTCTTGAATCTATATCAAAATGAGTAAAACATAATAAAAAAATATAACAAAATGATTCCATAAATCGAATAGAAATGAACATAATAGGTCGATGAAATTTTGAGCATAAACCTCTTCTATTTATTTTTAGAAAAATGAAAGATATTTTATTCATTATATGTCCTTTTTTGCAAAAAAAAAAATACATAGTGTTGATAAGTATTTATTTTATATTATACCATAACTTCTGTATATCCATACGCAGATATTTCTGAAAAAATTGTTGAAATATAAAAAAGAAATCATTTTCATCCCTTGAATCTATATCAAAATGAGCAAAACATAATAAAAAATATAACAAAATGATTCCATAAATCGAATAGAAATGAACATAATAGGTCGATGAATTTTTTTAGCATAATAGGTTGATGTTCATTTATATTATCTTGACTTCTTGTTTATTTTAATTGATGATGTAATTTTATATTATGTTAAATTTTTTTGCAACTATATATGTTCGTCTACCCTTAACAAAATTTCTAGTTTCGCCACTGTACCAGAGTAAAAAAAAAACAGTCAGGATTTATCTATTGCACCTCGTACCTAGGTGATGCGGATTCCTTATAATGAGCCCTGATAACTTTCTTGCCCCAACACCAAATAAGGAAATTTCAAGATAACGCTTAAGTTATTATTTAAATTATATTTTGTTACATTAAAATTTTTAATTGCATTGAAGTTTTAAAAAAATATATTAAGAATCAAAAGTTAATGTGACTACTCAACTGGCTGGAAGTTACAATTCAATAAGATACTTCCAAAATCACAACAGATTAGAAAAATCAACATACAATCAATCAAGAAACATTAATACATTATTTGGCAAAAGTAAAAAAAAAAAATGGAGCTTAAACAGACTTCCAATTACTCTAATAATGTACAATACAAAAATCCTTAGATTTTAATTTCTAACTTATAGAATATGAAATACAAACAATACAATATGAAAAACAACTAGAAGAAATAAAATACTAGTCGTCTTTCCTCTTCTACAAATTGTTTTTCATCTTATTCTAGTTGTCTTTCATATTCTTCTAGTTGTCTTTAATATTCTTTTAGTTGTTGTCTTTCATCTTGTACTTGTTGTCTTTTATCTTCTTTTGATTGTATTTCATCTTCTTCCGGTTGTCTTTCATCTTTTTCTAGTTGTTTTTAATTTCTACTGGTTTTCTTTCATCTACTAGTTGCTATATTTCATCTTCTTCTAGTTGGCTTTTATTTTCTACTAATTGTCTTTCATCTTATACTCGTTGACTTTCATTTTATACTAGTTGTCTTTCAAGTACAATTAGTTGTATATCATCTTCTTCTAGTTGTATTTCATCTTCTACTAGTTGTCTTTCCTCATGTACTAGTTGTCTTTCATCTTTTTTTTTATTGTATTTCATCTATTACTTGTTTTATTTCATCTTCTTCTAGTCATCTTTTATCTTGTACTAGTTGTTTTTCATGATCTACTAATTGTCTAACTTCTAGTTATTTTTCGTCTTCTACTAGTTGTTTTCATCTTCTTATAGTCGTCTTTCATATTGTACGTCTTTCATCTACTACTGGTTGTATTTCATCTTCTTCAACTTGTATTCATCTTGTATTGGTTGTCTTTCAAATTTTACTGGTTGTCTTTCATCTTTTTCTAGTTGTCTTTCATCATCTTTTATTTGTCTTTCATCTTGTATTGTTTGTCTTTCATGTTCTACTGTTTGTCTTTCATCTTATTCTAGTAGTCTTTAATCTTCTACTAGTTTATTTTCATCTTCTTCTAGTTGTCTTTTAATTGTCTTTCATCTTGTACTGGTTGTCTTTCAACTACTATTGATTGTATTTCATCTTCTTCTCATTGTCTATCATTTGTTTTGGTTGTCTTTCATCTAATTCTAGTTGTTTTTCATTTTCTTTTGGTTGTATTACATCATCTTTTGGTTTGTCACACCCCGGGACAACCCGTCACGTATTTCTACGTAAGGCGTATTCACATCACATACATTATCAATAATAATATAAATAAAGCCACATTTATTTCATAATCAAAAGAGCTTCACAAACGATCATGGCGGACATGGCTAGTAACACAAGCACTGCCATGCCTGCTCAATATATCAATTATTGAATTATAGAAACATAACTAAACAACATGTGGTAATTTATTAATCATAAGCCTTCCCGCTTTGTCTCACTCTTGTCCTTGCTCGAATCCTTCTTCTTCGTTACCTGAAACCCACATAAAAGTGGAACGGGTGAGAGATCGAACTTTCTCTCAGTGCGGGATTTAGTTCCAGCCCAAAGCTTATAAAACCTTTACTTATTCTCACAAATATGAACATACATAATTAAAATGTGTATGTTTCTTCTAATGCAATGCATGTCCTATCAACTTACTACTTTCATTTACTTTCAAAATTTCATTAATCCATTTCATTTGCCTCACTAGACGGTGAATTCATGTGCCGCTAGGTCTTGGCGGTGACAGGACCGCTTCCGCCTACAATCACGTCCGTGAAGGGACCGCGTCAGCCTACAATCACATCCGTGACAGGACCGCTTTCGCCTACAGTCACGTTAACGAGGGGTCCAGTCGAACACTAGACCCAATGTATACATCCCAATATGCAAGCATATCGGCCCCTGTTCAGTTTCCTTGTTCATTCATGTCACGTACATTTATTCAATCACACAATTCATGCCATGCTTAACACATCTTATTCATGCAAGTCCATTGGTCAATGTATGAATCATATCCTTTCATGCAATTTATTTATGTATAGTCATACGAATGGTTCGAAAAACAACATGTATAATTCCAACTAATGCATAATAATAAACAGTTGAATGACAATAGGCAAGTAAAATAGTTTTATAAAGTCTAGGAAACCCGCACCTGTTATCGTAAGGAACTCACTAGACGTCCCGGGCTCTTCTAGAACTTCTGAACTTGAGCCTAAATCATGTACGCATAATTTCTAGTTAATATTCTTCGATGGTCATTTTGAGGTTCTCTGTTTACTAACTAAAATTCATTGTGATTACTAAAATATATGCTAAGTGTGTGTGAAATACTACTCATCCTTTCATTAGAAAATCATGAAAAGAAATCAAAGACGTATGAACAAGAATCATTAAAATTCAAGAAGTCGAATAATTTAATTAAAGCCTTCGCAAAAGTCTATTCAATAGATTAATAAATTTACATAAGTATCAAATTATTACTAGTTATAGATAACAAGGCCTATTCAATATAGGCTCTATTAAACAAATTGTCAAATAAAGTAGTGAACTTATAACCTAACAAAAATAACTTAAGCATTTTATCAAAAGAAATAATTATCATTTGCTAAAGTATTATCATGCGAAATATATGAATAAATATTATGAAGGTTAGTGTTAATCCAGTTTCTTGTATAATTCTATTGCTGTCTTACTAATGATCTATTAAAATTTGTTACAGAAATTATAAACTTTAAAATACACATTGACGTTCGTGCACTTTAAGTTGGATTACCATTTATGATTGCTTTGAAAATTTAGAACATCTAGGTTCCATGAATCAAATCGCAACCCAAATGCATAGGTGCTATATATTTTCACCGTTTATAGATTGAAGACCATAAACACAATAAAGAAATAAAATTAAAAGGAATTCATTACTCTACTCCAAACCAAGCCATATTAGATGTCAATGCATCATTGAAGCTTTGGATTTAATTAAGAAACATAAACAAAATAAATTAAATGTTACTCTACTCCAAACCAAGCCGTATTAGATGTCAATGCATCATTCAAGCGTTGGATTTAAGAAATAAATCAAGAAAAAGAATAATAAAAATTATCTTAAGTGATTTAGTTTGTTTGTCTCAAACTACGTCGGATGTCATACCAGTTGTAGTATTGAGACTTTATATTTGTTTTATTTTAATCAAGAAAAATTCGAGTAACTAAATTTCAACAAAAAGAAGTCGATCTATTTAACGTTTAGGAGGAAATAAAACTATAACTTAATTTAATGTTGTAATTTAATGAGTTAGTATTTTTACCTTAGAATGCCAATGAATTAAGGAAACTCAGTCCTTGTATTTCTTGTATATGAAAAAGATTGATTTGGCTAGCGAGAGAGAGGGAGAGAGAAAGATGTCGGCTAGAGAGAAAAATAGAGAGATGGTGGCTGTGGAGGGGGGGGTGAGGTAAGGGGTTTATATAGAGGCGAGGTTAGGGTTGTCTTCAGATTTTGGTTGGGTTGGATTGGGCTTTAATGGACCATAATTAATTAATCTTACCTCTTTAGGCTAATGACAAAATTCTGTTTTCTGCAGTTTTAATTTTCATTCTTAAAGATAAATCTACCTGGATACTTATAGGTTCATAATTCGAGAAAATTTACCACATAAGGATCGTAGGATTTTCTGTTACGGTTCAAATGCGACCGATTTCAACTTAATCGGAATTTCCAGTGAGGAGGAATGATTAAAATGGTAGACAAAGGTCTGCAGTCTCCGAACAGAATTGTTTACTGACTTTACAATTTTATGGAGAATTCTACGTTCAGAATTTCGGGTAGCCTTCTACATGAAAGTTGTAGATCTTGAAGTTATCTTTACAGATATTAAATTTTATTCAAATCCGAATTAATATCAGTGAGTCGTGATTAGAATACTAACAACTGTCCGTCTGAAAATTCCACTGAAGCTAAATTTGGAAGGTTATCAAAAGGGTAACTCAAATCAAGGTTTTAAATAAGGATTTGATTAGTATTTATTTCTTAATTGTTGAGGCCAGCTAAAGAGACATTTATTTCAGAATTGTTTGTATTTTTCTACAAGATTTCTTACGACATTTTCTATATGGATAATTGCGCATGCGATTCTAACTCAAGATGTGTGTATATTAGATCGGTTTCTCGTTTGGACTCTTCTTTTACAAAGTGTTTAAACTTTCTAGTATTAATTTGTATAAAAATTATCGTATTTTAAATAAGCTATGAAATGTACCTAGTCGTGATGAAGTGTTACATATATACTTATAATAGTCGTTACGTTCTCTCGGGACCATTTATGATAATGACTAAAAAAGCCAACGTGACGGGACGTTACATTATCTTTCATCTTTATCTCGTTGTCTTTAATATTCTACTGGTTGTATATTATCTTCTTCCAATTGTCTTTCATGTTCTAATAGTTGTTTTACATTTTCTTCTAATTTTTTCCATCTTGTACTGGTTGTCTTTTGATCACTCAAAAGAGAGCAATGTTTCTTTTAATATTTATAAACTCGAAAATGCTATCGGTTCGGACTGCAAGCGCACAATCCTATCGAGTAGTATAATCGAGGTCGATCCACAGGGAATATTGGTTCAGTGCTTCGAGCGATCGAATCACAATCTTTCGAAAGGCTAGACGAAATCTGAAAATTGAGAGATGTTGTTGTGATCAATGTAAATTAGGAAGCAATTAAAAGTAATTAAAATAAAGATAGATATGAGAATTCCTAGGGTTTCGGCACACCATTGCCACTCAATCCGCCTTGACAATACATTCCTGTTGCGTCTGATTTCCTGTTGTTGTTTTAATGAAAGACACCACATAGGTCATTGCGATTTATGTTACGCAAGAATGACAGATCTTTCACCGAGATTCTACATAGGACACTGCGATTTTCCTTACGCAAATGACTGATCTCTAAAAACCCCAAATTACTACACAGATCACTGCGATTTTCCTTACGCATATGATGGAATTTGGTACGCATTTTGTTGGTCTGGTTTATGGTTTCCCCGCTAAGGTTTTCTTCACATAAACCTAATAGATCTCAACGAGGCTAATTCATACAAATAGTTTCTCTTACCATTAAAGTACTGTCACTACTCTAACGGACTCAAACTAGATCATTGAAATTAGATGAAGAGATAATAAATCACAAAAGCATTTTGATACAACAACAAGAAACCATAATCAACAGAAATATATATATCAAAACATCAAGAGTAACAAGGTTTACTGCCTAGCCCTAAGAAAAGGAACTTAGCCGCGGAACGGCATTGTTACAAGCACTCCTCTCTTCTCTCTTTAATCAAATCTAACCCTAATTACAAAGATAACTATTCCTTCTGCCCAGGGGCTTATATAGGAGTGGAGGGACGTCTGGAGGTTGAGTAGAGGCTAAGAAACTGATCTGGAAACAGCTGTCGGCAGTTATTCCCCAAGAGACGCCTTCGGATACGGACCGTATCAAGGTGATACAGTCCGTATTAAGACCTTGACGGTTAGGGTTTAATGCTTCCAGCGCTATCTTCTGGTCTGTGCTAGGCCTGGTCCGTATCAGGCAATACGGACCGTAACAGAGACTTCGTCGATAAGCGTCGCTGATCCGATTGACCCGATTCTAGCTCCATTTGGTGTAAAATAGTCCCAAAACCTATTTTCTGTAATAAAACATAAAGAAAGGTGACAATAGCCTTTTTCTCTAATTAATTAAACATAAGTGTGAGAAAATATGCAAAACCTAAGCCAAAACCCTACGTAAATCATCATTATTTTGACTCTGATCACGCCTCCCAACTTGAATTGTTGCTTGTCCTCAAGCAACGACATCCCAGCTGGTCAAAGATCCGGTCTAGGTTAAACCATACAATCTCAAGGACTTGTTCAAAATTAAATTAGAACTTGGGTTTGGTACAATTGACATGACAATAAAAATTTAGAACTCTAAAATATTCATGACATCTCCCTTGAACAATTTATTCACCCCATGATTGACCTCATTATGCTTACCCTAGAAAAATCATCATCGAACAATTTACTTCACAAATATCCTTAAAATTGAGAGTATTAATTTCCCCTTCGATTATAAATAGATCCCTTCCAATCAATAGGAATTCTAACGATATAAATTTTGATTTTCCTTCCTAATTGATTGGAGCAAAGTATGACAACTAAGTGTGTTGGTACTTGTGACTATTTTTTGAAAAATTAAATATATACAAGAATTTAAAATTTGGGAGGTTTTCTTGAGCCTATTGGTAACCAGTCTTGCGTAGGCACCCGTACTCTTTTTATCCTCCATCTTTTATTCTATTTTTTTTTCTTTTTCTGATTTTTTTCTTCTTTTTTTTTGGATTTTTCTCATTTCTGATTTTTTTTTGTATTTTTCTATTTTTCTGAAAAATAAAATAAAATATTTTTTGTGTCACAAGCACCATGATTACACACAATTCCAAGTATTCATTCATACAAGGAATTATTGCATAGTTTCGCTAGGGGTCTATCTATAATAAATGGGTATTCTAAAACACTATCAAACTTAAAAGACTTTGCAAAACTAAATTACTTCAACAATAAAAATTCTAAAGTCTGCGATTTTTGGTCAACATTCATGGTTAGCAATTAATTGTTCATTTGAGATCACTAATTATTTTAACAATCCCGAATTTTAGGTATCATGGCCAATTGTCTAAACCTTAGCCTAATTTAATTTAAAATAGTTCATGTTTGATTAACCTACTCCTAAGGAAAAATAAAAATGCAAGCTAGCTAAAAAGCTCAATCTAATCATTCTAGGATTTTCGGTAAAGCCTCCAACCCTAGTCAAAAATTGAGTAAAACTACTAGCACCTAAGAATTTAAAATGCAAAATTTTTTAAAGATACATGGTCAATTTACTTTTCTACCCCCCGAATAAAATTGAGCATTGTCCCCAATGCTCGAGAGATAAAAATAAAGGAAGTAAAAAAGTAAAAAGATCAGAGAAAGATACAACTCACTGCACCTCAATCCTGAGGTGGTGGAGGTGTGGGCGCTGGATCTCCTTGTAGAATGATGGGTCAAAAAGTCTGTAGAGCAGTGGCTGGTACTGGAGTCCGGAGTCGAGGGCGAACTGGTAGTACTGTTGATTGAGGTAGCGCGCTTACTAGATCTCGCGCCTACCCCCGTCAACGTTTCTCCGGATCTCCTCCATGCTGTTGCGGGCTTGATCGACCTTTTGCTTAATCCCCTGGCTGCTCTCTCGCGAGCGTGTGGCGAGATCTTAGAAATTCAGGTTCATCCATTGCATAGCTTGGGTGAACTGATCATATTCACTTATAGGGGCATCGGATGGTGCAGAGAGGAAGGCAGCGATGGCTCCAAGGAGAGGCAGTGATGAGTGCAGTGGCGATGGTGATCGGCGGCAAGGAGGTGGGCTCGGTCTTGGCAAGGAAGGAAGAGGGAGGAAGAGGAGAGATAGAGGGAGAGAGAATAGAGAGAGAGAAGGAGTTTTAGGAGTTCAAACCAAAGGGTTTAACGGTTATGAGATGTGATTCTCGTGGGTTTTCAAATGTCTCTTCGTTAACGGGTTTACATCTCCCGGATTAGCCTTTATTCAGACCGTATTGGGTGATACGGTCCGTATCTGATCCGTTATGCATAATACCGATAACTGCCTTCAGTCTTAACTTCTTTGAATACAGACTGTATTGGGAAATACGGGCCGTATTCACCACCTCTCTTCTTACTCTTCTTCTTTCATCCCGTATCCACTAATATGATCCGTATTGATTGATACGGACCGTACCAGAGGGTATTTTCCTGTCTTCCGTGGTGTCTTTGGTCGAGTCCTTCCTCTGATATGTTCACCTGATCATAGGAAAAAGATGGGTATGAGTTGTTTCTCTTGTTAAGGTCCTAAATAAACTAGAAAAAAATATTATGAAAAAAATATAAAAATGGCCTTGGGTTGCCTCCCAAGAAGCGCTTGTTTAAAGTCATTAGCTCGACCCCTTGCTTCATTGAGATTCTGAATGAACCATGAACTGTTTTATCTTCACCTTCCGACCATGGACCGTATCGTAGTTCTCCCAAGAACTTTTTGGTGCGATAATGTTGAGAACTGTTGGAAGAGGCCTTGATTATATGATTGGAACTTTGGTTTCTTCCGGTTTGATAGAAATTGAAGTCAACAGAGGATCGAAAAACTTGTTTTCATGCGGTTGTGTGTGCCAACTCTTTTCTAATTCTTGCATTTCCTCCATTGTCTCATCTTCAAGTAGGATGCGGTACATGGGGATGGTCGGGCTAAGGCCTTTGATGTCATCTATTTTGTCGCCAATAGCCTTTCGGTGCATCTTGAGTATGTTGACGAGCTTGTTGGATTGAACATTATGGAGCCGAGAACTGACAATCCCCGGGTAGGTTGGTTGGGTCCTAGGAATTCGTAACGGAGGTTGGATGGAAGAGGTTTGAGCTCGAGTTGTGGATGAGAGGTTGTCTTCTCCCTTTTCTTCTTTACTTTGCTACTGACCGTGCTAGGCGACACGGACTGCAGAATTTTAGATTTAGGGGATTCTTCCTCTTCTTTTGTTATGATAGTGGCACAACTTGCACAAGTTTCAGCGTAGGCTTCATCAGGTTCAGCGGTGATGTATTGCTCGAGTTGCCTTTCGTCATCTTCCTCTCTAAAAAGGTTGTCCAATTCCTCCATACCCAAGGATTCTCCCAATTCATCATATGGATATTCTTCCTCTTCAAATTCATTCGTGGTACTCAAACTGAAGACACGATCAATGTCAGCGTCATCTTCCCCTCTAAAAAGGTTGTCCAGTTCCTCCATACCCATGGATTCTCCCAATTCATCATATGGATACTCTTCTCTTCAAATTCATCCATGATACCGAAATTGAAGACATGATCAATGTCAGAAGAGTATTTCAAAGCTCTATTTATGTCGTAGACCGCCTTGTCTTTTCTGACATTAAGTGAAATTTTTTCGTTCTTAACATCAATCATTGCTCCGCATGTGGCGAGGAATGGCCTTCCAAGGATGATTGGAATGTATTCATCTTCTTCCATGTCAACCACAACAAAATCTCCAGGTATCCAAAAGTCTCCAACTTTGATCGGTACATCCAGCAACACTCCTTCAGGATATCTAATTGATCGATCAGCCAGTTGCAGTGCAATTTGTGTCGGTGAAAGTTCTCCACATTCTAATTTGTCAAATACCGCCTTTGGCATTAGACTCACACTTGCTCCCAGATCACATAAAGCCCTCGTAAAATTTCTTGTGCCAATTGTGCACGGTATCGAGAAGCTTCCCAGATCTTTCAACTTTTCCGGTAATTTGCTTTGCACGAGCGCACTACATTCCCGATTGAGCGAAATTATTGAGAATTCTTGGAGTTTGTTGCGATTTGAAAAGATCTCCTTCAGAAACTTAGCATACGAGGGTATGCTTGCAATTGCCTCGGTGAAGGGGATAGTGACTTGTAGTTGCTTGAGCGTCTCCATGAATCTCGCGAGTTGTGGCTCCATCTTATACTTGGCTGGCCTTAGAGGGAATGGCAGAGGTGGCTTGTAGGGTGGTGGTGAAATGTATTCAGGTTCGGTCTGTCGCTCGTCTCCACCTACGGTGTCATTCTGCTTCTCAATAAGGTCTGCATGCAGTTCGAATACGGGCGACTCTGGTTGTTGCGGCTCGTATTCTTTGAAATGTGATGGCTCTGCATGTATCTCATCGGAAGTTAGATCGGGCATAGGAGGTCCCTTGTAAGCTGTGCCGCTCCTTAGTGTGATGTTCTTGCAACTCTCTTTAGGATTTTCTTCTGGTTGGCCCGGAAATTTGCCTTTTCCGCGTGTGATGCTTGAGAGTTCTTTTGCCATCTTGGAGATGTGACCCTCCAAGTCCTTGACGTGGCTTACTAAGGTTTTGACCGTTTGCGTGATTGCGGCGTTTGTCTCGTCTTGCTTCTCTAGGAATCTCTCCATTAGTGATGTGATATTAGGTTGCTGTGGTTGGTTGCACTGCCTCGGTTGGTAGTTCGGTTGAGATGCAGCAGGTCTTTGATTGTTTGCCTATGAGAGATTTGGATGGTTTCGGTTATTCAGATGGTACGAATTGTAGGTGGGCTGAGGTCGAAAGCTGTTGTCGATGGCGTTTACTTACTCTGTTTCTTCCTCAGTTTTCGTTACATTCATACATTCGGTCATCTCATGTGCTCCTCCACAATAGTCACATGTTGTTGCGGCATTGACTATTGCTACCGTTTGCTGCTTGGTCTGCTTGTTGAGTGCTAGTTGCAAAGCATCGATCTTTGCGCTCAACATGGAGATTTCATTTACTCGGTGCATGCCAGGTGTTGGGGTTGGCTTCTTTCGCTCAGGGATCCAGTAGTGTTGGTTGATTGCAATCTCTTCAATTATGTTGTAAGTCTCGTCAAGTTCCTTGTTCATGATTGCTCCCCCTGCGGAAGCATCAATAAACAACCTATCGGTAGGGTTTAGACCACTATAAAAAGTTTGAACAATCAACCATCTTTCTAGACCATGGTGTGGACAACACCTTAACATATCCTTATATCTATCCCATGCTTCACACAATGATTCACCATCCCTTTGTTCAAAATTAGTAATTGTTTTTCTAAGTCTTGAAGTTTTGGATGGTGGAAAATATTTTGTAATAAACACATTAAACAATTGGTCCCAAGTTTGAATGGAATTGGCTGGTAAGGAAAACAACCATGCTCTTGCTTTATCTTTTAATGAGAATTGAAATAGCCTTAGCCTGATTGCTTCATCGGTAATTCCGTTGATCTTTATCGTCTCGCATATCCCTAGGAAAATTGACAAATGAAGATGTGGATCTTCATGTGGAAATCCTCCAAATTGCTGTTGCGAAACCATATTTATGAGAGCAGGTTTGATCTCAAAATTACGATTTGTAACAGTTGGCGGGTTTATGCTAGAATTAGGATCATTCGCGCGCGGTACGCAATAGTATAGTAGAAGTTTGGGTCTTGCTGCATCGTGAGCCTCATTGTTAATTGGTTCGTTCGGTGGGATATTCATGTTGATCGAATCTGAGTCTTCTTCGCTTTCAGAATTACTCGAGAAAGAACTATGATTGGTTCTTATCGGTGATGTGGAAGCGAATTGTCCTCTCCTACTAGCAATCCTCACGGATCTTCGTACGGATGATTCGGCCAGCGTGCAGTGTCCTAAAAAAAGAAGAAAATCTGAAAATTAAACTAAAACTGAAAATAAAAAGAAAATAAAATAAAAACAAAATTGAAAATAAAAGAAAAATAAGAATGCAGAAAATAAAAAGAAATCTAGGCGTTTCTAATTAATTGGATTCAATGGTCAAAGCAAGGACGTCTTGCGAGACCTTGCACAATGAACCGTTATTCCCCGGCAACGGCGCCAAAAAGCTTGATCACTCAAAAGAGAGCAATGTTTCTTTTAATATTTATAAACTCAAAAATGCTATCGGTTCGGACTGCAAGCGCACAATCCTATCGAGTAGTATAATCGAGGTCGATCCACAGGGAATATTGGTTCAGTGCTTCGAGCGATCGAATCACAATCTTTCGAAAGGCTAGACGAAATCTGAAAATTGAGAGATGTTGTTGTGATCAATGTAAATTAGGAAGCAATTAAAAGTAATTAAAATAAAGATAGAGATGAGAATTCCTAGGTTTCAGCACACCATTGCCACTCAATCCGCCTTGACAATACATTCATGTTGCGTCTGATTTCCTGTTGTTGTTTTAATGAAAGACACCACATAGGTCATTGCGATTTATGTTATGCAAGAATGACAGATCTTTCACCGAGATTCTACATAGGACACTGCGATTTTCCTTACGCAAATGACTGATCTCTAAAAACCCCAAATTACTACACATATCACTACGATTTTCCTTACGCATATGATGGAATTTGGTACGCGTTTTGTTGGTCTGGTTTATGGTTTCCCCGCTAAGGTTTTCTTCACATAAACCTAATAGATCTCAACGAGGCTAATTCATACAAATAGTTTCTCTTACTATTAAAGTACTGTCACTACTCTAACGGACTCAAACTAGATCATTGAAATTAAATGAAGAGATAATAAATCACAAAAGCATTTTGATACAACAATAAGAAACCATAATCAACAGAAATATATATATCAAAACATCAAGAGTAACAAGGTTTACTGCCTAGCCCTAAGAAAAGGAACTTAGCCGCGGAACAGCATTGTTACAAGCACTCCTCTCTTCTCTCTTTAATCAAATCTAACCCTAATTACAAAGATAACTATTCCTTCTGCCCAGGGGCCTTATATAGGAGTGGAGGGACGTCTGGAGGTTGAGTAGGGGCTAAGAAACTGATCTGGAAACAGCTGTCGACAGTTATTCTCCAAGAGACGTTCGGATATGGACCGTATCAAGTGATACGGTCCGTACTAGGACCTTGACGGTTAGGGTTTAATGCTTCCAGCACTATCTTCTGGTCTGTGCTAGGCCTGGTCCGTATCAGGCAATACGGACCGTAACAGAGACTTCGTCGATAAGCGTTGCTGATCCGATTGACCCGATTCTAGCTCCATTTGGTGTAAAATAGTCCCAAAACCTATTTTCTGTAATAAAACATAAAGAATGGTGACAGTAGCCTTTTTCTCTAATTAATTAAACATAAGTGTGAGAAAATATGCAAAACCTAAGCCAAAACCCTACGTAAATCATCATTATTTTGACTCTGATCAGCTTTCATGCTATATTAGCTATCTTTCATATTTTTCTAGTTGTCTTTCATCTTATACTGATTGTCTTTCATCTTCTTCTAGTTGTCTTTAATATTTTATTACTTGATTTTTATTTTCTTCTAGTTGTTTTTCATCTTGTACATGTTGTTTTTCATATTCTAATAGTTGTCTTTCATATTCTTCTAGTTATTTTTCGCCTTCTACTAGTTGTTTTTCATCTTTTTTTAGTCGTCTTTCATCTTGTACTGGATGTTTTTCATGATCTACTGATTATCTTTCTTCTAGTTATTTTTTGTCTTCTACTAGTTGTTTTTCATCTTCTTCTAGTCGTCTTTCATCTTGTACTGGTTGTCTTTCATCTACTACTGGTTGTATTTCATCTTCTTCCAGTTGTCTTCATCTTGTCTTGGTTGTCTTTCAAATTTTATTGGTTGTCTTTTATCTTCTTCTAGTTGTCTTTCATCTTGTATTGTTTGTCTTTCATCTTGTATTGTTTGTCTTTCATGTTCTACTGGTTGTCTTTCATGTTCTACTGGTTGTCTTTGAGTTTCTTCTACTAGTTTATTTTCATCTTCTTCTAATTGTCTTTTGATTGTCTTTCATCTTGTACTGGCTGTCTTTCAACTACTACTGATTGTATTTCATCTTTTTCTAGTTGTATTTCATCTTCTTCTCGTTGTCTATCATTTGTTTTGGTTGTCTTTCATCTTGTTCTGGTTGTTTTTCATCTTCTTTTAGTTGTATTACATCATCTTCATCTCGTTATCTTTAATATTCTACTGGTTGTATTTCATCTTCTTCCAATTGTCTTTCATGTTCTAATAGTTGTTTTACATTTTGTTCTAATTGTTTTCACTCTTGTACTGGTTGTCTTTCATGCTATATTAGCTATCTTTCATCTTCTTCTAGTTGTCTTTCATCTTATACTGGTTGTCTTTCATCTTCTTCTAGTTGTCTTTCATATTATTACTTGATTTTCATCTTCTTCTAATTGTCTTTCATCTTGTACATATTGTTTTTCATATTCTATTTTCATCTTCTTCAAGTTGTCATTCATTTTGTACTGGTTGTCTTCCATGTTCAATTGGTTGTCTTTCATGTTCTACAGGTTGTCTTTCACGTCTTCTAGTTGTATTTCATCTTCTTCCAATTGTACTTCATCTTCTTCTAGCTGTCTTTCATCTTGTATTGGTTGTATTTCATGTTCTACTGGTTGTTTTTCATATTTTTCTAGCTGTTTTTCATCTAGTATTGGTTGTCTTTAGTGTTATACTGGTTGTCTTTCATGTTCTACTGCTTATTTTTCATCATCTTTTAGTTGTCTTTCATCTTCTAGTTGTCTTTCATCTTCTTTTGGTTGTGTCTACTATTCTACTAGTTGTCTTCACTATTCAATGGTTTGCATTTCATATCCTTCCAGTTGTCTTTGGTCTTCTTTTGTTAGTCTTTTGTGTTCTTCTAGTTGTTTTTCATTTTGTACTGGTTTTATTTCATGTTCTACTGGTTTTCTTTCATCTACTACTGTTATATTTCATCTTCTTCTTGTTATATTTCATCTTCTTTAGTTTTCATTCATCTTATACTGGTTGTTTGTCATGTTTTACTGGTTGTCTTTCATGATCTTCTAGTTGTATTCTATCTTCTTCTAATTATATTTCATCTTTTTCTAGTTGTATTTCATCTACTAATTTTATTTCATCTTTTTCTAATTGTTTTTCATCTTCTTCTAGTTGTATTTCATCTCTCTACTAGTATTTTTATATTATTCTAGTTGTCTTTCATCTTCTTCTTATTGTCTTTCATCTTCTACAAGTTATGTTTCATCTTCTTTTAGTTGTCTTTCATCTTATCCTGGTTGTCTTTCATTTTTACTATTTCTAATTGTCTTGAATGTTTTATGGTTGTCTTTCATCTACTACTGGTTTTATTTCATCTTCTTCTAGTTGTATTTCATCTATTTCTCGTTGTTTTTTATCTTGTACTGGTTGTCTTTCATATTCTACTAGTTGTCTTTCATCTACAACTAGTTGTATTCCATCTTCTTCTAGTTGTCTTTCATGTTCTAATTGTTGTCTTTCAGGTTCTACTTGTTGTATTTCATCTTCTTCTATTTGTATTTCAATTTCTTCTAATTGTCGTTCATCTTATTATGGTTGTCTTTCATCTTCTTCTGGTTGTTTTTCATCTTCTTCTGGTTGTCTTTCATCTTCTTCTAGTTGTCTTGTATTTTGTATTGTTTGTCTTTCCTCATATTCAAGTGTTTTTTTAATCTTTTTCTAATTGTCTTTCATCTTGTACTAGTTGGTTGTCTTTCATGTTTTATGATGTGTCAAAATAAGAGTAATATTTATAACCTTAATTGTTTACTTTACAATCGATTCACAAGCGCATGAACTTATCGTATAGTATAGATCGGGGTGTCGATTCACAGGGATAGTGTATTAAGATATCTAACAATAATTAAGTCTAGGTTTTTTGTTGTTTTGGTTGTTTGATTTGGTTGTTTGGTTGTAGGAATAATTAAAACAGTAAATAAATGTTTTGTGTATAGAAGATGGACTTCTTGGCTATCTATCATTCTTACTCGCTTAATCTAGTTTCTGGTTGCATAAGCAAGTGTATGCGGTGCTGTCACCAACCGCATGCGAGTGCTTAACCTGTCAATTATGATTTCTAACTCCAATCGGTGTCGCATGCGGTTTGCCAGAACCGTGTGCGTGTACTGGTATCAAATGCAAATCTGAGAGTTGCTAATCTTATCTTAGTGCTAATCACTGCTACGCCATAGCACCCTAACTGAGAAGGATTGGCAAGGGGATGGTACCCAAACCTCACTCTAATCAATCGTATAAAGATCAATGATAAGTCTCCATTACCAAGACTAGAAGGATTTAAGTTCACAACTACGTCCTTCCTTTATACCTTTCGTAGTTGAAATAACCAAGATTACCCCACTATTAGTCTATAAAACGCGACGTTCGTCTGCAGATCTATAACTGAGATCGGATCACAAGGGATCAACTGCTACGTTGATTTTCCTTCTTGGATTTTGGATAATTGTACCCTATTCCTAACCGGTCAACCTTATATGCCTAAACACTATGGTGTGTACACCACCATACAAATGAGGTTAGCACATACTGAATTAAGTAGTAATACAAAGAATAAAGTGCAGTAAGAATTCAGATCAAACGCAAATGATAAACATAAATAAAATCTCTAGATTAAACTCATAAGAATTCAAGATTACATGCATTTACCCTAGAAAGGTGTTGCTTAGCCACTCATGGCGAATTCAACAACAAAAGATACAAGAGACATGATTAAAGCAGTAAGAGAGAGAGATGGGAGGAGTACATCTAAGGAATCTCTCTTAATCTCATACACCATCTTCACGTCTTGCACATCTCCTCTTCTAGTGGAGTTTATGCTCTTTCTTTATTTGGCTATCATATTCTCTAATGGCATCAACACTCTTAGAAAACCCTAGATCTATTCTATTTATATCATACTAGGTTTTCTACTCCTGTTCAGATAAAGAGATGAGTTCTGATTCATTCGTCATGTGTCAATTATCGCATGCGGTTGCCTAGGTTGCATGCGGTTGCATTATTCATCCGCATGGAATTCTTGCGCGGCGTATTCTTCTCTGTTTGGAATGCACCTATATGCGGTTGGCGGCCTCTGGTCGCATGCGGATGAATGGTCAACCGCATGCAGGAACCAATATGTCCAGAATGCTTCGTTTTATTCCTATTTTAGCTCCAAAAACACTAGAAAATCTGCAATTCTACAGAATCAAGTAAAAATGACAAAAGTAATCTGATTCTACCTAAAATAAACAATTGTAACTCGAATTTTGGCAATATTTTAGGTTAAGTGATAGGGAAAACCACTACTCATTTCAGCCCAATCATTTTACTAGTTGTTTTTCATTTTCTTCTAGTTCATTTTCATCTACTACTGGCTGTATTTCATCTTCTTCTAGTTGTTTTTCATCATCTTCTAGTTGTCTTTCAACTTGTACTAGTAGTCTTTCTTATTCTACTGGTTGTCTTTCATCTATTAATAATTGTATTTCATCTTTTTCTAGTGGTATTTCGTCTTCTTCTGGTTGTCTTTCATCTTCTTCTAATTGTCTTTCATCTTCTTCTAGTTGTCTTTAATATTTTACTGGTTGTCTTCCATCTACTACTGGTTGTATTTCATCTTCTTCTAGTTGTATTTCATCCAGTATCGCTTGTCTTTCATGTTTTACTGGTTGAACTAGTTATTTTTCATTTTGTATTGGATGTCTTTCATGTTCTACTGGTTGTCTTTAATATTCTTCTAGTTGTGTTTCATCTTTTTATAGTTGTCTTGTATCTTATACATGACTTTCATATTCTACTAGTTGTTATTCATATTCTTCTAGTTGTCATTCGTCTTTTACTGGTTGTCTTTCATGTTCTATATGTTGTCTTTCATCTACTACTAATTATATTTCATCTTCTTCTAGATAAAAGACAACCACTGGTAGATGAAACACAACAAGTAGAACATGAAAGACAACTAGTAGATGATAAAATACAACCAGTAGAATATGAAAAACAACTAGAAAAAAATGAAATACAACCAGTAGTACTGAAAGCCAACCAATAGAAATTGAAAGACAACCAGTACAATATGAAATGAAAGGTAGTTTGAAGATGGAAGACAACTACTAAAAAATGAAAGGTAGTTTGAAGATGATGAAAGACAATTTCAACAACATGAAAGACAACCAGTAGAACATGAAACACAACCAATATAAGATGAAATACAATCGGTAAAAAATAAAAGACAAATAGAATAAGATGAAATACAACCAGTAGTAGATGAAAGACAAAAAATAAGACAAGAAAGACAGCCAATAGGACAAGGAAATACAACCAGTACAAGATGAAAGACAAATAGAAGAAATGAAAGACAACAAGTAGAACATGAAAGTCAACAAGTACAAGGTGAAAGACAACTAGAAAAAGATAAAATACAACAAGTGGTAGATGAAAGACAACCAGCGGTAGATGAAAGACAACCAGTAGAACAAGAAAAACAACCAGTATAAGATGAAAGATAACTATAAGATGAAAAACAATAGTACATGAAATACAACAAGAAGAAGATGAAATACAACTAGGAGTACATGAAAGGCAACCAGTAGAATATGAAAGACAACCAGTAGAACATGAAAGACAACCGGAAGAAGATAAAATACAACCAATACAATATGAAACACAACCAGTACAACATGAAAGACAATCGAAACAAAATGAAAGACAACTACAAAAAGATGAAATACAACCAGTTGTAGATGAAAGAAAAGCAGTAGGACAAGAAAGACAACCAGTATAACGTGAAAAACAACCAGTAGAACATGAAAGACAACCAGTAATACAACCAGTACAAGATGAAAGACAACTAGAAGAAGATGAAAGACAACCAGTAGAACATGAAACACAACAAACACAACAGGAAGTACAACAAATTATAGATGAAAGACAACCAGTGCAAGATGAAAGACAACTAGAAGAAGATTAAATACAAGCAGTAATAGATTAAAGACATCCAGTAGAACATGATATACATACAGTGGAAAATGAAAGACAACCAGCACAAGATAAAAGACAAATATAAGAAGATGAAATACAACAAGTTGGAGATCAAATCCAACTAGTAGAATATGAAAGACAACTAGTACAACATGAAAAACAACTAGTAGTAGATGAAAGATAACCAGTAGAACATGAAAGACAACCAGTACAAGAAGAAAGACTACCAGTAAAGCATGAAAGACACTAGAAGAAGATGAAATACAACCAGTAGTAGATGAAAGACAACCAGTGCATTATGAAAGACAACGAGAAGAAGATGGATGACAACTAATAGAAAATGAAAGATAACTAGAAGAAGAAGAAAGATAACCAGAAGAAGATGAAAGACAACCAGTAGAACATGAAACACAATCTATACAAGATTAAAGACAATCGGTACAAAATAAAAGACAACTAGAAGAAGATGAAATACATTCAGTAGTCAATGAAAGACAAGAAGATGTAAGACAACTAGTTGAACGTGAAAAACAACTAGTAAAACATGAAACACAAGCAGTACAAGATGAAAGACAAGTAGAAGAAGATGAAATACAACTAGTACAAAATGAAAGACAACTAAAAGAAGATAAAAGACAAGTTGAAGAAGATGAAATACAACTAGTAGTAGATTAAAGACAACCAACATAACAAGAAAGACAACATGTAAAAGATGAAAGACAACTAGAAGAAAATAAAATACAAACAACAGGAGATGAAAGACAACCAGAAGAACATGGAAGACTACTAGTACAAGATGAAATATAACCAGTACCACATGAAAACCAACTAGTACAACATTAAAGATAACTTGAAGAAAATGAAAAACTACTAGAAGAATATGAATAAGAACTAGTAGAACATGAAAGACAACATGTACAAAAACAAAAACAACCAGAAGAAGACGAAATACAACTAGAAGAAGACGAAATACAACTAGAAGAAGATTAAAGACAACTAGTAGAACATGAAAGACAACCAATACAAGATGAAAAATAATTAGTGGTAGAGGAAAGACGTACAACATGAAAGACAACAAGAAGAAGATGAAAAACATCTAGTAGAACATGAAAGACAACCAAAAGAAGATGAAAAACAACTAGAAGAAGATAAATGACATCCAGTTGAACATCAAAGACAACTAGGAGATGAAAGACAACTAATTTAGCTGAAATACAACCTGTAGAACATGAAAGAAAACCAATAGAACATGGAAGACAACCAGTACAAGATGAAAGACAACTAGAAGAAGATGGAAGACAAGTACAAGAAAATGAAAGATAACTTGAAGAAGATGAAATACAACTTGAACAAGATGAAAGACAACCAGTAGAACATGAAACACAACCAGTACAAGTTGAAAGACAATCGGTACAAAATTAAAGAAAACTAGAAAAAGATGAAATACAACTAGTAGTAGATGCAAGACAAGTAGTAGAACAAGAAAGACAACCAATAGAACGTGAAAAACAACGAGTACAACATGCAAGACAACAAGTAGAGCATGAAACACAAGCAGTACAAGATGAAAGACAACTAGAAGAAGATGAAATACAAATAGTACAAGATGAAAGACAGCTAGTAGAACATGAAAGACAACCAGTACAAGATGAAACACAACTAGAAAAAGATGAAATACGACAAGTAGAAGATGATAGACACCCAGCAGAACAAGAAAAACAACTAGTATAAGATGAAAGACAACAAGAAGAAGATGAAATACAACCAGCAGTAGATGAAGGACAACCAGTAGAACGTGAAAGACAACCAGTACAAGGTGAAAGATAACTAGGATAAGATGAAATACACCAGTAGTTGATTAAGGACAAGCAACAGGACAAGAAGACAACCAGTAGAACATGAAACAGAAGTAGTAATGTATGTATGAAAGACAACAAGTACAAGATGAAACAGTAGAACATAAAACACAAGCAGTACAAGATGAAATACAACCAGTAGTACATGAAAGACAACCAGTACAAGATGAAATACAACTAGAAGAAGATGACATACAACCAGTAATAGATCATAGACACAACCAGTTGAACATGAAATACAACCAGAACAAGATGAAAGACAATTAGAAGAAGATTAAATACATAAGTACGAGATGAAAGACAACCATTAGAACATGAAAGGCAAGTAGTACAAGATGAAAGACAAGTAGTAGTAGATGAAAGGCAACCGATAGAACATGAAAGACAACAAGCAAAACATGAAAGACATTAGAAGAAGATGAAACACAACCAGTAGTAGATGAAAAACAACCGGTACAAGATCAAATACGACTACATGAAGAAGAAAAACAACTAGTAGAAAATGAAAGATAACTAGAACAAGATGAAATACAACTAGAAGAATATGAAAGAACCAGTAAAACATGAAATACAACCGTACAAGATGAGAGAAATAGGTACAAAATGAAAGACAACTAGAAGAAGATGAAATACAACTAGTAGTAGATGAAAGACAAGTAGTAGGACGAGAAAGACAACTAGTAGAACATGAAACACAAGCAGTACAAGATTAAAGACAACTAGAAAAAAATGAAATACATCCAGTACAAGATGAAAGACAATTAGAAGAAGAAGAAAGATAATCAGTAGAACATGAAACACAAGAAGTACAAGGTGAAATACTACCAGCAGTATATGAAAGACAACCAATAAAAGATGAAAGACAACTAGAAAAAAAATGAAATACAACCAGTAATAGACGAAAGACAACCAGTAGAACATGAAAGACAACCAGTAGTGAAAGGCAAGAGTAGGACAAGAAAGACAACTAGTAGAAAATGAAAGACAGTACAAGATGGAACACTATCGGTACAAAATGAAAGACAATTAGAAGAAGAATAAATACAACCAGTAGAACATGAAAGACAATTACTATAACATGAAACACAAGTGGTACAAGATGAAAGACAATTAGAAGAAGATGAAATACAACCAGTACAAGATGAAACACAACTAGAAGAAGATGAAAAATAACTAGTAGGACATGAAAGACAACCAGTACAAGATGAAAAACAACTTGAAAAAGATGAAATATAACCAGTTGTAGATGAAAGACAATCAGTAGAAAAAGAAAGACAACCAGTACAAGATGAAAGATAACAAGAAGAAGATGAAATACAACCAGTAATAGATGAAAGACAACTAGTGGAACATGAAAGACCACCAATACAAGATGAAAGACAATTACAGGAAGATGAAATATCACCAGTAGTAGATGAAAGCAACCCCCAGAAGATGAAATATAACTAGAAGAAAATGAAATACAACTAGTTGAAAATAAAATATAACTAGAAGAGAATGAAATACAACTGGAAGAAGATGAAAGACAAACAATAAATCATGAAACACAACCAGTACAAGATGAGAGACAATCGGTACAAAATGAAAGATAACTAAAAGAAGATGAAATACAACCAGTAGGATAAGAAAGACAACTAGAAGAAGATGAAATACAACCAGTACAAGATGAAAGACAACTAGAGCAAGGGAAAAACAACAAGTAGAACATGAAACACAAGCAGTACAAGGTGAAATACAACCAACAGTAGATGAAAGACAACCAGCAGAACAATAACGACAACCAGTACAACATGAAATACTCCAGTACAACATTAGAGACAATTTGGACAAAATGAAAGACAACTAGAAGAAGATGAAATACAACTAGTAGTAGATGAAAGACAATCATTAGTAGATGAAAGACAACCAGCAGAACAAGAAAGATAACCAATACAAGATGAAAGACAACTAGAAGAAGATGAAAGACAACTAGAAGAAGATGAAAGACAACTAGTAGAAAATAAAAGATAACGAAAAGAAGATGAAATATAACTTGAAGAAGATGCAAGACAAACAGTAAAACATGAAACACAACCAGTACAAGAAAAGAGACAATCGGTACAAAATGAAAGACAACTAGAATAAGATAAATTACAACTAGTATAACGTGAAAAACAACAAGTAGAACATAAAACACAAGCTGTACAAGATAAAAGAAAACAAAGAAGAAGATGAAAGACAACCAGCAGAACAAGAAAGACAACTAGTATAAGAAAGACAACCAGTAATAGATGAAAGATAAACAGTAGAACATGAAAGACAACCAGTACAAGATTAAAGACAACTAGAAAAAGTTGAAATACAACCAGTAGGAGAAGAAAGACAACCAGTAGAACATGAAATACAACCAGTACAAGATGAGAGACAATCAGTACAAAATGAAAGACAACTAGTTTTAGATCAAAGACAAGCAGTAGGACAAGAAAGACAGCCAGTAGAATGTGAAAAACAAACAATAGAAAATAAAAGACTAGTACAAGATGAAAGGCTATCGGTAATAAATGAAAGACAATTAGAAGAAGATGAAATACAACTAGTAATAGATAAAAGACAACCAGTAGAACGTGAAAGACAACTAGAAGAAGATGTAATACAACCAATAGGAGATGAAAGACAACCAGTAAAACATGAAAGACAACCAGTAGATGAAAAAAAGCCAGTAGTATATGAAAGACAACCAGTAGAACACGAATGACAACCAGTAGAGAAAGACAACTAGTAGCATGTGAAAAACAACCAGTAGAACATGAAACACAAGCAGTATAAGATGAAATACAACTAGTAGTAGATGAAAGAGAATCGGTACAAAATGAAAACAACGAGTGGAATATGAAAGACAACAAGTAGAACATAAAACACAAGCTGTACAAGATAAAAGAAAATTAGAAAAAGATCAAAGACAACTAGTAGTAGATGAAAGACAGCAGAACTAGAAAGACAACTAGTACAAGAAAGACGACTAGTAGTAGATGAAAGATAACCAGTAGAACATGAAAGACAACCAGTACAAGCTAAAAGATAACTAGTACAAGATGAAAGACTACCGGTAATAAATGAACGACAAGAATAAGATGAAATACAACTAGTAGTAGATTAAAAACAACCAGTAGAATATGAAAGACAACAAGTATAAGATGAAAGACAACTAGAAGAAGATGAAAGACAGCTAGTAGAAATTGAAAAATAACTAGAAGAAGATGAAATATACAATTAGAAAAAGATGAAAGACAACAAGTAAAACATGAAACACAACCAGTACAAGATGAGAGACAATCGGTACAACATGAAATACAACTAGAATAAGATAAAAAAAATACAACAAGTATAACGTGAAAAACAACGAGTGGAATATGAAAGACAACAAGTAGAACATAAAACACAAGTTGTACAAGATAAAAGAAAACTAGAAAAAGATGAAAGACAGCAAAACATGAAAGATAACCAGTACAAGAAAGACGACCAGTAATAGATGAAAGATAACCAGTAGAACATGAAAGACAACCAGTACAAAATGAAAAACAACTAGAATAAGATAAAAAATATAACATGTATAACGTGAAAACAACAAGTGGAATATGAAAGACAACAAGTAGAGCATAAAACACAAGTTGTACAAGATAAAAGAAAACTAGAAAAAGATGAAAGCCAACTAGTAATAGATAAACGACAACCAGCAGAACAAGAAAGACAACTAGTACAAGAAAGACGACCAGTAATAGATGAAAGATAACCAGCAGAACATGAAAGACAACCAGTACAAGATGAAAGACAACTAGAAGAAGATGAAATACAACCATTATAACATGAAATACAACCAGTACAAGATGAGAGACAATCGGTACAAAATGAAAGACAACTAGTTTTTGATGAAAGACAAGCAGCAGGACAAGAAAGACAACCAGTAGAACGTGAAAAATAAACAATAGAAAATAAAAGACTAGTACAAGATGAAAGACTATCAGTAATAAATGAAACACAATTAGAAGATGATGAAATTCAACTAATAATAGATAAAAGACAACCAGTAGAACGTGAAAGACAACTAGAACAATATGAAAGACAACCAGTAGAACGTCAAAAATAACTAGTACAAGATGAAAGACAACTAGTAGAAATTGAAAAATAATATGAAGAAGATGAAATAAAATTAGAAGAAGATGAAAGACAACCAGTAAAACTTGAAACACAACCTGTACAAGATGAGAGACAACCAGTAAAACATGAAACACAACCAGTACAAGATGAGAGACAATCGGTACAAAATGAAAGACAACTAGAAGAAGATGAAATAAAACAAGTATAATGTGAACAACAACAAGTGGAATATGATAGACAACAAATAGAACATGAAACACTAGCTGTAGTAGATAAAAGACAACCAGTAATAGATGAAAGACAACCAGTAGAACATGAAAGACAACCAGTACAAGATGAAAGACAACTAGAAGAAGATGAAATATAACCAGTAGGAGATAAAAGACAACCAGTAGAAATGAAAAATAACCAGTAGATGAAAGACAACCAGTAGAATGCGAATGACAACCAGTAGAGAAAGACAACTAATAGCATGTGAAAAACAACCAGTAGAAAATGAAACCCAAACAATTTAAGATGAAGTACAACCAGTAGTAGATGAAAGAAAATAGGTACAAAATGAAAGACAACTAGAAGAAGATGAAATACAACCAGTAGAAGATGAAAGACAAGAAGTAAGACAAGAAAGACAACCAGTAGAACATGGAACACAAGTTGTACAAGATGAAATACAACCGATATGAGATGAAAGACAACTAGAAGAAGATGAAAGACAACCAGTAGAACATGAAACACAAACCGTACAAGATGAAATACAACCAGGAGAAGATGAAACATCACTCGAATAAGATGAAAGATGACCAGTAGAACATGAACGACAACTAGTACAACGAAAAACATTTGGGCGAAGATGAAATACAACTAGAAAAAGATGAAAAACAAATGAAAGACAACCAATAGAGCATGAGAGACAACTAGTACAAGCTGATTGTCAACAATTAGTAGATGAAAGACAACTAGTAGAAGATAAAATACAACCAGTAGTAGATGAAAAACAATCTGTACAAGATGAAAGACAACAAGAAGAAGATGAAAGACAACTAGTAGAAAATAAAAGATAACGAGAAGAAGATGAAAAACAACTACAAGAAGATGAAAGACAACCAGTAAAACATGAAACACAACCAGTACAAGAAGAGAAACAATCGGTACAAAAGAAAAAACAACTAGAAAAAGATGAAAGACAACCAGCAGTACGTGAAAAACAACTAATAGAACATGAAAGACAAGTAGTAGAACATGAAACACAAGTAGTACAAGATGAAAGACAACAAGAAGAAGATGAAATACACCCAGTACAAGATGAAAGACAACTAGAGGAAGATGAAAGACAACGAGTAGAACATGAATCACAAGCAGTACAAGATGAAATACAACCAGCAGTAGATGAAAGACAACCAACAGAACAAGAACGACAACCAGTAAAAGATGAAACACAACAAGTAGGAGATGAAGGACAACCAGTAAAACATGAAACACAACCAGTACAAGAGTCTCGACAATCTGTACAAAATGAAAAACAACTAGTTCTAGATGAAAGACAAGCAGCAGGACAAGAAAAACAACCCGTAGAACGTGAAAAACAACCAATAGGAAATAAAAGACAACTAGTAGAAGATGAAAGACTATCGGTAATAAATGAAAGACAATTAGAAGAAGATGAAATACAACCATTAGTAGATGAAAGACAACCAGTAAAACGTGAAAGACAACACAGTAGAACATGAAAGACAACTAGAAGAAGATGAAAGACAACTAGTAGAAATTGAAAAATAACTAGATGAAAGACAACCAGTAAAACGTGAAAGAACAACCATTAGTAGAACATGAAAGACAACCAGTAGAACGTGAAAGACAACAAGTACAAGATGAAATACAACTAGTAGAAATTGAAAAATAACTAGAAGAAGATGAAATATACAATTAGAAGAAGATGAAAGACAACCAGTAAAACATGAAACACAACCAGTACAAGATTAGAGATCGGTACAAAATGAAAGACAACTAGAATAAGATAAAACTCAAGTAGTATAACGTGAAAAACAACAAGTGGATTATGAAAGACAACAATTAGAACATAAAACACAAGTTGTACAAGATAAAAGAAAACTAGAAAAAAGGAAAGACAACTAGTACAAGAAAGACAACCAGTAGAACATGAAAGACAACCAGTAGAACATGAAAGACAACCAGTACAAGATGAAAGACAAGTAGAAGAATGTTAAATACAAATAGTAGGAGCTGAAAGACAACCAGTAAAACATGAAATACAACCAGTACAAGATTAGAGACAATCGGTACAAAATGAAAGACTAGTTTTAGATGAAAGACAAGCAGCAGGACAAGAAAGACAACCAGTAGAATGTGAAAAACAAACAATAGAAAATAAAAGACTAGTACAAGATGAAAGACTATCGGTAATAAATGAAAGATAATTAGAAGAAGATGAAATACAACTAATAATAAATAAAAGACAGCCCGTAGAACGTGAAAGACAATTAGTACAAAATGAAAGACAACCAATAGAACGTGAAAGAAAACTAGAAGAAGATGAAAGACAACTAGTAGAAATTGAAAAATAACTAGAACAAGATGAAATAAAATTAGAAGAAGATGAAAGACAACCAGTAAAACATAAAACACAACCAGTACAAGATGAGAGACAATCGGTACAAAATGAAAGACAACTAGAAGAAGATGAAATACAACTAGTATAACGTGAAAAACAACAAGTGGAATATGAAAGACAACACATAGAACATGAAACACCAGCTGTAGTAGTTGAAAGACAACCAGCGGAACAAGAAAAACTAGTACAAGAAAGACAACCAGTAATAGATGAAAGACAACCAATACAAGATGAAAGACAAATCGAAGAAGATGAAAAACACCCAGTAGTAGATGAAAGACAACCAGTAGAACACGAATGACAACCAGTAGCATGTGAAAAACAACCAGTAGTATAACGAAACACAAGCAGAACAAGATGAAATACAACCAGTAGTAGATGAAAGAGAATCGGTACAAAATGAAAGACAACTAGAAGAAGATGAAATACAACCAGTAGAAGATGAAAGACAAGAAGTAGGACAAGAAAGACAACCAGTAGAACATTGAACACAAGTTGTACAAGATGAAATACAACCAATACGAGATGAAAGACAACTAGAAGAAGATGAAAGACAACCAGTAGAACATGAAACACAAACCGTACAAGATGAAATACAACCAGGAGAAGATGAAACATCACTCGAATAAGATGAAAGATAACCAGTAGAACATGATAGACAACCAGTAGAACATGAATGACAACTAGTACAAGACGAAAGACATCTAGGAGAAGATGAAATACAACTAGAAGAAGATGAAATAAAACTAGTAGGAGATGAAAGACAACCAGTAGAGCATGAGAGACAACTAGTACAAGCTGATTGTCAACAATTAGTAGATGAAAGACAACTAGTAGAAGATAAAATACAACCAGTAGTAGATGAAAGACAACCACTCAAATGTGAAAGACAACTTGTACAAGATGAAAGACAACAAGAAGAAGATGAAGACAACTAGTAGAAAATAAAAGATAACGAGAAGAAGATGAAAAACAACTACAAGAAAATGAAAGACAACCAGTAAAATATGAAACGCAACCAGTACAAGAAGAGAAACAATCGGTACAAAAGAAAAAACAACTAGAAAAAGATGAAACACAACCAGTACAAGATGAAAGACAACTAGAAAAAGATAAAACTTAATTAATAGAAAATGAAAGGCAACCAGTAGAACATGAAAGACAACCAGTACAAGATGAAAAACAACTAGAAGAAGATGAAATAGTAGAAAATGTGAGACAACTAGTAAAAGATGAAAGGCAACCAGTAGTATATGAAAGACAACTAGTAGAAGATGAAATACAACCAGTAGTAGTTGAAAGACAACTTAGTCGCACGTGAAAGACAACCTGTACGAGATGAAAAACAACAAGAAGAAGATGAAAGACAACTAGTAGAAAATAAAGGATAATTAGAAGAAGATGAAATAGAACTAGAAGAAGATGAAATACAACCAGTTGTAGCAGTAGGACAAGAAAGACAATCAGTAGAACATGAAATACAACCAGTACAAGATGAAAAACAAGAAGAAGAAGATGAAATACAGCTAGAAGGAGATGAAATACAACTAGTAAGAGATGAAAGACAACCAGTAGAATATGAGTGACAACTAGTACAAGATGAAAGACTACCAGTAGTAGATGAAAGACAACTAGAAAAAGATGAAATATAATTAGTAGTAGATGAAAGACAACTAGTCGAACGTGAAAGATAAGAAGAAGAAGATGAAAGACAACTAGTAGAAAATAAAAGATAACGAGAAGAAGGTGAAAGACAACCAGTAAAACATGAAACGCAACTAGTACAAGATTATAGACAATCGGTACAAAAGAAAAGACAATTAGGAGAAGATGAAATACAACTCGTAGTTGTGTACTAAATTAAATCTTCTCGTATACAAAACTTGTGTACATAGATTTAATCAATCCTCTTTATACTTCTTGTATGTTGAGTGAATACTTATTATGATCCTGCATAACTAAGTATTTTAGTATTCGACGTGCACTATCTTATAGTGCACTAGTGGCATCATATACCTATATGATGAAACGACTAAAGCCCTTGTAGGTGTGACCTGCTTGGATCCATATCATGTTGGCAATGAAAACTTTTCCTATAAGGCAATATTGGCATCTAGCAATGCATCATGACTAACCAAACGATACAGACGATATGTAATCAGACATCATCGCGATCCAATATAGACAATGTGTATAACACTGCCTGTGCCATATCCAATATCACATGATATCTCTAATGATAAGCACAAGATAGGATTGTGTCATTCCTGTCAACTTATCAATTATGTTTATTGATCTGTGAATCAATTATACCAATAATCAATCGGGATCATAGTGCATGATGTATAATCTGATTCTATCAAGGAGCCCAAAGATATCATCACTCATACAACATTCTGCCAGATGTGCCTAACGGATATTAGTCTTCTTGATTTCACGAGCTTCACAACATGGGTCTATACATGTCGAGAAGATACCCTTATAACTCCCAGTTACGGTGAGCGTTAGGCATCAACCACAAACATATATTTCTCAAGCATAAAACACTGAACATCTCAGACATGAGATAACGACACCACATGAACCATCAATGACACAAAACACAGAATCCATTTGATGTTCATGTATGGTCAATCCAATGCCATATAAAACCCTTTATATGCATCCATGAGACATTAGACCGGAACCATTCCGATTTGATCTTATAAAATGTCTAATTCTCATGCTAATCATATATGTAATTAGTGTCCCTTGTTAATTACCTCGATTAAGGATATTTAGAGGGTACTACTCTTAGTTCATTAAGTTATCTCATAACTCATGACTATCATCTTCGAATGAACTTTAGTAATGTCAAACTCTAGGAACAAATTGAACAATTAAATCATTCTGTAAACACAAATCATAGAGTCAACATTTTCTCTAGGACACTAACTCTATCAATGAAAGACGACTAGAAGAAGATGAAATACAACCAGTAGTAGATAAAAGACAACCAGCATAACAAAAAAGAAAACCCGTACAAGATGAAAGGCAACTAGTAATAGACGAAAGACAACAAGTAGAACATAACAACCAGTACAAGATGAAAGACAACTAGAAGAAGATGAAATACAACCAGTAGTAGATGAAAGACAACCAGTACAAGATGAAAGACAACTAAAAGAAGATGAAATAGAACTACTTATAGACAAAAAACAACCAGTAGAACATGAAAGACAACCAGTACAAGATAAAACATAACTAGAAGAAGATGAAATACAACAAGTAGGAGATGAAAGACAACCAGTAGAACATGAAAAACAACCAATATCAGATGAAAGACAACTAGAAGAAGAAGAAAACAACCAGTAGAACACGAAAGACAACCAGTAGAACATGAAAGACAAGTACAAATGAAATACAACTAGTAGTAGATTAAAGATTGTCTTTCATCTTTTACTGATTGATTGTCTAGTATTGATCGTCTATTATTGATTGTCTTTCATCTTTTACTGATTGTCTTTCATCTTGTTCTAGTTGTTTTCATCTTTTTTTGGTTGTTTTTCATCTTCTTTTGGTTGTATTTCATCTTCTTCTTGTTTTCTGTCATCTTTTTTTAGGTTTCTTTCATCTACTACTTGTTTTATTTCAACTTCTTTGAGTTGTCTTTTATTTTCTTCTAGTTGTCGTTCATCTCGTACTGGTTGTCTTTCATGTTCTACTGGTTGTTTTTTGTCTACTATTTGTTGTATTTCATCTTCTACTAGTTGTTTTTCACATTCTACTAATTGTTTTTCATCTTCTTCTACATGTTGTCTTTCATGTTCTACTGATTATTTTTCATTTTCTTTTAGTTTTTTTTAATCTTCTTCTTGTTGTCTTTCATCTTGTACTGGTTGTTTTTCATGTTTAAATAGTTGTCTTTCGTGTTCTACTGTTTGTATTTCATCTTCTCATTTTCTACTAGTTGTTTTTCATATTTTACTGGTTGTTTTTCATGTTTTACTAGTTTTCTTTCATGTTCTTCTAGTTGTCTTTCATGTCTTTCTTGTTTTATCATGCTATAAATATATAATAATGTTTAATGGAACTACATCTCTTTTACATATTTCCCTAGAAAAATTAATTTGGTTTGTTCTTCTCCAAAAAAATGCTCTATTTTTTTCCATGCTCAAAAAATAAAAGAAAAAAAGAATAGAGAGTCAGTACTCACTAGGGTTGAAGATGCTCGGAAGACGCTTGATACGCCCTATCTCGGGAGATGAGGCCGTATGGAAGTTTCGGGACTAAACTGGATTCGTCCTGCCAAGGGGTGGCAGGCCGAGGTGTGGAACGAGTAAGGAACTCAGGGTGGATTGTGAGAGATTCGGACTCTGACCTGTATGATCTCTCTCTTAGCGAAAATTGCGTCCCCTGTTTCATGGGGATCACTGCCTTATATAGTCTAGCCATAACTGCCATCTCGGGCGTTTATGGGAGAACGTGGGCAGTTATGTCGTCCGTTATCAAGACGTGGGCATTAAACCAGCCGTTTCTGGGACGTGGGTATTAAACCAGCCGTTTCTGGCTATCCCGTATGTCGGTTGGCTTGGGCCTATATTAAGGTTCTAGTTTGGGGCCGGCATATTGGGCCCCGGCTTAACGAGCTTTTGGGCTTTTTCGTATGACGTCGGGTTGGCCTTGTTAAGGTCCGAATCCCAGTCTTTTATGGCCCAGTTTGGAATAAGTAAAAGGGCCTGTGGAACATGGCCCTATCATTAGCCCCCGAAGTCGGAATGCATCAGCGAGATGCTTTCGACTTGAGGGTGGACAACTTATTTAATATTATCTAGGCGTTAGTGATGTATCATCTTGGATTTGAAATATGTCGGTTATCTATCCCGGACGCGTAACCCGAAGTCAATGTGGTATCATAGTGATTAACCTGAGACAACTAAGCGTACTTAGTGTCGAGGATCTTTTTATTACCGACATTAGCGTATTAGTCATGCTGTAATAACTCGGGTGTGGCATATGTCGGGTATATGTCTAAATCCGATGGTCAATGTGTTAATATGTACCTATTTCGGTATGTATCCGACAGCTAATGTGTTAACATACTTGCCCTTCTTTTTTTTTTTTTTTTTTTTTTTTTTGTTGGCGCGACATTGTTTCCGAGTTAGGCAAGATCAGGAAAAGAAGTGAATCAGAGAAAATAGTAAGTAATTATGGATATTGGAAAAGCAGAACAAGCCTAAATATATAAGAAAATATCGAAATCATACAACTCCTCGATCTAGTAAAATATCGAAATCATACAACGCCTAATTAGACTAAACATGACATGATTTAACGCAGTGCCAGGAAGTATGTTTCCACTTCGGTCATGTCACGCCTTCCAAGCACCACGTTGTCCATGCTCAGCAAAAAGACGGGTGTGATGTCGTTTCTTGGAGGATGCTTAGTACATCTCGTTATCTGTATGCTCAAAAAGATTATCTTCGTTGAGTTCATGTTGGGTAGCGGTGTACAAACTCGGGCCTCCGGCATTGCGGGATAAACAACCCGGGCACTTCCAAAATCGACGGCGAGGGTCCGAACGGCCCTCTATGTCGTAGTGGGTGAAGCAACTCCACTCGTAGCACATCCGACATTTCACCATCTCGTTTTTGGCCCATTGATCGTTGCACAGGACACACCAACGCAACTTGGGTTCGAGGTCGAACTTGTAAATGTCATTCTCGTCCTCTTTGGTGAATGGGGGTGCCTTAGCGAGGGTAAGGTCTATAAGGTCACCAATTTGGAAATCCTCGTTGTCGAGCATCCAGTCCAAATCTTCCTCCGGAAAATGCTGGAGAAGAGTCCATCTCTCGGGCCGAGATAGTTCTCGTCTCGGGTTCCGAGAGCGACGTGGATTGGGGGGAGGTTGGTTACGGCGACGTCGTGGGGGTTGGTCAGTACCACCCTGACCGTGGTCGAGAGGTGTTTTGTTTTTAAAAGCCACTCTCTTGAAAGGCATCTCGGAGGTTTTAAGGGATGGTAAAAGGTGCAGAGTAAAAAATGTGCCGTTTACCGTATGGTGAGTCTGGTATTTATAGTCGTTTGGAGAAAATATTGCCATAAATGATGTGGGCCATATTGCCTAAATAGGTAGCCGCCAGCTACTAGCCATAAATGTCATTGGGCGTTGTGTTAGTTGTACGACATGACAAGCTTTCGGCGTATTTTTCGAGATAGTTAAACTGACTTATGTTTAGACGGTATTTAAGCAGGAATGAGATGCTTATGCGAAAAACATATAGAATAATTAAAACAACACGAGATAAAGATCTCGGCTGAATGTTACGAGATAATACATATGAGTAAAATTGAAAAGTTAACACTTAACAAAAGGCGGGCTATTCCCGCGACATTCTATATATGACTACTGCTATTCAAGGCGGGAGCGCTTGACCCGGCGTTCTTGATCCCGACATCTCCTGCAGGTGAACGATGTGAAGCGGGGATCATCATGATTTCGAGGTGATCTGCGGGCCAGACATCCGGGATGGAAAGCTTCTTCGCATCCGTCACAATGGAACATGTGCCGATAGTTCCCTCGGGTTCTGCAAACAGCACACTTATCCCAGGCTAATGGGTCGTCTTCCTCTTCCCCTAAGTTAATTGGGGGCTGTTCGATGTTGACCTCGGGGTTCTGATGTTGGGGAGATGTGTGTGGTGATGGAATGTCTTCTTTCTCCTCCTTAACCTCGTCCTTTATATTTTTGTTAGTCGCCATCTTACTACAATCCGAATTAGAAGTTGTATCTGGGATCGCTGGATGTCCCGTTAAAGGGAGACGGAGGTTATATATATAGTGTGTCGGCATTAATTACGTCGACGCCTCGTCTTCCGTCAACCGTCGTCAGCCATCAAATCAACCGTCAAGTCAGTCAGAGATACGAGTTTACGGCGCAATCCCCGCATGACACTTGGCACGCATTAACTCGGTAAAAGCCCGATTCCCTTGATACGGCGCGGGAATCGAGGCGTCGCCATGATGAAACGCGACGCTTCGTCACTCATTTTCGAAATTCGCGCAAGGTTTGAGCGGGAAAAATAGGGACCCTTATATATATATACCTCCTCCCGACCCAGCCTTTCATTATCGTATATTTTGAGCAACCCAACCTCGGAGCGAAAGAGCGAAAAGAATCTCGGTATTAGCGAAGGAAGTTGAGAGCGCTCTGAGTACCGCGGAAACGACGTCGGACGAAGATCGATTTGTGAGAAACTTCAATATAAGGTAATCATTTATCACCTCGGTAGTTTACCATACATCCGTTAATCCTATTTGTGACTATGCATGGGCATTGCCGAGGTCGACTGTAATGTAGTTGACCAGTTTAAATATGGTGAGGTTATTCACCTTTAGGATTAGTGACTTATTCTTGGCAATCGCGTAATAATTGATAATTCGGTAAATGTAATACCATAGAAATAAAGAATAGCGAGTACCTAAGCCAATCCTGTTTCTTCATAAATTTAGAAATGGCCGAGGAACAAGGAGGACCTCGGGATTCGTCACCTTCTGCTTCGTGGGAGTCCCCCCCACTATCTCATCAGTACAGCGAAGGAAATGAAGGGGATGGAGAAAGTCCGTCTCGGGGAGAACTCGTTACAACTTCCGCAGGAACGTCTCGGGGGCCTGCGAAGGCCGGGAAAAAATCTACTGGCCCCCGGGATGGTCATAAGGATGACTTAATTTTTGAAGCATCCGCCGGCATCTCTCCTAAACTGGTTGTCCAATATAAGGCTTATGCTGATGCCTTTTATGAGGAACTCGTGGATGAAGCGGATAGGGAGGAATATCCGCGACATGCATTGCAGTTAAGAGTCCCGGGTCCGGATGACCGAGCGCATGACTCAAATCTCGGGATGTGCCTGTATTGGAAAATGCCGAAGTGCGGTTTCAAAATAAGGGTTTCTAATTTCGTTCGGGAGATATTACGACATCTCGACGTGGCCCCTGCACAGTTAACCGCACCCGCGTGGTGTTATATTATGAGTTTTAAGTTTTTGTTTGATTTCCTGCCCGAATTAAAGTCACATTTCCCGAGTGTAGGGTTATTCTTTCATTATTTCGCTCCCTTGTACAATAATGATAGCCATCTTGCAATTCGGAAGCGTGGTAAAGTCACGTTGTTTGACAGACTGTCCAAGGCGGATGATTGGAATAGTGGTTGGGTATATCTTCGGAATCCCACTGATTTGAAGTGTTTGAATGAAGTACGAAAGATTTGGCGCCCCTTGAAAAAGAAAAGTTTGATCCCGAGGTCTCGTCCACCTCTGACATCAGATGAGTTAAAAATCGTCAAACTTCTTGATGGTTATTTCACAAGTTAGTATTTTTTGAATTCGTACCGATATATCTACATATCGCATATGTTTCTTTTTTAGTTATTTCGTTTCGCTATGGGTAAATTGTTAATTCTTGCATACTTCTTATGTCACAGGTCGCGGTTTTATGGCACTGCCCTGGAAGGCTATTCGTCCAATTCCGATCTTCGCGAACCCCGAGGACGGTTTCGTTAAGAAGACGGGGGTTCCGAATACTCCCAAGTCGGGTCCCGCCAAGGTTCGGAAGGCCCCTAAATCGGTTCCTGCCAGTGAAACAGCGGCTCTTCCGAAGCCATCCTCCAAATCTGCTGCTGCCGTCAAAAGCACGAAAGGCGGTGCCTCCAGTTCCTCCAAACCCGGGGTTTCTCAAAAGAGGAAAGACACCCCCCTGAACGTTACAAGGGTAGATAAAGGGAAAGGGATTGTGGCAGAAGAGCCCGAGTCCAAGAGACAGAAGGTTCTTTTGGGGAAGCCCGAGTCTGAAGGACCCTATCAAGATCAACTTCTCGCTGCAGAGGAAGAATTAGAGAAGATTATTGAGGACGCCGCGGGCGACGTGTGGGATCCCGCGGAGGATCACAAGAAATTTCTCGAGTCACGAATTTCCGAGCAAGGGGGTCGGACCGAGTTTGCGTGGGGAACCGAGATTTCTCAGGGGTTCCCCGACAGTTTTTTAGGCTACCTTCCAGGGTATTCTCGGATGCAGGAAGAGGAAGATCATCCCGAGGTCCGGGCTGCGTATGCTCGGGAAACGTTCAGACTCACTACCACTCAATATCAAAAGAAGTGGGCTGAGGAAAATCCTGATCAAGTTGTGGATCAGGTGTTGAGGTCGCTGCACGAAGCCGGGGTTTACTTCGGGTTCCTCAAGGACTCGTTTATCAATGAGAAGCGCGATGCTCTTGTTGTTACTTCTGACCAGGAGACGCTTAACAAGGCGATTCTGGAGAGGAACCATTTTATGGAGCTGGCGAAAAGTAAAGATAAAGAAAAGAGAGTAGCCACTGGCCAAGCTACCGTAAACGAGGCGAAATACGAACTTGCTCGGTACACGGGTATGAGGCTTGATGCCGAGCGCCAGGAAGCCGAGACGAAAGCGAAGCGTTATAAGCGCAAGATGGAAAGGCACAAGAGCAAAGTGGCTCGTCTCAAGTCTGAGCTCGAGGTCCGGACCCAGGAGTTGGAAGAGGCGAAGTCGGAAAATGTCCGTATACGGGATGAAGCGCAGAACTTGCCAAAGAGACATCTCAGCAAGTTCTTGGGCAGCAAAGCCTTCGCACAAGCCGTTCCGTACGCGATGAAGGATATGATGACACATACCGTGTATGATTATCTTAACTTTATGGGGGGTTTTTATCCGTTTAAACCTGAGCATGTCGGGTTCACACCGGTTGAGTCGGAAAAACTCGTGGTCAGGGATCTGTCGAGCTATGGTTGGGATGAAGAAAAGGATGTATTTTTGAACCCGGATGGCTCCTTATTCAATGAGGAACTTCAACTCGAGAATCATCATCCTTTGGGAATTGTTCACCCTTGGCCCAAGGACAAATGGCTAGAACACCTCGACCTTCCGGATGGTGCCCCTGTAGTGGAGATTGAAAACCATCCCTCTGATTCTTCGTCCGAAGGGGAAGAGAATGACACCGAAGTAAGGGATGTCGAAGGGGATACCGAGGTGGGGAATACCGAGGAGGGTAATACCATGCATCAATACGAGGAGCAAGAGGATGATTTGGATGCCACTCTTTTTAACGCTCCACGTGATGGAAGAGAAGATGCTTCCATAAGGCCGAATTCCCCTCCCTCATGTAAGTAGCGATTTTATTATTACTATCATCGAGGTATTTCATTCAAGCTTAACCTTACTACTTGTTTGATTTTGTTTGTAGGAAGGATCCTGTTGAGCCTTGTAAGACATCCGTACCCCGAGACGTATGGGTTTTTAAAGTTGTTGAAATGTGTACTGTTCCATTTGTACCCCCGAGATGTGGGGGTTAACAGAATTGTGTTGTAATTTATTGCGTTATTTATACCCCCGAGGTGTGGGGGTTTAACAGTTTTTAGATGTAATATGACATTTGGTACCCCCGAGATGTGGGGGTTTAACAGAACAATTTAAATGTACCTGTTTGTTTTAATCGCATGTTTCTTTGCTTGATTTCTTTTCAGTCGATTTTATCTCGGTTGCATTCTTTGTTTTTTCTTTGTGAACACGCGAGATATGCTTGATTGTATATCCTTGCCCCCTTTTTGTTTTTATTTTTGACAAAATGGTCAATGTGGGGGAACAGGTATGTCGCGATAACGTATGCGTTACCCCGAGGGGTTTTCGATAAATGTTCTCGACATAATGTATGTTACTGGTAAAACAGTCGTCGTCCCTTAGGACTACCGTAATTTGTTGTGTATTTCGGGTGTAGTACCCGAGATTAATTTCGTTGCCTAAAAGGCTTTCGTGCATGCATCTCGGACCCAATAAATGAAACACAATCATAAGTAATATCATATATATTTAAAAGCTTAGAACCATACAAAAAATTTGCATCTTGGTCTAAGTGAATACATGAAATAGAAAACGAAAAACAAAGGCTTATCTCGCCCTGAGCACATCGAACCTATTAAAACATAAACGAAAGTGATATTCACTAAGTGTAAAACTTTCTCAAGTGGCAAGTGTTCCACGGGCGAGTGAGTGTGAAACCACTCAGGTCTTCTAACTCGTAAGCGCCTTTACCTCGTGGGCGAATGATCTTAAAGGGACCTTCCCATTGAGGAGCAAGCTTGCTGACATGCTTGCCGGTCGCTTCCACAGTTTTGAGTACTAGGTCGCCTGGCTGAAATTCCCGAGGTACGACATGTTTGTCAAACGCACGTTTAACTCTGCGTTGATACTCCATAGTACGGATGCGGGCTTTCTCCCGACCTTCTGTGATGAGGTCGAGCTCTGCGGCGCGAGCATCGCGGTTGTTGTCGGTGGAATACGTCAAAGTTCGGAGAGATGGCTCCATCATTTCCATTGGAGTGACTGCTTCCATTCCGAACACCAGCGAATACGGGGTTTGTTGTGTGGCTTCTCTAGGTGTGGTACGGTAGGCCCACAGAATTCCATCAAGCATGTCGGGCCAATTCTTTCTGTTCTCGGCAACTTTCTTCTTGAGGCCATCCAGAATGGTACGGTTTGTGACTTCTGCTAAACCATTGCTAGCAGGGTGACTGACCGAGGTAAAGTTGTTCTGAATGCCTAGGTTAGAGAGGAACGTCATAGTGCGTGCGGCATTGAACTGTGTCCCATTGTCCGAGATGAGGGCATGTGGTATGCCAAAACGACAAATGATGTTGCACCAGATGAACTTCTCTGCTGTCGCGGCAGTGATGGTTGATAAAGCTTCGGCTTCGACCCATTTAGTAAAATATTCTACAGCCACGATAATCCAACGGCGCTGTCCAACAGCTTTGGGAAACGGCCCGACTATGTCTATCCCCCATAGGTCAAAAGGCCAAGCTCCCGAGATGGATATCTGATCGTATGCCGGAATGTTACTCAGCTTGCTGTGATATTGACAGCGCTCGCATTTCCGAACTAGGTTAGCCGCGTCATGTTGCATGGTTGGCCAGTAAAAGCCTGCTCTGAGGATTCGTTTGGCAAGGGTTTTCGCTCCTTGATGACCGCCGCAGACGCCTTCATGTACTTCAGATAGCATTTTCGAGGCTGTCTCCTCATTGAGACACTTGAGCCAAGGTCGCACGTACCCTCGTTTGTAGAGATGGTTATTGAATATAGAGTACATCGGTGCGATCCTTTTCAACCGTCTGGCTTCCAGCTGATCAGTGGGGAGGACCCCGGTGTTAAGGAAATTCCACATCGGGGTGAACCAGGACTCACCGGGTTCACCGATGGCGAGTACGGTTACCGTCTCCAGATTGATGCTGGATTCTGGAATATCCATAACAATCACGGGTCGGTCTTTGTCGAGGTTGCCCGCGGCGCCAAGTTTTGATAAAGCATCAGCTTGGCAGTTTTTATTGCGCGAAACATGTTGGATATCAACTTCATCGAAATGGCTCTTGAGCAGGTGGAATTGTTGTCGGTACTTGCGTAACTTCTCGTCCATAACTCGGCATTCATCATTTATCTGTTTGACTGCTAACTCGGAGTCACTGCGGAGATGAACCTCACGGGCACCCAATTCTTTAGCTAGCTTCAGGCCTGCTATCATGGCTTCATATTCCGCGGTGTTGTTTGTTACCGGGAATTGAAAATGGAGGGCATAGTTTAAGGTTTCCCCGTGTGGTCCGGTGAGGGAGACCCCGGCTCCAGCCCCTTGTAGTGAAGATGCTCCGTCAACATGAATTATCCAACGCTCTTCAGACTCGGGAGGAACTCCGGAATACTCAGCGATGAAGTCGGCGAATATCTGGGATTTCAGAGCGTTTTGGGGGTGGAAAGAAATATCAAACTCGGACAATTCGAGCGCCCAAGCTAACAATCGCCCGGAAGAGTCGAAATTCGCGAACGCCTTTTTGAGGGGGATTCCGGTATAAACCTTAATGGAATGGGACTGAAAGTAAGGCCTCAACTTTCTAGCAGCTATGACGAGAGCATATGCTGCCTTTTCGATCTGAGAATATCTGGTTTCGGCATCCCGAAGTACGTGCGAGACGAAATATATAGGCTTTTGATCTCGTCCCTCTTCTCGGACAAGGGCGGCGCTCACTGCATGACCCGTTGTTGCCAAATACAACACGAGGATATCGCCCGCAGTAGGCCTGCTGAGACATGGTGGATTGGCGAGATAGGCTTTGATCTTTTCAAAGGCCGTGGCACACTCCTCTGTCCATTCGAATTTGGCCGACTTACGCATGGCTTTGAAGAAGGGGAAACAGACGTCCCCGGATCTCGCGATAAACCTGTTGAGGGCGGCCAATTTGCCAGTGAGGGATTGTAACTCTTTGAGGTTCCTCGGTGGTTTCATATCGAGGATGGCTTGTGATTTCGAAGGATGAATCTCGATGCCTCGCATAGAAACCATGAAACCGAGGAACTTACCACCGGTTAAACCGAAGAAACTCTTCTTCGGGTTGAGTTTCATGTTGGCTGAATTCAAGGTCGCGAAGGTTTCTCGGAGATCTCGGACGTGGTCGAGGTCGGACATGCTCTTTACAAGCAGGTCATCCACGTACGCTTCTACATTTCGCCCAATCTGGTTGTGGAAGACAGTGTTGACCATGCGCTGGAATGTGGCTCCAGCATTACGCAACCCGAAAGGCATAACCCGGTAGCAGTATAGCCCCGAGTTGGTGGTGAAAGCGGTCTTTTCTTCATCGTCTTGATTCATCCGGATTTGATTGTACCCGGAGAATGCATCCATGAAACTGAGGAAGGCATGTCCCGAGGTGGAGTCAACCAGTTGGTCGATTTTGGGCAAGGGGAACGGATCCATGGGGCATGCCTTATTAAGATCGGTGTAATCAATACACATACGCCAGTCACCGTTGGACTTTTTGACAAGCACGGGGTTGGCTGTCCATTCTGGGCACTCGACATTTCTGATGAAACCAGCGTCGAGTAGCTTCTGAACTTCACGCTTTACGGCCTGCTGCCGTTCTTCCCCCATGTTACGTTTTCGTTGCCTAACCGGTTTTGAACCCGGTTTGATATGCAGTCGGTGTTCCGCTATTGACCTCGGAATCCCTGGCATGTCGGCAGCTGTCCAGGCAAAAACGGACTGATTTTCTCGGAGAAACTTGATGAGTTCGTCCTTTGCTTGTCCCTGGACTGCTTTTCCGATGTTGAGCGTTCTGCCTTGGCCCAAATCGAGTTGTTCGACTTCGTCAGCGGGCTCAAGGGAAGTTTTTGCCCCGGCTTTATCCACTGGATCTAGCGCCAGGTCGGTGTTTGGAGGTAAAAAGTCAGCACTTGAACGCAACCGCTGTTGGTTTGTTTTGGCGTCGGATTGGTCGACCTGGTGGACAGAGCCTCCTTGACCTTGAACAGACGTCATGTAGCATTCTCGTGCCACCTGTTGCTGGCCGCTTTCTTCTCCTATCCCGTTATCAGTGTGGAACTTGATTTTTAAGTGTGAAGGGGAAATAATCGCACCTATTTTGTTCAAGGTTGTTCTTCCCAGGATTGCATTGTATGCAGAAGGAGCATTGACGATGAGGAAGTCCACCATGACTTCCACTGTTCGAGGGAATGTGCCGAATGTCACCTTGAGCGGCATCATTCCCCGAGGTTGAAGGGTATCACCCGTGAAACCTATCAAGGGTGAGATGTGTTGTTGGAGGGCGCGAGTGTCGAGGCCCATTTGCGTGAAGGCCGACAAGTACAGGATGTCTGCCGAGCTTCCCGTATCAACTAATACCCTCTTAACCCGGTGTGTGTTAATCTTGAGGTTCAGCACAACAGGATCATCATGCGGGCAGGAAATCTCGCCTAGGTCCTTCTCCGAAAAGGATATTGCCTCTTCAGGTCGGGGCCGTTTTTTGTCGGTTTCGACCTGAAGAATAGTGGGGTATGGTTTTTGATTGTCGCGAGGTGAGATTCTTTGGATGGTCCCGCGATGGCCTCCACTAATCACATTGATGACAGGACTGTTCTGCCTCTCTGGGCGTCTGTTCTCGGGATCATCCCGGGTTTGGGGACCGGCTTCTCCTACTCGAGGTCCGGTATAATCCTGTCTGTAAGGAATGGGTTTCTTGAAAATCTTACCTTTGCCGTTGTATTTCCTGGAGAATTTTCGGAAGAAGTCGGGGTTGATGAACTCGATCAGCTTACCTTCCCGGGCGAGTCTCTCCAGGATGTCTTTGAGTTGAAGACAATCTGCGGTGGAGTGCCCATTGAATCCGTGGTACTCGCACTTCTGGGAGTTGTCTTGCACCGTGAAAATGTTTTCAGGCAATGGCGGGGGGAGGTCGAACATGCCTTCTATGATGTTGTACATCTCGTGCCGTTTCTTAGTGAGAGGTGCATACCTTACGAAATGTTGGCGGTATCCCTCGGTGCCAGTTTTGTGTTCTTGCTCGGTCGGTCGGTTTGGTTGGTTTCTCCGAGGTTCCCTTTGGTGGCGAAACCTGTCCGGAGCTGGCTGTCTGTTAGTTTGGCGGCGGGGAGATCGAGATCTAGGCCTCGTGGGACTCCCGTTGTCGTCCTCGGCACGGATGTAACCTTCCGCAAAGGTTACGAATTCTCTCAGAGTGGTCATCTTCTTCATATGGGCTTCGTAACGCAAGGTTCCTGGACCTCCTTTGCGGAGTCCTTTCTTGATGGCGGCTAGGGCGAATTCTTCATTGAGGTTCTGAATTCGCCGAGATGCCTGTATGAAACGGTTGACGAATGCGCCTGTCCTTTCACGTTGTCCTTGGACGATATCCAGGAGCATCTCGCACGTGGCTTGCGGGGGTTTTATGATTGTGTACCTCTCCAAGAACAGTTTCGCGAAGTCTTCGAATTTGTTGATGGACCTCCGAGGTAGCGTCATATACCAGTCCCATGCTTCTCCAGTTAAGCAAGTGGTGAAAACTCGGCACATGATTGCATCGGTGGCTCCAAGAAGGCGAAGTCGCTCAAGGAACCCGTACACGAAGTTGTGTGGATCCTGTGTATCGCCGCTACCCCGGAAGCTGGGAAGGGTTGTTGGGTATTTGAAGTCCGTCATTGACTGACGGTAAATGTCTCTGGACAGAGGGCCATCCTCGATTCCCATAGGCCGAGAGTAAGTGCCTGCCTTCTGGGATTCGAGTTCGGCTAGTTTAGCCGCGAGTCTGGTTTGGATTAGCTCTTCAACTTGGGCCATGTTGATGCCTCGGGTTGGGGTAGGTGATCGCTGGGTCCTTCTTCGGTCATTGCGGCGAGATTTATCCCGACCTCGGGGTGGGCTTCGCTCGCGCTCTCTACGAGAGCGAGATTGATCTCTGCGGGATAGTCTGGGCCCTCTGCCGTGGTTAGCCGATTCTCGTTCGTTGTTAAGGTGGGCTCGGGGACCTTCAGCATGTGGTCCTTCCTCGGGATGGGGCCCCCTATTCTCATCCTGGCCTTCCGGGCGTCGTCCTACATCGGGGTATACCCCGGTTGGTAGAGCATTTTGGTCCCTGCGTTCGGACTGGACCTGTTGGTCAGGTAGTGAGGGGGTGTCCGTCTCCTCGCCTGTCCGGACCTGTGCGAACTCTCGTTCCAAATTTCTCGGTGAAACATCTGCCGGCCGGCTGTGGACACGGTTTGCAGACAAAGGTCGCGGTACCGCTGCGGCGGGCGGTACAGTCTGATGGACAGGTCGTAATGGTACTTGCTGGGAATATGGTGTTGGACCTGTCATGGGATACGTCCCGTGAGCGCCTCCGGGGCCCCATTGCCCAGGTGGCGTGACATAGGGATACTGGAGACCCGTGGGAGTGTAAGGCGTGTAAGGAGGCGCGCCGTAGTGATACAGCGGCGTTTGCTGAGGGTAATATGGTATGTAGGGTATCTGATAAGCACCAGTTACCTGATTGTGATAGGTACCGGCCATCTGATTGTGTTCGGCGTAGAGTGGCCTGGTTGTGTTCCCTTCAGTGAATGGTCGAGTGACGTCGGGGCGAGGTTGATCGGGTTGAGGACCCTGGGGTCGCACTGTTGAGCTGCTGGGCCTCGCCCCCGGGAATTGACTGTGGGAAGGATTAGCTGTAGGTGATGTTACCACTGGAGGTGGTGTGATTGTTACTCCTGGCGGGGTCGTCACCCCTGGTGGGAGCGGAGTTGATGTGGTTGGACGAGCCATCTAGTTCTGTGTTCGAGCTAGGCGTGGCCCCACGGTGGTTGATACGCCCTATCTCGGGAGATGAGGCCGTATGGAAGTTTCGGGACTAAACTGGATTCGTCCTGCCAAGGGGTGGCAGGCCGAGGTGTGGAACGAGTAAGGAACTCAGGGTGGATTGTGAGAGATTCGGACTCTGACCTGTATGATCTCTCTCTTAGCGAAAATTGCGTCCCCTGTTTCATGGGGATCACTGCCTTATATAGTCTAGCCATAACTGCCATCTCGGGCGTTTATGGGAGAACGTGGGCAGTTATGTCGTCCGTTATCAAGACGTGGGCATTAAACCAGCCGTTTCTGGGACGTGGGTATTAAACCAGCCGTTTCTGGCTATCCCGTATGTCGGTTGGCTTGGGCCTATATTAAGGTTCTAGTTTGGGGCCGGCATATTGGGCCCCGGCTTAACGAGCTTTTGGGCTTTTTCGTATGACGTCGGGTTGGCCTTGTTAAGGTCCGAATCCCAGTCTTTTATGGCCCAGTTTGGAATAAGTAAAAGGGCCTGTGGAACATGGCCCTATCAACGCTCAATTCTCTCTCTTCTCTATTGGCGCTCGAATTGTCTTTGTTGTCCACATGACACTTGAAAGGTTCGATCATGCTTCCTTCTTCCTCCTATGGCATTCTTTTGTCAGATTTTGAATGTTAAATATTTATTTGTTCAAGTGATTTATTTCTGCTAATTGGCTCATATAAGGTTTCTTTGATAGGATTCCAAAGCTATTGTTGAATAACTAAGTACACGCTAGGAACTTTTTTCTGTGTGAGCATCTAATATGATAAGATAAACCCCTTACCAACATATACTTGCTGGGCCTTACAAGACCAAAATAAAAAAAAAAATAATATCCCTTTTTCTGGCTTTCTTATATGAGGTTAAAAATCAATCACCACCGAATCTATTTTATATATATAAGTTGGGAAGGGTTTTGCACTGTTCATTTCAGTGCTGGCACCTTCCCAGTCGTTGGATATAAATCCAACAAACTTTGATGGATCTAAATCTCTCCACGCGTCAATTCGTTTCTTCGTTCATTTCGCTTTAACCCCTCCCTCCGCCTTCGTTTGTTTCTCTTCTCTACCTCTCCCTGTTCTCTCCATGAGCTAATTTTTTTTCCCTTCTCCTGTCCTCTCCCTTCGTCTAACGCCTCAGCAAACCTCCGCCTCTTCCTTCTCTCCTCCGCCTATCCCTATCATCTCATTTCCTGTCCTCTTCCTTCTCTTCCTTCTCTCCTGTTGCCTAACCTTCTCTCCTCCGCCTATCCCTTCGCCTAACCTCTAACCCTTAGCCCCTTCCTCCGCCTCTCCCTGTCATCTCATTTCCATTTCCTTTGTTCCTCTTCCAGCTAGAATGGAGGAAAGCAGTCCAGCCGTACTCTCAAAGCAATCAGGTTGGTATACTGTGAAATTAATTTGTAGGTTTGTGAGAAAATTAGTAACTGTTTGTGTCTGAAGTCAACTATAAAATTTGGGGTAAATTGTCATGTCCCAATGGCAGATGCCGTTTTAATATGATGGTGTTGTCTTGGCTATTCAATTATATTAGCTGGGGCCTATTGGATTTCTTACTGTTTTTACTAAGATAAACATGTATATTGACGCCGCTCTATTTGGTTTTTTTGTATGGTTTTCCTCGCCCTACTTTGTTCTCAATTCAGTTGAAAGGCCAGACCCAAAATCCTTTTGTTAGAGTTTGCATGACACATGAGTGCTTTGCTGCTGAAAATGATATAAGAATGAAAATTGACTAGCTGTCTATAGCACTTCGTATTAGTAAAGCAACATTTGTCCCACCGGCAATCTGCAATTTCGCTCATTGCCATGTGGTTTTTCTTTAAAAAATTTAGGTTTGCAAGAATGAGAAAATTTAAGGTAAGAATCCTATTATAACATAATAATAATTTTCTGGAATCATTTCTCTCATATTTACGAAGCAAATTGAAATTTTTAGGTATAGGAGCTGGGTAGTATCGATTACTTTCAATTCAGTCATTTTGGAACGCTCAAAAGATCCAGAAGTCCCTCTCAATTAATTGGTTTAAAGATTTAAATTAGAACATATTCTGAATTGATTATCCATCTCTAATATTATGTAATTTTTATATAGTCAAATCTGATGTAGATGCTTAATTATTTCTATTCTATTGTTCATATGCCCAATTTAGAGCTATAAATCGAAAAGGGGCTTGAATCCTGAATACTTGAGAGTTAGTTTGTTTGAATTCTGATTTTTGTGCAATTGTGGATGAATTATGGGAGTCAAGTCTAAACACGAATTACTAGATACACAGACTTTCAGTAGTTCAATCCGACAAATTACTAGATATACAGGCCTCATATTATCAACTCATAAATGTAATTTCTAAGTTTATGTTTTTGTTGCTAAAGTTGTTTCCAGGCTCTCAGTAGTTCAATATGACAAATTTAGATACACATACCTCATATTTTTAGCTCAAAAATGTAATTTTTAAGTTTTATGTTTTTTGTTGCTTGCCTTTTAATATCACAACACAAAAATAGCTCACAAAAGCATCACCCACTTTACCATTAGTCCGGGATAGACTTCTAACATGGTTATATTGATTTTCATAGTGTCTTTCACTCCTCTCAATGAAATTGAAATTTGTTCTCATTTCACGTAATGCTGTTTTGTTTTATTTTAATGCAATGATTGAAAAGTACTGGACATTCTCTCCCTTCCTCAGTGATGCCTCAACTGATGATTTATTAGGTTATTCCAATTTCTTTGAATTTAGGCAGTTCTGCAAATTAAATTAATCTTTAAGATAGATATTTTTTTGCCATTATTTGTATAATACCATTGTACCAATACTAGTTTTACATTGGGGAGAACATTTAAAGGAGCTGAGAGAAGATCTCACCATAATGTCTCCATAATGTCTCACCTAGAGTGGGAAAAATGGCACGGCGGAGCCGGCTCCGTCACAGAACGGCACGGCACGCGTGTTATTCACGTGCCGTGACTCGCGTGTCCTGTGCCTTGACCATTCGCGTGCCGTGCTCATCTTTTGAAACTTTGGCACGGCACGGCACGTGAAAGATTTAGTCACTGCACGGCACGATACGTAGTCACGCGAGTCACGTGTAATTAGGACCATTAGATATTAATTTAGTGGTGAATCTTGAATAAACTAACCAAAATTATGATTAAATGGTCACGCGAGCCACGTATGGTCACGGCCCGTTTAGGCACGGCGTGACTCACGTGGCGTGACCATTCGCGTGTCGTGACCACCCCTTAACATTTTAGTCACGGCACGTGAAAAATTTACTTGGTCCCGGCACGGCACGGCACGAGACCAAAGTCACGGCGTGTTAGTCACGGCACGGCACGTTTTTCCCACTCTAGTCTCACCCATATATGGTAGCTTTTAGCTCACTCCGCATCCGACAATGTTCAGGTTATTCTTCAAGCTCATCTAGCAAATTTTAGCAAAGAATTATACATGAGCTCGCAAATGTTTTTGATACACTATTATAGGTCGAAGGATTTGGAGCCTTGAGGCGTACACTGCAACATGTATATATCAGGACCGTACAATGCCAGAAATTACACAATTTGAGAAATGGTCTCTACTCCTAATCTTTTATTACAAGCTAGCACCATATTACAAATGCAGTTCCATACAAAAGTTGCATTTCAAATATCATTTAGTTGAAGCGTGAAATTAGAGAAATCAGAAAATGCACCCACTTCCCATGGCACTGATATGGATATTATTAAGGTGGAGTATTTACTCAGTCTAGATCTAGAACAACAACTAGTAATATCAGTTTTTTTAATTGTACATGTATATGCCAAAACAAATAATGTAGCATCACTTTAATGGTTATTCTTTCATTTCAACATAATAGAGACTATAAATGTGTTGCAACAGTGGATAAGGAATTAGTAGAACATGATTGGTACTTTAAATCATGCCCAAGAGATAATAAAAGATTGAAGTGCGAACAAGATGGAAACATGTGCCCCAAATGCTATCTGAAAATTAATGAAGCACAAGAAGAACCAACAGCCGAGATCCACCCAGCTATTACGTCTAGAGGGACCATGATCGTCAACTAAATGCTCCTCTGCAGCCTTCTCGACCATCTATTGCAAACCGACGATGCTGATGAAGTTATAAGTTCATATTTGCTCTGCAGTCTTGAGGACTTTTTCAAGTAAGTTACTGTTCCACTGTTAAGTTTGTTATACTTATTAGCTGGTCTTCTTTAGTTCTTTTCCTCTGAAAAAAGGTGAAAGAACATACATTTTAGAGAAAAAGGTAAAAAAGGTACTGTTCTTTCCATTAGGTAAATTTTGAATTTGTTGTGATTGCTTCAGCAATCATCAGCTTAGCTATAAAATGAGTTGAGTAGTTGCATGCTACATGTTCGATTGAATGTCTGACTGATGCTTAGCAGTATGCCAATATCTGTTCTATGCAATACCTGCTATATATTAATTCTTTATTTGGGTAGCTTCTTATATAAGATTTTAAGAAACTTACCAAATTACTCTTTGTTTGGATAATATCTTATCTAAGATTTTACATTTGTGTTTGTTACATGTTAAATATTTTAGGTGATCTGATGGAAGGCAAGATAGACGAAATCAAAAAGCCTTTGGTTTCATTCAAAAAGTACTAATTGCATCTTTCTTTTTCTTTGTAATGCACTAAAGCCTCTCATAATTTATTTCTATAATTTAGCATGTAACAAACACATAGTTAGACAATAGTCATGCTGTCAAAAAGTATTACTTTTTATTGCCAGCATTACTTTTTGACAGCATTAAGACAGCATGACTATTAAGACAAAGGGTATTAAAGTGGCTTTAAGACAATTAAGACAAAGGATTAAGACAGCATGACTATTTCATAAAATTTATTTCTTTTTTGAATAAATAGTCATGTTGTCAAAAAGTACTAGTTGAGTAATTGCATGCTTTAAGACAATAAAAAGTAACTAAAAAACATATAGTTAGACAATCAAATCATTTGATGTTTCCCAAAATTATGTTGTTGATACTAAATTTTATGAATGGTAATTTACAAAAAAAAATGGTATTACACTATACACATATGTGAAGCCTTACTTTATTTCTTTTTTGGAATAATCTATACATTCACTCTACAAAAAATTATAGGTTAATAATTTTGTAATCAAATGGAATTTATTTTGTGATTTATTTGTTTTAGCAAGTGCTGTTGGATTTTGTTAATATTTGAAGCAATTAGTTTCCATTTCGGGTTTAAAACTGACACCCAAACCCAAATTGGTACACCTATGTATCAGTCCATACCAACATAATGATTTCAAGAAATTATTAAAGGTTCTCACTGATTTGTAAAAACTGGTATTATACTGAATTTTAATATGAAGGGTATTAAGTACCACCTTTAGGCTACACATATAGCACACTTAGTCAAAAACTCACCAAATTACCCTTTATTTGAGTAGCATCTTATATATTTTTTATAAAAAACTTACCAAATATATGTAGCATCTTATATAATTTCTTATTTTGTTGTTTTTTCTTATTCGCTATCTATTTTTCTAAAACAAACCTTTACTTACTCTGCAAAATATATATATATAGAGTAGAACTAGGGTGCTCTCGAGTTCACCAAGCCCTTGGTGAACTCAAGTCCAAAACTCATCGGATCGGCTTCAAACGACAAATCTAACCGTTGAAACCCGTCTACCTTACGAGTGATGTGTCTACATGCAAAAATTTTAAATTTTGAAATTAATTTTGCATAGAGTCAAGTGGTCAAAAAACGTCAAAAAATGAATGCATTAAAATTAATTTATTAACCTTCTAATTTTGACCACTTGACTCTATGCAAAATTAATTTCAAAATTTAAAATTTTTGCATGTAGACGCATCACTCGTAAGGTAGACGGGTTTCAACGGTCGGATTCGTCGTTTGAAGCCGATCCGATGAGTTTTGGACTTGAGTTCACCAATGGCTTGGTGAACTTGAGAGCACCCTAGTTCTATTCTATATATATATATAGAGGAGGGTTCCAATGCCTCATGCCTTTCATGCCTCATCATACCTCATGTTCTATATCTTCGTTTTCAAAATCTAAGTTGTCGATCCAAATCGTTCACCATGATATCCATACTAAAATATGGTTTGGGATGAAATTTTATAATTTTTGGAAATTTTTTGCTATTTTTTAAGATGGGTAGAAAATCATTGTTTTTTAAACGGTCCAAAAACAGTGATTTTGTACCCATCTTAAAAAATAGTAAAAAATTTCCAAAAAATATAAAATTTCATCCCCAACTATATTTTAGTATGGGTATCATGTTGAACGGTTCGGATCGACAATTTGAACTTTGAAAACAAAGATATAACGTATGAGGTAGATGAGGTATGAAAAATATGAGGCATTGGAACCCTCCTCATATATATATATATATATATATATATAGACTGACTAATGTAATAACGTTAGAACTTCGGCCGAAGTTCTAACGAGTCGTTTTTGCAATTTCAAAATCCAAACAACCGATCCGAATCGTTCAACATGTTCTCTATATTGAAATGTGCTTGGAGACCAAATTTTACATTTTTTGGAATTTTTTTACTATTTATTAAGCCACTTTGAAAATACTGATCGGGTGGTCCAGAAAATTTTGCTGTTTTTTACTATTCACAGCAGATCTGCGATTTTCAAAGTGGCTTAATAAATAGTAAAAAAATTCCAAAAAATGTAAAATTTGGTCTCCAAGCACATTTCAATATTTAGAAAAAGTTGAACGGTTCAGATCGGTTGTTTGGATTTTAAAAACGCAAAAACGACTCGTTAGAACTTCGGCCGAAGTTTTAACGTTATTACATTAGTCAGTCTCTATATATATATATATATAAGGTCTGCCACACCAAACAACAAATCATGATAGTCTTTCCTACAATAAAAACTCACTTTTACACTACTTTTTTCTTGCAGTTCTGAAACACAATGGAAACTACAAACAAGTGACTCAAAAGATGCAAGAAAGCAGCTATGCGTAGAGCATCAATCCGAAAAAAACTAACAGTGCACAAAAAAAACTAATACACTTTCTCATTTTTCTCAGCGATGAGGAAAGCAAGGCAAGAGAAGAAAGATTAGCTCATCGTACCCGTACAGATAGTTTAACATATTTGTCAATTGTAAATATTATTTTATTTAGTGTATTCATGAAGTCACCTAGAATCGTTTTGTTAAAACACTATAAAAAATTGGATTTGAGAGTATTGTGACAAAGACATAACACACTGCCATATATCGCTTATTCCTTTTAGCGGTACAAATTTTGTTAAATCCCGAACAACCATTCCTGTTATACACTCTTTTGTTATATCCATTTAAAACTTATAAAACTTTTTGTTGTATATAATTTTCCTATTTAAACCTTCTATGTATTTTCCCTCCGCCTCAACAAGTGCTGAAGCAACGCGAGGTCAGCAGAACATAAAATTTGTGAAAAATGAGGTTATCCTAAACTCGGCCAATCTCAGTGAGAAAACATTAAAAGCTTTCGCATTGAGACTGGGCTTGGATTGTTTGAACATCTTAGCCCTGTTCAAACTCAGTTCAGCCTAATAATTGGCCCTGCTCGAAAAACTCCAATTTGCTCCTTTCACTTTTCGCCTTTTGTTTTATCTTTCATGGCTTCAGCTATTCCATTTTGCTTAGAGGAGGCTTAGGCGCTTAGCCACCTCCATAATTTAGAAATTAACACTTTAGTCCTTTATATTTTATAATTTATATAAGTACTTATACATATTAGCTCCTTTTATAAAACAAAATTACACTACAATAACTTATTTAGCCACCCAATCTAAATTTTCTAGTTCCGCCCCAACTACACAAGTTTATGAAGAAAATGTTCGAACTTTTTTTTTTTTTGGGTGGAATTCACGGAGGCAACAATGTTGGGATTTCATAATCGAGTGATGAGCAAATCAGAATTCAATATTATTTTTTATCCAAAGGATTGTTATTTGGTACCATAGTTTGCATTTTTTTGTCCAGCAAATAAGAGTTCGATAATACAACGCCAAAAATTCAAAATGTGGTACGTATCATTATTTCATAAAAAAAGTTTCTGAAGAAAAAAGATCAAATTTGTTTGGAATAATATAAACTATTTTCAATGAAATTAAGGGTTTCACCATGCAAATCATCATGCAAAATTTTAATATACTGGGTCATTCTTAATAAAAGTTGTTTCACCATGCGAATCATCATGTATAAGCACAATAGCTCTCTTATGTACGTAATGGAAAAGTGTAAAAAACAATCAAAACATACAAAAAGAAGCTGCGATTTTGTATACAAATCCAAATGGTATAAATTGCAAGAAATTACATCAACTTAATACGTTTTGCATTAATTACTTCAATAATTTCGAAATGATTGACTAACATCATTATAAAAAACTAAAATGTAAAGAATAACGCTGGTAATGGATCAAGCAGAAGAGCTCATCAAATTAATTTCAATAAATTAAAACTAAGCAAGAATGTTGATCTGGTCTTAACAATTTGTACAAACATTAGGAACCTTACTGCAAATACACTGGTGCAACCAACATACCGGATAACAGATACAAGATTTAGCAAAAAAACAAGGGCCACTTTGCTTATTTCACAATTTGTATTGTATTATTGTGGAGGGAAGGGGAGCTCGAATATTCACTGACTCTGACAAGGAAATTGAGACACTGGAAAGATGAAGTAATGGAGCAACTCAAGTCGACAAAATTACCAGCGTACCAGTAGTTGGAGCTTTGAAGCAGCGCACCGGTAGATGAAGATTTGAAGCAGCGCACCAGTAGATGAATTTTTGAACATCAGTTTTGAGCCATCGTTTACACTTTCTTCTTTGGCGTTTTCATATTTACTACTTTATTTTTTATTTTTCAGCTCAATTGTTTTGAGCAGCATTTTCTATTTCTGTTTTGATGGTTACCCTTGTGTAACTAAACCTAGTTAATCTAATACAAATGTGGGCAAGACTCTAATTTTTCTCAAAAAGAAATTCAGAACTCATTAACGAGACAACACCAAACCTCCATATTGAATTGTAAGTATAACATATATATATGATAGGGTAAATTTCGTGAGAGGTCACTCAATTTTGTTTTTTGTCACAAATTAGTCACTTAAGTTTGATTTGTCTCTCAGAAGCCACTGAACTTTTCATTTGTTTTGATCAAGTTACTTCGTTAATAATTTTGTTAAGAAAACTAACGGAATGTCACATAGACGTCCAACTCATCATTTTTTAAAATTATTAAATCCTTTAACTTATTGGGATACGATTTATGGACACCGTCCTATTCTCACCCTTTCTCTCTTCTTCTTTCTAACTCTTCTTTGTCATTCTCTCATTTGTATTCTTTTTCAAGCAGATTACAAGAACTGCAAATTGTAATAATTTTTGGACTAAAGAGTAATTGATTTTTTGGGTTTTGGTACAACGGGGCTACAAATGAGTTTTTAGCTTTCTTGTTTTGACGGGGTTATAGCTGAGACATTATTGCTGCAATGAAAAAAAATGTTACAACAATGAAGAAAATGGGTGATTTATTTTTCTGGGCAACAATAAAGAAAATGGTACAAAATATGAGTTTGTTTAAAACTTTTTTTTTTTTTTTTTGCATTTGACATGCCCGTAGGCTGATACATAGTACATCTCTTACATCCATAGCACGTATGATTTTAGTCATTTGTATACCCTGTATAAGTCTCTCCTTATTACAAATCTTACATCCATAGTACATCTCTTACATAGTACAAAATATCAAGTGCCTTACACCTTCCCAATTACAAATTCAGCAGAGGGTATGTATACCCTGTATAAGTCTCTCCTAACTTGCTACCTGCACGTGCTAGCTTGTCCGCCTCATCATTGAGCCGCCTACTAACATAGTGACATTCGTATCCTGTCTCTTTGATCAACCTCCACACATCATGCATCTCCTTATAGGCCCGCCAGTCTGCCTCAATTGGTGGTTGTAGCTCCATGCATAGCTTAGCAACTGTCTGACAATCGATATAGAAGGTATAGGTTGCCATACTTGCCTCTCTCGCAAACAGTATAGCCTCCTTTAAAGCTTGTGACTCAGCTTGTATAGCACAACACACGTTTGCCCTTGCTGTTTTATAGGCCACTAATTCCTCGCCTTTTTTAAAAATGAAACCAATGCCGCCCATCCAGAAATGAATCCACGACCCGTCAACATGGCAAGAGTACTCTGTTTCTCCATGGTTTGGAGTCCTCACTTCCCATCCCTGCACCAGGTTCATTCTTTTGGAGGCTGCTATTACCGACTCTGCTTTAATTGCGTTGTAGTAACTGAGAAACGTCCCAAACATGGGCACCTTCCCTCTATACCTTCTGTCATTTCGACATCGCCAGATTGCCCATATTGTGTTCACCACTCCCATTCATTGGTCGCCAGCTATGTGGTCTACTATGTCACAAAGAATCGTTGCCACATCAGTTCCCAGTTTTTCTGTTCACATCGCCATCGGCCCTACTAGCCAACATGCCCATGCAAACGGGTAGAGGAACATCATGTGGAGCATGTCTTCCTCTTCCCATCCGTAATTTGCACAACTCAGGTCCCCTTTTGAGGTTCTTGCTCTGATTATGTGTCCAAGTGGAAGTGCATTGTTTACCACTTTCCATAAGAACAAATGCAACCTAGGCACGATCCCCTGTTTCTTCTATATAACCTTCCAGGTTCTTACCTGACTTGTCCCTGAGCCATTATTTGGTTGCAGCATCGTTCCCTGAGGGCTCAATATGTCTTTTTGACAGAAAAATGACCATTTGTGTTAGGGAGGAAAACTAGAGTGTCCTCCCATGCTTCTTAGCTTGGTGGCTTCAGTTCTGACACGACTTTCATGCATGCCTGATGACCAAGGAGATTTATGAGTGTATGTGTCCCATATACCAGTTTCTTGGTTGGTAAGCTCCTTCACGAGCATGTGGCACTGTTGTGAATTGTCCCTTGCTGGGCTCAGGCTTCCCGGAATCCAAGGCTGCGAGAAAACCTTGCATAGCTCCCCATCACCAATTTTCCATTGTACCAGAGGTCCTAGCTTTTCCCTCAGTCTCATAAGATTCCTCCACAACACAGAACACCGATATGTCCTTTTAGAGGTATATAGCTCTGACCATGGTAAGTATTTTGCTGTCACAATACTGACCCATTGCGCCTTGGACCCATTAGCCACCTGCCATAATGCTTTTAGCAACAGAGAGTCATTTACTGCTCAAGATCTCTGATAGCAAGGCCGCTTGCCTCAAGTGGCTGTGTGATGCGGTCCCATGCCACGTAAACCAGGTAATGTTTTTTATCCATTGCCCCTAAAAAAACTTGACGATATACAAAATAATAGCGTTTTTAAATGCGACTGCATGGACCACATTGCATATGCAGTTTGTTGCCGCATTAAAAATATCTATGCAACAACATTTTTAAATGTGACCACATGGACCGCATATGATGATGGGTGTAATCGTGATCATGCTAATAAAATTTATAACCTAATTTGCTATCAAGTTAGATTACAAGCGCATAATCCTATCGAGTAGTATAAACGAGTGTCGATCCGTAGGAAATAAGATTTAAGGTCTTGAGCGATTAAATCACAATCTTTTGAAAGACTAGACAAAATCTGAAATCAAAGAGTTGTTGGTTTTGATTAATGTATTTGGCGAAAATTAAAAGTAAGTAAAATAAAGATAGGGATGTGAATTCCTAAGGTTTTGGCACACCGTTATTACTTCAATCCACTTTGATTCTTACCTTATTTGATGTTGGTTTTCAGTTGTTGTATGAGGGTTTCTAATTCAATTTAGTGATTACCGATTTCGCCTAGCAACTACCCTATTAATCAAGAGATCCCGTTAAGGCTTGTCTTGATTAGTGCAAGAAGATCTATGACTAGCCCAAAAGAATTCAGACTTCACTTATTGGGTACGTCGCCTTACTATTTTGGTCATGTTGGATGTCCCCATGGTAAGGCACGATAATGCGACATTCATCTACGAATATCGAGACTCCCATGTGTACTTTTGTTGATTCAATTAGTGGTATCTCTGGTTAATGTCTCCACCACTAATATAGTATTTTTATTGTCCCTTAACCCAATTCCATTAGCCCAATGATGACTAACTTTCATGTGTGGCCATCACATGATGGTATAGACTAATAAACAAAATAAAGTAAGACATAACATAAAGCGCAAAAGCAATCGAACAACAAAAGACTAAACAATGATCAACTAAAAGTATATATCAAAGCATCATGAGTAATAAGGTTTACTGTCAACCCTAATAATCTGAACTTAGCCGCTGAATGACATGTTTACAAAGAGATAAGAGAAAGATACAACCATACACGAAGTACCCTCCTACTTAGTCTTTACACACTTCTCTCTTCTCACTTAAAAAAAATATAAAACCAAAGATACAAAGATATGTTTATGTTCAGATCAGAAGGCTTATATTGGAGTGAAGGGGCGCCTTGGGTACGGTCCGTATTGGCTAATATGGACCATACTCCCACTATGTCGCTGCAGTAGTTAATGCGTATTCAACCATCTTTGGTCCTTACTAGGGCTCTGGTCTGTATTGGCTAATACGGTTTGTACCAGAGCCTTAGTCGATAGCTGCGTTTTTTCGATCGACCCGATTCTTGCTCCAAATGATGTAAAATAGTCCCAAAACATGGTTACTGCACTAAAACATAAAATAGGACAACAATAACCTTTTTCACATAATAATTAAACATAAAGATGAGAAAATAAGATAAAACTTAAGTCAAAATCCTACGTAATTCACTTACAAAATGAGCTTGATCATATGCATATGCATATGCAGTTTGTTGCCGCATTAAAAATGTCCATGCGAACCGCATTTGCAGTACATACTGAAAACAAATTCAAAAATATCCGGAATTCATTAACAAACAGAATATCTAAAACTCATTATCAGATATCCAATATAATCCAGAACCCAATTCCAAATACACATCCGGATGGAACCATCCACTCAGGTGAATTTTGAAAGGGATCCCCGACTTGTTTGGAAGTGTATCCTCTGCGGAGCTGTGCGGAGCTTTTAATCTGGTTCGTTCCTTTTGATTTGGCACGAATCTCAAAGCCCAATAATACTGCCCCCTCCGTTAGCCCGAATCTCAAAGTGGCTGAGAATTAATCTGGTCCGTTCGTTTTACTCCGCAGAGGATACGTTTCCGACTTGTTTTATAGTCTCAAGCACCTTCTTATTTTTATTTTGATGATATGGGACTAAAGAAGTCCGAACTCTGCACGCTCTAAGTTGTCGCTGCGTGAAGTGAAAACTCACTTAATTTTATTATTAAATTAAATTTCACTTGAAGTGCGGTACATTTTAATAAATGATTCTAGGCCTAAGGATTTTGGACCAGTAATGTACCCATTTAATAGTGGCCATACCCAATATCCATTTATAATGTTAGTGGCCATAACAGATAATCCAAACAGGCACCGTATTTATTCGTATCCGTATTCATAAATTATTCTTAATTAAAATCTGCATATATAAGTCAACAATGACCTTTCGCATACATGAATTCGCATTTTAAAACATTGCAAAATGTGGTTTAAGGAGGAGGACCTCTTAATAGATAAGATAAAATTGGAAGTGCTCCACCCACAAAGATCGATAGTTGAATATTTCTCATCCTACGGTTTAATTTAAGAACCGAGAGCAGTTGCTTAACTGGTCAAATATTATTACTAAGCCGGTCACAAACAATGTAAAAGTACAACATATTAGTCCTTTTTTAGTGTTAAAATAGAATTGATGTTACGTTGAGAAATTTTGTTATTTTGTCAAATTAGCTTTGCAGTTGGAATAAGTACATGAAGAAGAGAGCTATAATTGTAGGAGAAAGAAGAGAGTGAAAAAAGGAGAGTATGGAGGAAGAGAAAGAAAAAGAAAAAGAGAAAGGGTAAGAATAGTATGGTGTTTTCAAATTGTCTCTAGAATTTAATATTTTTTGAAAATGATGAGTTAGATGTTCATATGAAATTTCGTTATTATTATGAGAGAAAATATTAACAGAGTGACTTAATCAGAACAAATACAAAATTTATTAGCTACAGAGGAACAAATTAAATTTAAGTGACCAATTTGTAACAAAAGGCAAAGTTGAATGACTTTCGATAAAATATACCCTATGTGATATAAGAGGAGGGTTCCAATGCCTCCATTTTTCATACCTCCACCATGCCTCCATTTTTAAAACTTTAATAACTCAAAATTTAAAACTTAAAAGTCAAAATAAAACCGTTGGATATGATCTACATCATTTTATCTATGTGCTCATAAAAAATTATCACATTTTGATTTTGTTTTTATGTGAATCAATAAGTTGAAAAATCAACGTCTAGAAATTATCCACATTAGTACGTTTTTTACAAGCTCTTGATAACAACCAAAACAAAATTGAAATGTCATAATTTTTTACACGTGCATAGATAAAATGATATAGATCATATCCAACGGTTTTATTTTGACTTTTAAGTTTTAAATTTTGAGTTATTAAAGTTTAAAAAATGAAGGCATGGTGGAGGCATGAAAAATTGAGGCATTTAAAATTGAGGCATTTGAACCCTCCTCATGATATAATATCGTTTCTTTACGAAAAGACTTATACTCTTAATAAAAAAACATTTTAAAAGAAACGAATACCAAAATCAACACGAGTTGAGGGATTGGGATCCATTATCTGGGCTTTTCTTCGTTATCATACCTTTTAATTGCATCGCAAAGCAACACAAAGACCTATTTTACAGGCCTAAGCAGGTTGAACTATTCAGTGTTGATGCGGAGCAGGCTGATCTTGAGGATTTATGAGTCGAGCGAGAAAAGGATGAAGAAAATCAGTCAAAAGAAATCCAGAAAGTGAAACTCATGTTTTATGAAAACAATTACTGTTTTGGTCGAAATTTTAAAATTTCGGCTAAACCAGAAATTTTAAAAAAAATCATTGTTTTGGCCGAAATTTGAAAATTTCAACCAAACCAGATGAAGAAATGCAAATTTCGTATTTTATCTATTTAGACAGTTATTTGTATTTTCAGTTATTCTGAACCAAGCCATTTCTAAAAGGAATGTATGGATGGCTGGATGCATTTTTTTTTCAAATTATCTATGAATTAAAAAATAACCTTGTTTCTCCCTTTTAAGTATGGTTGCAAAAATAGTTATTCTCGCTACTCGCTGTATTTTTGTGAATAATAAAAACAGATGACAGTTTAAAACTCTTTTAAAGTTCCATTGCTAGCCTTATTTTCTAAAGTAATATATCGAGTCTTCTCTTAAAAATATATAAGTGCCTTTGACTGATAAATTATAAAAAATTTAAGCCTCAGGTTTGCCTGACATGCATTATTCTAAATTGTCAACGAAGGAATAGTCAATCACCTCTTTGGCTAATCCAATCGCCAAACAATTGCTTATTATTTTGTCAGTAGCTTCGGGCAAAAAATTAATGTTGATATGATGTCACATTCTATAATATATTATTATGTAATGTTATCCTTACGGTTTTGCGTTGGATACAGCCAAGAACATAGCTTTGAAATTAGTTGAAAACGAGAGGTCTTTATGTAGTACCTCCCCTCTATGTTGCCTCAAAGCCATCAAATCAAATACTATTGCATTAGTATTAGTTTACAAACTATTAATACAACTATTTGCAGCTTTGCTCTGGAGAAATGTGAAGGTTGACTTTGATCAAGACCATTAAAAAGTACAGAAAGCTTTTCCGACTTTTAGCACTCCATTCCTCTGATTTTTTGTTGCAATTGCAGCTGTCAGTTAGATTGCAAATATTATAAACAAATTTTGAAATATATTAATTAAAAAATCTTTTGAATTTTGAATTTAATATTTACGGGTTGCATATTTATATTGTGGTAGGGCCAGCTCTTCTTAACAACTGCACGTTTTATGTTTTCATTAGTTCATAACCGTTTAATGATTTTTTTTTTTTTAATTCTCTATCTTGAAGTGAGGCGGTAATGAAAAATAATACTTATTATTTAAGAAAATTAGAGTAGAACAATATGATTAAAACAAATTTAAATTGTAAGTAGCTTAGGGGTGTAAACGGTTGGATACGGATTGGATAATGGTTTAATTGTATCCTTATCCGTTATAATTTTTCAGATACAGATACAAATACGGATATGAATATAATTCGGATAATTAAAAATAAATTACTAATGTACATTCTAGTAAAGAATAACATCTAAATATAATTTTTCCATTCATAAATTAGATTTAATATTTTTCATAATAAGTTTATTGGTTACAATATATATATATATAATATTATCAAAACCTTAGTCACTAATCATGTCATAGTGTTATATTATTCATCAGAATATATATATATAGAGATTGGCTAATATGCTAACGTTATAACTTATGCCGAAGTTATAACGAGTCGTTTTTGCAATTTCAAAATCCAAACAACCGATCCGAACCGTTCAACATGTTCTCTATATTGAAATGTACTTGGAGACCAAATTTTACATTTTTTGGAATTTATTTACTATTTATTAAGCCACTTTGAAAATACTGATCCGGTGGTCCAGAAAATTTTGCTGTTTTTTACTATTCACAGCAGATCTGCGATTTTCAAAGTGGCTTAATAAATAGTAAAAAAATTCCAAAAAATGTAAAATTTGGTCTCCAAGCACATTTCAATATTTAGAAAAAGTTGAACGGTTCGGATCGGTTGTTTGGATTTTAAAAACTAATAAACGACTCGTTATAACTTCGGCCGAAGTTATAACGTTAGCACATTAGCCAATCTATATATATATATATATATATATAGAGAGAGAGAGAGAGAGAGAGATGGGCTATTGTACTTCGCGAAGTAAAACCCCCGTTTACTTCGGGCCATATTTTGTCATTTTCAAAATCCAAACAATCAATCCAAACCGTTCAACATGTTCTAAATATTGAAATGTGCTTGGAGACTAAATTTTACATTTTTTGGAATTTTTTTACTATTTATTAAGCCACTTTGAAAGTTTCTGATCTGGTGGTCCAGAAAATTTTACTGTTTTTTACTGTTCACCGTTGGATCAGAAACTTTCAAAGTGGCTTAATAAATAGTAAAAAAATTCCAAAAAATGTAAAATTTAGTCTCCAAGCACATTTCAATATTTAGAACATGTTGAACGGTTCGGATCGGTTGTTTGGATTTTCAAAATGAAAATATGAGCGTGAAGTAAACGGGGGTTTTACTTCGCGAAGTACAATAGCCCATCTCTCTATATATATATATATATATATATATATATATATATATATATATATATATATATATGAGTATGGCTAATGTGCTTCCTCTAGAACTTCGGCCTCGTGCTTCCGGGGGCATATCTTAGTGTTTGATGTTCAAACAACAAATTCAAACCGTTAGATGTTCAATCTATATTAAAATGTACTTGGAGACCAAATTTTACATTTTTTGAAATTTTTTTACTATTTATTAAGCCACTTTGAAAATTTCAGATCATATGGTCCAGACTGTTTTTACTGTTCACCCGGATCTGGAATTTTCAAAGTGGCTTAATAAATAGTAAAAAAATTCCAAAAAATGTAAAATTTGGTCTCCAAGTACATTTTAATATAGATTGAACATCTAACGGTTTGAATTTGTTGTTTGAACATCAAACACTAAGATATGCCCCCGGAAGCACGAGGCCGAAGTTCTAGAGGAAGCACATTAGCCATACTCATATATATATATATATATATATATATATATATGACAGTGCTACGGTGCTATGCATAGCATAGAGGCCTCCGTGCTACGGCTCACTTTTTGAGTTTTCAAAATTCTAACGGTCGATCCGAACCGTTCAACATGATCTCCATATGAATATGTACTTGCAAACCAAATTTTACATTTTTTAGAATTTTTTTACTATTTATTAAGCCACTTTGAAAATCGCTGATCCAATGGTCCAGAAAAGTTTACTGTTGTGTACAAATTAATGTTTTTTCAAAGTGGCTTAATAAATAGTAAAAAAATTCTAAAAAATGTAAAATTTGGTTTGCAAGTACATATTCATATGGAGATCATGTTGAATGGTTCGGATCGACCGTTAGGATTTTGAAAACTCAAAAAGTGAGCCGTAGCACGGAGGGGCTCTTATGCGTAGCATATTAGCAAAATTATATACATATATATATATATATAGGACAGTGCTACGGTGCTATGCATATATAAGGGCCCCTCCGTGCTACGGCTCACTTTTTGAGTTTTCAAAATCCTAACGGTCGATCCGAACCGTTCAACATGATCTCCATATGAATATGTACTTGCAAACCAAATTTTACATTTTTTAGAATTTTTTTACTATTTATTAAGCCACTTTGAAAATCACTGATCCAATGGTCCAGCAGATTTTACTGTTGTGTACAAATTAGTGTTTTTTCAAAGTGGCTTAATAAATAGTAAAAAAATTCTAAAAAATGTAAAATTTGGTTTGCAAGTACATATTCATATGGAGATCATGTTGAACGGTTCAGATCGACCGTTAGGATTTTGAAAACTCAAAAAGTGAGCCGTAGCACGGAGGGCCCTTATATATGCGTAGCATGCTAGCCAATTCCTATATATATATATATATATATATATGCAGTTTAACTATTCATATTTGACCGTATACATCACTAAACGTTAGTCACTAATCACATCATACGATACATTAATACTCAGTCTATTGATGAACAACGCACGGCTAGATTTTTGGAATTGTAGCCTGGACTTTTAACTAATCGGAATCTTCTTTTCTTTTAGAAAATGATTAAATGACCAAGTAAAAGCCTTTTGACCTACTTCGATTCTCTTGTCGAAGTCGTAGAGACTGAGATCATCGAGTGATCCAATTTAGAGATGTAAACGGATGCCAAGTTGTTCAATTGATAAATTCATTTTGATTCAATCCACTATTTTGTAGGGGCTGAGGAGGGAATGAAGATAATCCATAAATATGCGTATATATATATATACACACGAGGAGGGAATGAAGATAATCTCATCGCGCCTCATATCACTATTTCAATTTTTAAAGTTCAAATTGTCGATTCAAACCGCTTAACATGATCCGGTATTATCAATGTTTTAAATAGCGTTTATAGCGTCATAGCGGGAATGCTACAAAAAAAGCTATAGCGAATAGCGTAGCTATAGCGGAAGCTATTCCAAATAGCGTTTTTTTTTTTACAAAAATTATATTATATATTTGTCCTATATATTAACATTATCTAAAGTTGCATAGAACAATAAATAACACCAAATTAATTAAGAAATTATAATATTCATATTGAACTAGTACAAAAGTTCATGGTTCAAAATATCCATAATAATATCATAAACTATCGATCTTTTTCTATACAAAATATCTTAAGCATCATGATTCATTCTATTTTTTTTTCTATACAAAATAAATTTTATGGATCTTTATTTAAGCCCATATAAATTGTCTAAAAATGTCCAATATGCATAGCGCGCTACACGCTATGCGCTATAGCGGACCGCTATTACCACTATAGCGGCCGTAGCGCAATTAGCGTATTTTCATGCCATAGCTTAGCGTTTAGGGTCCAAAAATGCTATAGCGGCACTATAGCGCCGCTATAGCGTGCTATTTAGAACACTGGGTATTATGATATGTTTGTAGATCAAATTTTATATTTTTTTGAAATTAGTTTATTATTTTTTTAGATAGGTACAAAATTATTGTTTTTGGACAGTAATTTTATACATATCTTAACAAAATAGTAAAACAAAATAAAAAATATATAAAATTGGTCTCCAAGGATATTTTAGTTATTGTTTCTATCTGGTTTGTACGGATGTGGTTTCACATGGGAGTGCAAACCATAGTAACATGGTTCGCGAATTATTCGCGTTTTATTCAGATTTTTGACATTTCCGAACCGAACACCGAATAAAACACAAAAAAATGTATCATATGTTTTATTCGCGAATAAAATGCGAATCACGAATTATTCGCGAATAAAACGCAAAAAAAACATGAAACATTTTACAAAAAAAATTTGGGGTTGTTTTGGGTTTTTTTTTTTGCTTCCTTGTAGTACCGAATCATTTCCGAATTATATCCGAATTATTTCCAAATCACGAACTTTTGACCCTGTCGAACCGAACCCGAACTATTTATTTGTCACTATAGTGCAGACATAGATATATAATTATTAGATATAAATATAAATATTTTGAATATATATGGGTTGGCTGGTTAAAAAAAAAATTTATTTGGTGGGTCGTAGTTTGCAAAAATTTGAACGATTCTCCTACGGTCCTACCATTATTTTTGTACAAAAGAGGTTTAAAACAGAACATTTTCAACGTTAGGGTTTTAGTCCAAGTTCTACCGGCCTTTAAAATCTATTGGAAATATGGGTCTCAAAAGAAGAAACTAAATTGTTTGAATTGTCTACTTCACAAATGATGTATTTAACTGCATGTAAACTTTATAATTTTTTATATTATTTAGTATTAAGTCAAGTGATTAAAAAATTGCAAAATGTATTTATTTGTTATTATTTTTTTAAATTTTATTTAGTATTAAGTCAAGTTATTAAAAAAATAAAAAATATTCAGTTAATATTAATGTATTTATTTGTCATTATTTTTTGGCTATTTAACTAGATAATAAAAAAATTAATTAAATAAATTAGATTCAATGAACTTTCTAATCGACAACCTGACCATCGTTATTTTTAATTATTTGAGTAGACTGAGGAACATTATATCATCATCCAGTCTCGAAACCGGTAAAACTGTGTGCATTATGGAGTGCCCGATTATTTTTATTCTTTTCTCGATATATAATGATACAATATGTTGTGAAGAAAATTAGTCACGTTGTTATTGATATGTCAGAGTATGTTACGTGTACGTCACGTTACTTATATTCAGGTGTAGTTAGGATTTTTATCAGGGGTACGCAGTTTTTTTTATTAATTTATTATTAAAATATTAATAAATGTCACTGGAAGCAGAATCAGTAAGTTAACCATAAAATCCCAATCGAGAAAACCGGTAGAAATCGGCGAATTAGATCGGAAGTTCAATTTTTTTCGAAAAATTATGTTAAGATAAAAAATTAATCCAATGCATTGAAGTATTATATTTTTACTTTGAAGCATAGTTCACGAGACTCTCCTTTGAAATTCAACCCATTTTTGAACAGTTAAACCTCAAAAAATAATTTAATACATTACATTAAAGTTCGGCTTGTTACTTTACAAAGAATTTGACTCATTTCCTTGAAATAAAAGCCAGGTTTATTGTGGTCCTATTATTAGATCCTTCTTAATTACCCTCCCCTGTCGTTATATTTCGAAACAAATTGATGAAAAACTCTATCAAATTTGGAGCGACTAGGTCGATTTCACTAAGAGTTGAGACTCAGTCAGGGATAGACAAAACTCAAATCCAGGGGTAGGCAAATCCCAGTCCTGAGCCAACTATATACAGGTCTGGTGTTGTTTTTCAAAATCCAGCTGCCTACCCCTAAATGTATATGGCTATGCCATTGCTTATGTCAATCACGTGATGTGTCTCCCTTACCACGTGACGTGTCTATTTTTGTGACATGTACTCTCTCTTCGACCAAATGATAGACCACGACATATCACGTAAACTGATCCAGTCGTGTCACGTGGCACGTTATGTGATCAATTTTTCAACATTGTTTATTTATTTTAATTTATTTTGCAACAGTTTTTTAATTTGTAGTATTTTTTCATTTTTCTATGAACTTATTTTAAGCTTCTAGTCACGTGGTTTTCCTTTACATTTTAGTCATGGTATGACCATAAGTGACGTGTCCATTCGTCAAGGGCTGCTAATGAGCCAAGCTCGGCTCAAAATTCAGCTCAGCTCGTCATATAACTAAACAGGCTCAACTCGGGCTCGGCTCGGTCTTGAAGAAAAAAGTTCGGCTCAATTTAATGAGTTTGAGCCTTCAGCTCGGCTCAAACTCGGCTCATAACTCGCGAGCTCAACTCATGCCAAGCATTAAAAAACAAATATTTGTAAAATCTTGTTAACTGTTTGGTTCTAATTTGTCTCCAAATCCGACGGCTAGGATCTCTAAATACCACTGGTTAACCGTTGGAGATATCGGATCTAATTCAGTAATTTATTCCCCCTCAATTCAGTAACCCGATTTAAATAAGTTACTACTTTTGAAAATTATTGGAGAGGTTCAATGTGCAATAAAGTGTAAAATATGCATTTTCAGATAAATCTTAAATGTTATATTTTTCATATTAAATATATTTTAGATAGAAATTGCAATATTGAATTTTGAACTATTTCGTAAAACTAAATATTTGAGTAAGACACTGACGAGTAAAACTAAATGGATATCACAGTATTCAAAACCTAAACACTTTGTTAATATTTTTAAGTAAATACTAAGATGCAATATATACTTTTAAGTAAATGTTTGAGTAATAAAATAGAAGAGACTCCTTGGCTCATGAGCCGGCTCGGGTTCGGCCCTGTTTGAGTGATAAAATATGAGCCGAGTCGAGTTCGGGCTTTATTTAGTTTAGGGCCTGACTCGATACAATTTATTGAGCTGTTCAACTCATTGCCTCATGAGCCGGCTCGGCTCATTAGCAGCCCTACGATTCGTGTGACGTGACAGTTCTTAGTTATATACTGTGACATAACGTGATCAAGTTACAACATATTAGTCATATCACATTATATTTTTCTTGTAGTAGATCATTGTGAGATTAAACTTTATTTTTTACAATAAATAAGAACAAATAAAGTTTTTCTCCTAATTTTTTTTTTCGGTATTGTTAGCTGAGCTAATATATAATACAATCCATAGTATACAAGAAACATGTATATCACTTCCAATTAATTATTTTCTTACATATGACTATCAAATTGTCTTGTTTGACAAGAGAAAAATACACTAATAGAGAGAATTGCTTATAATCGTTTAAGAAAAATGGTTTAGTTCTTGTCCAACATATATATATAGAGAGAGAGATAGGCTATGGTGAGTTGTGAAGTAAGAGTCTTGTTTTACTTGACGTCAATATTTTTTACTTTTGAAAGTTCAAAAGGTCTATCCGAACAGCTTAACATGATCTACATATTGAAATGTGCTAGGAGACCAAATTTTACATTTTTTGAAAATTTGTTGCTAATTTTTTAGAGTTTTTAAAATCATTGTTTTTTTATGGTCCAGAATCCATCCAAAAACAACAATTTTCAACTCATCTAAAAAAATAGTAAAAAAAATCTCAAAAAATGAAAAATTTAGTTTGCAAGCACATTTCAATATAGAGATCATGTTGAGCGGTTCAGATCTGCTGTTTGGACTTTGAAACTGAATATATGAGCGTGAAGTAAAACAAGTCTCTTACTTCGCAACTCACCATAGTCCAACTATATATATATAGAGAGAGAGAGAGAGGAGGGATCTAGTTACCACAATTTTGAGTTACAACAAAGTTACCACAACTATTTTCTACTTATTCAAATTTCAAATCGTCAATCCAAACCGTTCAACATGATCTCCACAATAAAATGTGCTTCCAGATCAAATTTTACATTTTTTTTGAATTTTTTTACTATTTATTAAGTATTTTACAAAACTAGTCAAATTCAGACCATTGAATTATGTACCCATCTTAATAAATAGTAAAAAAATTCAAAAAAATGTAAAATTTGATATGGAAGCATTTTATTGTGGAGATCATGTTGAACGGTTTGGATCGACGATTTGAAATTTGAATAAGTAGAAAATGGTTGTGGTAAATTTGTTGTATCTCAAAATTGTGATAACTAGATCCCTCCTCATATATATATTTACATAATTCACCATTTTTGTATATTAAAAGCCATACAACAAAATGTGTAAGGAATATTTTTTCTATTAATTTTAAAATTTGTACTAGCGTTTTGAACAAGTGCTACACGATCTTTCCTCGAACAAATATGCTCATTTCTCTTATTAATGGAGACATTATTAATTAACTTTATCCAGCATAAGGAATAAACTGATCAGAATTATTTCCTTGCATGGAGCTATTCATAAAATTATCGGATCCACTATTGGTCCTCCAAGTATACCAATTGATCAATAAGACTGTTTCACTAAAATATTGACAAAAAAGAAGAACGAAATGTTGATACATAAAGCCTAGGCATAAATTTACAATCAACAAAAAACGCGTTTTTGAATTTTAAGTTCGAGTTCTTAAGTTCGTGCAAATCACAAAGACTTGCTCTGATTTGTGGCCATTGTCGGCTGGATCATAGTTCATCGTTAGCTGTTGTAATATTTAAAAATAAATTCTATTTTTAGGTCATGATCTACAAAACCTATTGATATAATGTCTTTTAATTTAGTGTGCACACCAAAGAATTTTGGAGGCTTAGGTGTGATGGATTTAACGGTTTTCAATCAAGCCTTACTAATGAAATGGTATTGGCATTGGGCTCGACCACAGCACTATTTATGGAAACCGATAATGCAAATCAACATAGGCCATGATGGTTTACCGCTTTCACCAATCTTCTCCTCAGCTATTAAAAATCAGAGACAGTTCTGCCAAATGTCCTTCACACACACTGTAGGCAACGGAGCACGAATACAACTATGGAACCACAAATGGGCAGGAACCCCTCTATGCCATACCCTACCGAATCTGTACTCACACGCAATCGATCAGAATGTCACAGTTCAAGAAATCAAGGCATCGACCTCACTCACAAGTTTTTTCAAATTAATCACATCCGACATAGCACTATCAGAATTTACTACTCTACAACAGCTACTGTCACAAACTAACCTCCAACCGAACACACAAGATGACATAAAATGGATTTGGACGGAATCAGGATTGTTCACGGTGAAGAGTGCATACCGGGCAATGAAAAACATCCCAAGGATAGCAAGCCGTGCACACAAAGTGTGGAAACTCAACATACCGCCACGCATGAAAGTGTTCGGCTGGTTGATGTCACTTAATCGATTACTAACTATCGACAACTTAAACAAGCGAGGTTGGCCACTAGTAAACCGATGCATACTTTGCAAAGCGGCACTTGAATCCATTAACCACATGTTGAATGCATGTCCATTCGCCCTCGCGGTTTATGGGGCGGTATTGCTACAGTAGCCGGATAGGATGCCATCGCCAAACAACCCAACACCATACACAGAAGCAGTACTAAGCTCACTGATACCCAAAACCCAAAGGGCCACTATTTTAATAACACAATTCACAATCTGGAGGGAAAGATGCTCGCGAACTTTTACATAACGCAACAAGGAGGCGGAACAGCTACGAGATGAGGTTTTATGGCAACTGCAAATTGGCTACGAGTGACAAGCACAATTTCAAGAAAAGGAAGGACTGAGGTGCTTAACTAACCTAGGAAGAAAGACTGACAGGAAATCGCCACAAGCTTACAGCTACTGGCAGCGGACCAATGCAACTCATCTCCTTCTCCTTTTTCAGTTTACTGTTCATTCGATCTTCATTTTACCACACTCACATTTCAGTTTTTATCTACTTTCGGCTCAACTGTTTTGAGCCAAATTGTGTTTATTTTTGGTGGTTACCACCCTTGTGTAACGAACCATTCTTTTAATACAAATGTGGGCATGACCCTCATTTTTCATCAAAAAAAAAAAAAAAAAAAAAGTTAATTAGCTGTATAAAAATACCCCTTCCCAGTTCTGTCCTGTTACGAGGAAGCATGTTTGCGAAGCTATTAATTGTTCTAGAAATAAAACCTGAAAAAAAAAAAAAAAAACAATTTTTGTTTTTTTGTATTTTTTTTTTCTTTTCGTTCAATGGTGGGGACCGCCTGTTACAGTGGGTCTTAGTGTAGGAACTCAAATGTTTACAAGAAATGGATGATACCATATAAGCCTCATAAAGTTTTGATAAATTAGAATTCGGATTTTTTAATTTTGACAATTATTTTCTTCTTTTTATGAAACCATATAATTGGAGACAAAAATACTCTTTCAGTAGTTAATTTACCACTTAACTTAATGCTCAATTTTGAAATTATGTATTAGGGTACTGTTATGAAATTTCCTTAAATCTGTCGTTGTGACAAATAATTCTAATTGAAAAGGGAGAGGTAGCCCAGTTGGTTAGAAAAAAAGTCCTAAGACTGTGAGTTATTCAAAGGTCGAAAGTTCGATTCCCCTTCACAACTTCGCAGCTTCTGCGAAGAATTTCAAAAAAAAAAAAAAGACAAATAATTCTAATTATTTATTTGTGACAATCATCTTTATAACCTTTGCATATGTGACAATTGCCTCATAACTCTTAATCATACTCCAAATTATTATTTTTAGCTGAAAATGACTATAATGTCCCCATAACATTTTATACACACTTCAATTCTTTTATGAACTTTATCGTATACAATTTCCAATATTTATTTTTATTTTAAATTATTTTTACTGTTATTATGCAATAAACATTTTATATAAGTTTTGATTGTCTATGAATTAATAGTCAATTATTTTTAAAGAATCATTTTATTTTATTTCCAAATATTAAAGCTCGAATAACAAAATTGTAAGCTTTTAAAGTTAATTTGATCATTTTTCATCTAAATATTACAATTATGAGTGGAATTATATTTGGGTGGGTGGAGCTCATTGTCTCGAATTGGAAAGTTCGAGAAAGAAGGTTAATTGTTCAAAATAAAAGTTCGGTTGTCGATTTATCACAAATAAATAATAATTTAGAAGCACGTTATGGTACTCCCAAAAAATAATATTCTTTGGTGAATGCTCTATGTTTCCAATTAAGTAAAAGGTGTCTAATTTTTGGAAAAACAAAATGTTTTCTTTCTTTGTTGGAAACCCCCAAAAATCTTGGAAGACCAAGTTGGCCCGGATTTGAAATTATATATCATGTATTGCAACTTGAAAGGCGACCTTTACCGATATATCATATATTGTAATTTGAAAGGTGACCTTTACCGATATGTTTAATTTGAAATGATAAAGATGCATCCGTGCAGTGCAAAACATCTGTTGTGCTCGTTCACTCTGTCGAGGAATTGTTGCAACTAGCTGGAACTGCATTGAATGAGGCTACGATACTATAGTGCACAAAGTTCTAATTAGCGATTATCGCGTCATTGCGAAAAAATTAAAAAAAAAAACTATCACGAATAGCGTAGCTATAACGTAAGCTATCATACATAGTATTTTTTTTTTTAATTATATTATATATTTTTATTAATTATAATATTATCTAAAGTCTTATAGAGCAATAAGTAATACCAAATTAATTAAGGAATTGTAATATTTATATTGAACAAGTGCAAAGTCCAAATTGTTATTCAAAATATTTATAGTAATATCATAAACTAGCTATCTTTTTCTATTCAAACCTAAGCATCAAGGCGTAATCATTTTTATTCGAAATAACCTAAACATCATAGCATAAACTATCTATCCTTTTATTTAGAACACTGATAGCGCAGATAGTTCAATACTATGGAACAATATCTCTATTTTCAAAATTTAAGCAACTGAATTGAGCCATTCAATATGATTTACATATGAAAATATAATTATAGATCAAATTTGACATTTTTTTTAAATTTTGTTACTATTTATTTCGATAGGTAGAAAATCATTTGATGAATGGTCTAGAATCTTTTTTTACCTATTTAAAAAAAATAGTAAAAAAAATTTAAGAAAAAAATAAAATTTAGTATGTAAATACATTTTCATATAAAAATCATGTTAGACAGTTCAAAATAATTATTTAAACTTTAAGAACAAAAATATTAATCCATAATACAAACTAATTCCCGCTATGCATAGTACCATAGTCTCACTCCTTGATAAATAAATATTTCAGGTCATCGTATCCAATCTATATATTATTTCAGCTTAAAAAGTTCCCTTCTCAATTATTTTTAGGTTAACTGATATACTACTACTATAATTGCTACAATCATTATAATTAAAGAGGAGATCACTAGCTAGACAATGAATTTCTTTGACAATTTTAACAATCAGATCTGAGCCCTTGGATCAAATATCATCAAACGGTCTGGATGCTAAATTAAAGATGAGGAGGGTTCCAATACCTCGTGCATTTCATACCTCATCATGCCTCATGTTCTATATCTTTATTTTCAATGCTTAAACTGTCGATCCGAACCGCTTTGAGCGAGATCCATACTAAAATATGCTTGGAGACCAAATTTTATAATTTTTGAAAATTTCTTACTATTTAAGATAGGTACAAAATCACTGTTTTTGGACCATTCAAAAACAGTAATTTTGTACCTATCTTAAAAAATAGTAAGAAATTTCTAAAAATTATAAATTTGGTCTACAAGCATGTTTTACTATGGATATTATTTTGGGAAGCGACTAATTGTCCCCAAGCTTCTTTACCCAATTTTTTCCCAAAAAAACTGTCATTTGACTTGCGCGAATACTGTAAAACTCTATAATCAATACTGTAACTTCAACAACAAATCATGTATAATAAGTAGTTTAAAAATCTAACAAGCAGCGACCCTTGGAAGTGGTCCCAAGTTAGTTGCAAACAGTTAGCAACTTGCAAAAATATTGTACTTCCGGCTGTACTTGAAAAACTGACGGCTTCTAGAAGGTTTCAAAAACAAACCACTTCTCAAACTTGTAGTTATTTACAAATAACACCTAAAATTGTGCAAAATTATTTTTTTTACATCAAAATTAATTTTTTTTTTCGAAATTAAAATTAATTTTTTTTTTCGTATTTTGTTTTTTTTACATAATTTTTGTCTTCAATTATTAATATTTGTATATCGATCTATATCATGTAAAATAAGACTTACATACTGTAAAATTAGCAGATGCAAACTATAAAACTAACATATGGGAACTACAAAGACATCAATACTGTAAAATTAGCAGATGTAACTTATAAAGCTAACATATGTTAACAGCAAAACTTCAATACTGTAAAATGGTATCCAAATAACATATACAAACTATAAAATTTCACTAATCACAAAATTAACTGTTCAAAACCATAAACTATAACCAACAACTGTTCAAAACCACAACCAACAACTGTAAGATGTCACCACCCATAATTGTTACCACCCATAACTGTTCAAAACCACAATAATTGTTACCACCCATTACTGTTCACAAGCACAAACAAAACTTCAATAAACAAGCTTAATTGTTCACAACCATCAATACAAAAATGGCGTGATCTGTTCTTGTCGCATCCGCGTGGCATGAATGTTGTGTTGGGCACTTGGAGACATGCCATTGTGTTCCATAACCGGTGGCCTTTGCGAGTATATACCACCACAGTAACTGTCCTTGCACTTGAACCTAATTCTTGTGCGGTCACTGTGCGTATTCCTTATCTCTTTGTTGCAAATGATGTGAAACCTGGCAATTGCGCTCTTCATTGTCTCTTTTGAGTCATATGTTTGTCCCTCAGACAATTCATTATCATACTCTGCCCTCCTTCCAAATAAACCCGAATTGGCTTCCATAAACCCTGATGTGTCGTTGAAAGCATGAATCGGGTGCTGAAACCCGCGATCCATCTTGAAAGTCCTTGGTAGTCCGAGCACAGGCCCGGTATCTTCCTGGTCAGACTGATCGCTCATACCCTCAGGATCAACATGACCCCAATTTTCCTCTGCCTCTAGTATTTCCGGATCCACTTCATCGGTTTCATCCGGATCATAAGTTTGACCCCAATGAGCGGTCCGACTAGATGAAGGCTGGTCAGTCTGGGATGGGGCCCGACGGGAGGGTCGGTCCCTCTGAACTAAGGCCCGACTACTAGACAGTTGGTCAGTTTGGACAGGGGACGGACTAGAGTCGGATGAGTTACCCTGACTACGACCCTGGATTAACCTCATAACTGGGTTCGAACGCCGGGCTCTGGTAACCTCCACATATAGGTCAATTATCTTGTATGCACCCCCAGAAAAACTCATGGTTTGGTTGTACAATACCTGCCAGACTCTCTCATTTTGAATTGGAAATAGTTGGAACCAGGTTTGTGATGAACTAGTCGGCATGCTAATTTTGGCATCAATTTTAAGGTCATACTGACCCTGATCCAACCCCAAATTCTGACATATACTTGATTTAAGTCCCAAATAATCAGTACCCGGCACTACCGGGATCACAGTAACAGGTCCAATACTATAGTAAACCCCATTAAGACCTGTTAAAACATCCCCACCAGTGTATATGGATACCATAAGAGCCATTTTTTCAATCCAATACAGAAGAAACCTACAATTAAAAATTAACTAAATTAATTATTCTAAATTAATTATTTCAATTAATTATTATTCTAATTTAATTATTCTAAATTAATCATTCTAATTTAATTATTAATCTACTGAAATAAAAATAAAAAATTTAAAAGAAGAGAGAAAAAACTTACAGATCAGAGAGCTAACCCAGGAGAGAGAAGGTATGAGAGTGTGGAATGAAATTTCGCTGTCATTTTCGGCCTATAAAGAACAGGGGCCGCTCCGGCATAGTGCGGCCCCATATGGGTCCGCTCCGGCATTCTGCAGCCTCCCTCAAATGGGTCCGCTCTGGTGTTCTGCGGCCGTGCTAGTATTAGAATTGTCAGAAAACCGTGGTTATATGGTTTATTTATTTTTTGAAAATGGTAGAAATAAAAATTTCGGGTGTTTTTCCATCACTACTGGTTGCACAAAAATTAGACTACTTCCACTGTGATTAGCATCAAAGATATTTACCTTCATCAGTGGAAGGTGATTATTAGGTGATTGTTGGGGATCATCAGGGGAAGGTAGGGTAGTGAGTGCACGACACTGGTGTGAGGAGGGATAATAACAACACAAAGGGAAATAAAAAATTAGTGAGTAATAATATTTCAAGTTGGTAGGGTAAAACTAGAAAATTTTGATAGAGGTGACTGAAAATTAAAATGCATAATTATAGTAAGTGGAATTTGAACTCAAATCCTCTCAACTATAAAATAGAACTTTAACCACTAAGCAATAATATTCAAGTTGGTAGGATAGAACTAGAAAATTTTAATAGGAGTGACTGAAAATTAAAATGTACAATTATAGTAGGTGGAATTTGAACTCAAATCCTCTCAACTATAAAATAGAACTTTAACTACTAAGTAATAACTAAACATTTGTTATTTATTGAGAGTGACTAGACTATATAAAAAGTTTATGAAAAAATAAAATCCAATTAAATTTATATGTATAATTGAAATTATAAGAATAACTTGGTCATTTTTTATAGGCCTTAAATCAGCTCTTTTACGCTCGTGTAGATTTGAAAAAAAAATAGATTTCATACAAGAAGGGTTTGGGACTCGGTCTCTCATGTGTTCTACGTGAAAGAAAGGCGAGAGATGAAACTGGAGAGAAGAGTAGGTTTTGTAAATGGACGTTATCAGAGAAACGAGAGATGAAACTGGAGAGAAGAGTAGGTTTTGTAAATGGACGTTATCAGAGAAATTTTCTGTAACTCAAGTGGGAAGGAAATGGAAATACCAGCGTCAAAATGTCTGGATCTCGATTGTTCATCAAGAGTAAAGAAAACCCATACGAGTGATCCCTCGTAATTAAACGAATCCGGATCCTCTACATTGCCTCATCGTTTGAGTTTGAATCCGGCAGTTCGATGCCTGTTATGCACCGAGTCTCTTTAAAAGTCGTGTTAATATATAACAAACGGATCTGATTCAAACTCAAATGGTAAGGTACTTTAGGTGATACGAATTCTGATTAAATATTTTCATCAGTAAATACTTTCACCCACTCTCAAAATTTGGCCTACGATATGTTTTCCCCATTCTTAAGAAAAAAAATTCGACTAAACTGAGCAAGAATTATATCGGCAAATTCTACAAAAAAGTAGCGAAATTTGAGCAAGAATTTGATGGCCTGACTACTTTTTAATAATTAATGGTTTTTTCTTAGATATAAAGGATTGATGAAGATTTTGATTACAAACATTAGCACTCCTCACTAGGGTTGCAAACGAATCAAACCGAATCAAACTTAATCCAGTTCGAGTTCGAGTTCGAACCAATTTCGAATCGAACTGGTTCGAAATTGAAGCAGGGTTTCGAACTGAAAAGAAGAGTTCGAGTTTGATTCGGTGCGATTCGAACCGAACTGGTTCGAAATTGAAGCAGGGTTTAGAACTAAAAAGAAGAGTTTCGAACCGAGTCAGACTCAGTTCGAGTTCGATTCGAACCAATTTCGAACCGAACTGGATTTGATTCGTTTCAGAACCGAGCTGGTTTGATTCGTTTCGAACCGAATTTTTTTTGAATCGAACTCAATCGAATTACGAACTACGAGCTTTTTGTGCACCCCTACTCCTCACTGTTAGATACTTGTTTCGTTTCACCGCCATGTAAATCCTGCCAAATAATACAACTTCTAAAGTTTTTCATCTTAATTAAAAAAAAAAAAGATAAAAACACTTTCTTCATCAAGTATAAATATTTTTGGAAAAAAAATATAAACACATCTAGGATATGCAGATAAAATGATAACTCCATAGAAGAGTAACAAAAAACGAAATATCATCACCTGAAAAATATGTCGTAGTGTCTTTTTTTTTATTAAATTATTGGTACAAGCTACCAATATAAAATGTTGTAGTGTCAACGGAGGCAGATCTACGTAGAGCGAATGACGATCAATAACTGATTGTCATTTATTTTCAAAATGTATGTGCTTATTAGGGTTGGCAACGAGCCGGTTTGGTCCGAGCTAGATCAAGCTCATGGCTCGCTCGTTTTGGCAACAAGCGAGCCATGAACGAGTTATTATTAGAGTCTGAGCTGAAAAAGTGGTTCGTGGCTCGTTCGTTTTAGGGTTTAGGAGCTGAGCCAGCTTGTTAAAGCTCGTAGACTAAAAGCTCAAATGTATTATAAAGTCAACTACCATAAATTAAGTTTGCAACTAAATTCATACATATCAAAATATCAAATTTCTAAATTCATACATACATAGTTCACAAACTAAATTCATGCATTCCAAATTGACAAAAATTCATACAAATTCACAAATTCATATTTGGACCGAGCTGGCTCGCCAACTCAAACTCGTTAATTCTAGACTGAGCTAGTGGCGAGCTGGCTCGTTAACAGCTCGGTCCACTAACAAACGAATTATTAGTGAGCGAGTCACGATCGATCCACGAGTTACGAGCTTTTTTACCACCCCTAGTGCTTATACATAATTTTCTATTTTTTATATAGTTTAGAATAAAATATTATAAGTAGTGTACTCAGCATAAAAAATTTATATAATCAATCATCTATTTGATCATATAGTTTGAAAGTCGGACTCCTATGTCCCTTAGCGTCAAAGACATAACTACTCAAGATAGTCAACAATTCACACTTTTCAATAAAAAAAAAAGGGAGTAGAACTAGGGTGCTCCTAAGCTCACCAAGCCCTTCGTGAGCGCGACTCTAAAACCTATCGAATTGACTTCAAACGACATTTCCAAACCGTTAGATATTCAATCTATATTAAAATGTGCTTGGAGACCAAATTTTACATTTTTTGGAATTTTTTTACTATTTATTAAGATGGTTTGAAAATCGCTGTTTTTATTAAAATTCTGCACCATTGGAAAACAGCGATTTTCAAACCATCTTAATAAATAGTAAAAAAATTCCAAAAAATGTAAAATTTGGTCTCCAAGCACATTTTAATATAGATTGAACATCTAACGGTTTGGAAATGTCATTTGAAGTCAATTTGATAGGTTTTAGAGTCGCGCTCACGGAAGGGCTTGGTGAGCTTAGGAGCACCCTAGTTCTACTCAAAAAAAGGGGAATGCCATGTGTATTCTTCAAAAATTTCAAAATTAGGTATTTTCTCCTTTAAAGTTCATAATATCACACTTACCCTTCTAAATTTTAAAAACTCACGAATTTACTCATTTTGTCCTTTCTATCAAAACTCATTGTTAAGTTTATAAAATATCCATTTTAACATTTATTAAAAAAAGAAAAAAAATATGTGACATGTTTAAAAAAAATGTCAGTCTTCAAATTAGTCAATTTTTTAGGACAAAAAAATAATTTCTCTACTTGTGACGCTTACACAGTAACATTTAGGTGTATACTTGTGTAAGTGTCAGAAGTAGAAAAATTGTTCATTTACTCTCAAAAACTGACTAATTAGAAGTCTGACTTTTAAACATGCTACATTTTTTTTCTTTTTCTTTTAATAAAAAATAAATTTGATATTTTATAAATTTAAAATGAATCTTATAGAAAAGTTAAGACATTAAAATGAATAAATTTGTGAGTTTTTAAATTTAGAAGGGTAAATATGATATTAATGACTTTAGAGGGGAATTCCGCAACTTTTTAGGAGTATATATAAAACTCCCCTGAAAATAATCATGCTTTTGTTTCCAGAAATAGAAGTTCAATGAACCTAAGAGGACCTCTACGTTGAAAAAGCTTATCACTTACATATCAAATCTTATCAAGAATCTATGTATTTCTTTACGACTACTTAGTGGCACAAAACGCAGGTGAAGGTACAAGCAGATCTTAGGTTAGATTCTTAACAAGAAAGCACGAGACAATTAATTGGATATACTTCAGAACAGCAATTACTTACAATGCTTGCCTTAAAAAGGGTGGCAATTAATTGGAAAAGCTTGCGCTATTGATGCACAAAACGGAATTCATATGACCTGAAGTAACTCAAATTTTGAGTTTATATCCAGACTGTCAAATCTGTTTTGACACCAATATTAAAGGGACCATGTGCATCTCACCTAAATTGAGTTACTTCAGACGATCTGGAGTCCAAAACGGAGGAATCCAACTTTCCCTAAATGCGGCTCATCCATGATTTATATGGAAATTGTTCAGACACAATTATATGCACTCTATTCCGGTCTAGTTTTGTAGCTTAAATCATTCTGTCCCCTTCCGTTTATTGGCGTTTTTAAATTCATTGTAAACCACGGTTTGATAAAACTTATTGCGTCCTTTTATCTTTCCATCTATCTACAACATGGTTAGACTAGAATGATTTATAAAACACGGATGACCCTTAATTCTTAAAAAAATCTTCCAAGTTAGTGCTTTTAACTTCTTTCAAAAATTAATTCATATTATTTTGTTTCATAGTCTTTTTCAAAAGTAATTAATAACCTAATTCTTTTATAGAAGATGATACGTCCTATCTCGGGAGATGAGGCCGTATGGAAAATTGGGCTGAGTTGGATTCGCCCTGCCAGAGGATGGCAGGCCGAGATGTGGATCGAGTTAGGAACTCGGGGTGGATTGTGAGAGATTCGGACTCTGACCTGTATGATCTCTCTCTTAGTTCAAAATTGCGTCCCCCGTTTCATGGGGATCACTGCCTTATATAGTCCAGCCATAACTGCCATCTCGGGCGTTTATGGAGAACGTGGGCAGTTATGTCAGCCGTTACTGGGACGTGGGCATTAAGCTAGCCGTTACTGGGACATCGGCATTAAGCTAGCCGTTTCCCCGGCTATCCCGTATGTCGGTTGGCGTGGGCCTATTTTAGGGCTATACGATTTGAGGCCGCTGTACTGGGCCCCGGCTTAATGAACCTTTGGGCTTTTAATATGACGTCGGGTTGGCCTCTTAGAGGTCCGAATCCCAGTCTTTCATGGCCCAGTTTAGAACAAGTAAAAGGGCCTGTGAGGGATTGTAACTCTTTGAGGTTCCGCGGTGGTTTCATATCGAGGATGGCTTGCGATTTTGAAGGATGGATCTCAATGCATAGCATAGAAACCATGAAACCAAGGAATTTACCACCAGTTAGACCGAAAAAAACTCTTCTTCAGGTTGAGTTTCATGCAGGCTGAATTTAGTGTCGCGAAGGTTTCTCGAAGATCTCGAACATGGTCGAGGTCGGACATGCTCTTGACAAGCAAGTCATCTACATATGCCTCTACATTTCGTCCGATCTGGTCGTCGAATACAGTGTTGACCATGTGCTGGAATGTGGCTCCAGCATTGCGTAACCCGAAAGACATGACCCGGTAGCAGTATAGCCCCGAGTTGGTGGTGAAGGCGGTCTTCTCTTCGTCATCTTAGCTCATCCGGATTTGATTGTATCCGGAGAACGCATCCATGAAACTGAGGTAGGCATGTCCCGAGGTAGAGTCGACCAGTTGGTCAATTTTGGGCAATGGAAATGGATCCATAGGGCATGCCTTGTTAAGGTCAGTATAGTCAATACACATACGCCAGTCGCCATTGGACTTCTTGACAAGCACGGGATTGGCTGTCCATTCAGGACACTCGACATTCCTTATAAAACCAGCATCAAGTAATTTCTGTACTTTGCGTTTCACGGCCTGCTGCCGTTCTTCCCCCATGTTACGTTTCCGTTGTCTAACTGGTTTTGAGCCCGACTTAATATGCAGGCGGTGCTCCGCTATTGATCTCGGAATGCCTGGCATGTCGGCTGCGGTCCAGGCAAAAACGGACTGGTTTTCTCGGAGAAACTTGATTAGTTCGTCCTTTGCTTGCCCCTGTACTGCCTTTCCGATGTTGAGTGTCTTGCCATCACCCAAAACGAGTTGTTCGACTTCGTCGGCAGGCTCAAGGGAAGCGTTGACCTCCGCTTTATCAACTGGATCTAGCGCAAGGTTGGTGTTTGGAGGTAAATAATCAGTACTTGAGCGCAACCGCTGTTGGTTGGTTTTTGCATCCGACTGCTCGACCTGTTGGACAGAACCTCCTTGACCTTGAATGGATGTCATGTAGCACTCACGCGCCACCTGTTGTTGGCCACTTTCTTCCCCAATCCCGTTATCTGTGTGAAACTTGATTTTAAGATGAGAAGGGGAGATGATGGCGCCGATTTTGTTCAAGGTCCCTCTTCCCAGGATCGCGTTGTATGCAGAGGGAGCGTTAACGATGAGGAAGTCCACCATGACTTCCACCGTACGAGGGGACGTACCGAATGTCACTTTGAGAGGCATCATACCCCGAGGTCGAAGGGTATCTCCTGTAAAGCCTATCAAAGGTGAGATATGTTGTTGGAGGGCGCGAGTGTCGAGGCCCATTTGCGTGAAGGCCGACAAATACAGGATGTCTGCTGAGCTTCCCGTATCAACTAACACCCTCTTAACCCGGTGCGTGTTAATCTTGAGGTTCAGCACCACGGGATCATCGTGCGGGCTAGAAATCTCACCTAGGTCCTTCTCGGAAAAAGATATTGCTTCTTCAGGTCGGGGTCATTTTTTGTCAGTCGCGGTTTCAACCTGCAGAACGATAGGGTACGGTTTTCGATTGTCGCGAGGTAAGATTTTTCGAATGGCCCCACGATGGCCACCACTGATCACATTGATGACAGGACTGTTCTGCCGCTCTAGGCATCTAGTCTCGGAACCATCCCGGGTGTGAGGACCGGCCTCACCAACTCGGGGTCCCGTATAGTCCTGTCTATATGGAATGGGTTTCTTGAAGACCTTACCTTGGCCATTGTACTTCCTGAAGAACTTTTTGAAGAAGTCGGGGTTGATAAACTCGACCAGCTTACCCTCTCGGGCTAGTCTCTCCAGGATGTCTTTGAGTTGGAGGCATTCCGCGGTGGAATGCCCATTGAATCCGTGGTACTCGCACTTCTTGGAGTTATCTTGTACCGTAAAAATGCCTTCAGGCAAAGGCGGAGGGAGGTCGAACATACCTTCTATGATGTTGTACATCTCATGCCGCTTCTTGGTGAGAGGCGCGTACCTCACGAAATGTGGCCGGTACCCGTTAGTGCCGGATTTATGCTCCTGTTCGGTTGGTTGGTTTCGCCGAGGTTCTCTTTGGTTGCGAGACCTGTCCTGAGCTGGTTGTTTGTTTGTTAGGTGTCGGGGAGATTGAGACCTAGGTCTTGTGGGACTCCCGTTGTCGTCCTTGGCACGGATGTAGCCCTCCGCGAAGGCCACGAACTCTCTCAAAGTGGCCATCTTCTTCATATGGGCTTCATAGCGTAGAGTACCCGGACCGCCTTTTCAGAGTCCTTTCTTGATGGCAGCTAGGGCGAATTCCTCATTGAGATTCTGAATTCGCCGAGATGCCTGTATGAAATGATTAACGAATGCACCTGTTCTTTCACGCTGTCCCTGGACAATATCCAGAAGCATCTCGCACGTGGCTGGTGGTGGTTTGATAATCGTGTACCTCTCCAAGAATAGTTTGGCAAAGTCCTCGAATTTGTTAATGGACCTCCGGGGTAGGGTCATGTACCAGTCCCATGCTTCTCCAGTTAAGCAAGTGGTGAAGACACGACACATGATGGCATCTGTGGCTCCAAGAAGGCGGAGTCACTCGAGGAACCCGTACACAAAGTTGTGCGGATCCTGTGTATCTCCACTACCCCGGAAGCTTGGAAGGGTTGTCGGATACTTGAAGTCCGTCATTGATTGGCGGTAGATGTCTCTTGAAAGAGGGCCATCTTCAATCCCCATAGGCCGAGAGTAAGTGCCTGTCTTCTGGTATTCAAGCTCGGCTAGTTTAGCCGCAAGCCTTGTTTGGATCAGTTCTTCAACCTGAGCCATGTTAATGCCTCGGACAGGAGTAGGGGATCATCGGCTCCTTCTTCGGTCATCGCGGCGAGTTCTATCCCTACCTCGTGGTGGGCTTCGTCCGCGTTCCCTACAGGAGCGAGATTGTTCTCTGCGAGATGGTCTGGGCCTTCTGCCATGATTGGCTGATTCTCGCTCGTTGTGGTGAACTTCGGGACCTCCGGCATGTGGCGGTCTCTCGGGATCAGGTCCTCTATTCTCGTCCTGCCCTTCCGGCCGTCTTCCTTCATCGGGGTATCCCCCTGTTTGCAGAACATTCTGGCCTCTGCGTGCAGATTGGACCTGTTGTCCTGATGAGGTGGGCGTGTCTGTCTGGTTACCGGTTCGGACCTGTACGAATTCTGGGTCCAGATTTCTTGGGGAAACATTTACCGGTCGACTGTGGACACGGTATGCTGACAAAGGTCGCGGTATAGGTGTAGTGGGAGGCACAGTCTGATTTGCAGGTTGCGGTGGCACTTGCTGGGAGTGCGGTGTTGGACCTGTCATGGGGTGTATCCCGTTAACGCCTCCCGGGCCCCATTGTCCGGGTGGTGTCACGTAAGGGTACTGGGGACCCATCGGGTTGTAGGGCGTGTAAGGGATCGTGCCGTATTGGTAATACGGTGTTTGCGGAGTATAATAAGGTATGTATGGTAACTGATAAGTACCAGTTAATGGGTTGTGCTCGACGTAGAGCGGTCTAGTCGTGTTCCCTCCGGTGAACGAAGGTCGATTAACGATGTCGGGGCCTGTGTGGCGAGACTGTGCAGGTTGGGGACCATGGGGTCGTATCATCGAGCTGCTAGGCCTCGCCCCAGGAGGCTGATTATGGGAGGGGTTTCCTGTAGGCGGGGTGACCAAAGGAGGTGGTGTGATCGTTACTCCTGGCGGGGTCGTCACCCCTGGTGGGAGCGGGATTGATGTGTTTGGAAGAGTCATCTAATTCTTGTCTGTTCGAGCTAGGCGTGGCCCCACGGTGGTTGATACGTCCTATCTCGGGAGATGAGGCCGTATGGAAAGTTGGGCTGAGTTGGATTCGCCCTGCCAGAGGATGGCAGGCCGAGGTGTGGATCGAGTTAGGAACTCGGGGTGGATTGTGAGAGATTCAGACTCTGACCTGTATGATCTCTCTCTTAGTTCAAAATTGTGTCCCCTGTTTCATGGGGATCACTGCCTTATATCGTCCAGCCATAACTGCCATCTCGGGCATTTATGGAGAACGTGGGCAGTTATGTCAGCCGTTACTGGAACGTGGGCATTAAGCTAGCCATTACTGGGACATCGGCATTAAGCTAGTCATTTCCCCGGCTATCCCTATGTCGGTTGGCGTGGGCCTATTTTAGGGCTATACGATTTGAGGCCGCTGTACTGGGCCCCAGCTTAATGAACCTTTGGGCTTTTAATATGACGTCGGGTTGGCCTCTTAGAGGTCCGAATCCCAGTCTTTCATGGCCTAGTTTAGAACAAGTAAAAGGGCCTGTGGAACATGGCCCTATCAGAAGATATATAATGTTAGGCTAAAATAGTCTTCTTTTTATTTTATTTTTCAAAATTCAAAGACCAACATTTTTTTGAATCATCAGTGACCGGCTAATTTGATGTAATTCAAAGCTTAGGAAGAAAATTTTAAAAAGTTTAATGGCTACATTTGAATTTCTCCCGTCATAACGCATCAAGAGAAAACAATAAAATATCTTACAATTTTGAATTTTTGCTGGGGCTAACGAGGGCTAATTGTTGCAACGGGTATGATAAAGGATTCAGATTTAAGTCTGAGTAAAGAGACATGATTGTACCTAGGATTATTAATGAATCGAGTTTGAGTGAGTTGGGGTATGTTCGTGCTCGGTTCATTAAGTTAATGAGAGAATTAATTCAAGTTGAGAAGACAATACTTAATTGACAACTCAACTCGTTACCAACTCGATTTGACTCGTAACTTGTTAAGACTTAAGACCAATTGATGTTTGAATTTTGAGCAATTTGAATTTTTTAAAGACGAAAGTCCTAAATAATATATAATTTATAGAAACAAATTTAACCAAAAACAAAACACTAAATCTTTGAATTTAACATAATTTAACAGCCAAACAGTACATGTCAAACAACCAAACAATACATAATTTAACTTGGGTTTGCTCATCTCCTAGTATTGGGTCCTTTGCATTTTTTGACTTGGATTTGGATCCGGTTGAGATTGGATGTGGCATGACTTCATGTAACTTGAGGTGGTAATGAGCGAATTGGGATATTCTCATATTCAGATCATTAAGTTAACGAGCGAGTTATTAGAAAGTTTTTAGCAAACGAGTTATGAACGAGTCTCGAGTTACGAACGAGTCACGAGTTACAAACTATTTTCTCACCCCTAACTGTACCTTTCTTAATTGAGTGCAGTTTAGATTCGATGACTATCGAAAGTAAATTGAATTTGATAGGTATTGAAACTGTCCAGTGCGCTTTAAGTTTGTGCGTGCATTGTTTTGAAATTTGTACGCATGAATATTAAAACACATTAGACAGCTTCGATATCCATTAGACGGGTGAGAATCTGCTGCGATCCGGGTACTGTGAACAGTACCCTGCAATCCCTGCTTTTCCAAATCCAGCTGTCGAATTGTTTCGAGATGCGTGCACTAAAAAGTTAGACGGCTGAATTTGAAAAAACAAGAATTGCAGGGTTACTGTGCCCAATATTCGGATCGCAGCAGATCTCAATCGATATCCATCAGACTTACACTTCTCTTCTTAATTACTGTTGCACGGAGTGCAAGATGGGTTTGGATCGAATTAGAAATATAAAATTGCGAACTATACTCACGTGCTTAATTAACTTCGTTTTGTGTGTGAAAGTATATGTTATTATTCTAAGCTTAAAAACTATATATTAATTTATACAAAAAGTAATTATATAAAGGGATTTTTATTGAATTAGTAAAAAGCATGTGTGCAGTTCTGTCATCTTATTTTATATTCATTATAAACTTCCGACACGTGTCTTTCAATTGGAAATATCTGAAATACAAGTTAGAGTGTGTAAAACCGTCAGAAACGAAAGGATCTGATAGAATGTGACAATTCACCAATAAAAGCTCGCCATCAAAGGTTAATTTCTGGATGGCTCATTGGATACTTCGGAAGTAAAGTACAATTATGTACTTCATAGTTTCTATCTAGTACCTGGACCGTATATACTGTATAGTGCATTTCGTTACGGGCACCAAGTGGAGCCTTGATCAACTTTGCTTGTGAAATTGTTTTCCTTCTTTTTTTTTATTTCTTTTTTTTAATTCTGATATGTAATTTAAATTAAGTTAGAGTTCAAATTAGAATATATTTTTTTAATTCAAATTGGTAATTAGAATTATAAGTCAGAGTATTAAAAATTATAAGTTAGAATATTATTTTATCTAGTATCCGATTAGTTAATGGATTAAAACCCAATTTGTTATTTTTTTTCTAACGAAAATCCTGAATCCGCACTTGTTCGTTACTCTAATGCAAGTTTTAATATCTTTTAATCAAACAGCCCTGGGGGAGATGATTTTGTTTTCACTACTTTTTCCTTAATTAGAATATTTTTTAAAATAGAACCTAATGATGGAAAAATGGAAAGAGCCTCTTCTATGATGTTGATCAAGGACGGAGCCAGACTTTTAAACTATAGGAGTCAAATATATATGGGGTCAATTATATAAAATTTTCATACGGAGAATGTGAGTCATTTTTACTATTTTATGACATTTTACTATAAATTATATACAAAATTATACATTAATACAAAAAAAAAAAAAATTTAAATGAGAGCCAATTGACCCCATACTACATTACTACATCTGCCTCTAATGTCGATGGATTGATCTAGTCCATTCGTTTTAATCCGAACGTCTGATTCCATAATACATAGTAGGGTCTTACTTTTCTAAGAATAAAGTAGCATATACAATATATGTCTCAAATTTTATATCATTTAAAACTACTGAGTTATATCCATCAAAAGATATGAAAAGTTCAATGGTTCAATAAATCATATATTTGATTTGATGAAGGCTAACGGATTCTAAAAATTGGTCTCAAATTCACTACATTCACTATATAAATAATAATACAGAATATATCTACAACTTTATTTATTTAATTTGAACAATATTGACAAAGATATGAAAGATTTTATTGACAAAGCAGATTTCCTCTTTTCTTCTTTATGAGTTGATTGGCAAGTGGCTATTATGATACTCTTTATATATAGTAGTGCTATTTCACGTACTAGAAAAGGTACCAAATACAAATCTACTATTTAGAAAGGGTTGGAAGAACACTCTTCCATTATTTAAGGGAGATGAAGAAAAATAGAGAAAATACACTTTTTTAACCAGTATTAAAATCACATGCTATTAATTAAACATAATTAGCACTTATTAATAGTTAAAGTACAGTACTCTTTCACCATTTTTTTTCAAATTGCACTTTTGAAGTACACTTAATTATAACATATTATTCTAAGTAGCAATATTTCTTAATATTTCTTAATTTGTCAGACGATTAAAAATATAGAGGAACAGTCCTCTCCATGATCATTAAGTAGTCAATACATCTATGAAGATAGATAAAGGGATCGTATTGTTCCTTTCAAATATACTTACATCATGTTTTCAATTGATGGTTTAAAAAATTGATGTATTAATGTACTTAACTTTTTGTTGCTCAAGGTAACATATGCATTGGAGTTTTTATAATATTAATAAATTTTCAAGACATGAAATTAAAACAAGTTCAATTTCTTTTAGAAAATTTCTAAAAGAAAATAAGGGCATGACCCTTATTTCTTTCTCAAAAAAAAAATATTTTAGAAAATGAAACTTTGTTCTTTAAAGCAGCCCAGCCATTTCTTAGATCTTTTAGAATATTTTTCTATAGCTAGGTACTTGCGATTTTGCAATTTGGCCCCCTAAAAAATTTCGCGTAACTACGTATACACTATCAACTCCAGACAAGCCCTATCCAGATCTGCTCCACTCGATAAAAACGGTCAACGGTCAATTTAATAGAAAATCATTCCAACTTTGTATATTATTGACTTCATAAGTCCGCCTATCAAAGACAAACACATCCAAGAGAAAGTAAGATATGCTAATGAAAGCATGATCTCCTACTAGTGATTGTGTTTAATTAAGGTGGAACCATTATTGATTGATATAGATGCCATGGTTGCAGAATCCATAGGCATCTATTGGCCTAATATGTGGAGTTCCCACCCTCATGATTTTCTTTTTCTGATGTTGAAGCATTCATTGAACTGAACACCTGTCTGTTAACATCAGCCGTGCAACCAATTATTCCTAGAATCAGATCTGACTAGATTTATAATTTTACTTTGCCTATGTCTTTTTGAGTTGTTAATAAAAGGTTAAAAATAATCTATTTACATATTTATTTATTGTACCAGCATGATTGCACCAAGGGAGCAGTAAGCTCCATCGCTAGATATTATGGACGGGATGGGGACTGGGATGCAAAAACCACCAAACAAAACTAACAAACCCACAATAAACGTGCATTATGTTTTAGCGATATCATTAAAAATTAGGTGCATTTATGAATGATTGACATATTTTAAGCAATGCTAGCAAAGTCAGCGCCAACTTGTGCTGACGTGGAAGCCGGGCAGTGAACGGATCAGCTGTTCTCCACTCAACCAACAACAGATCTCCATCATCCATCTGTAAAACTTGGACCACTAAACTGAATCGAACGGTCGAGATGAGGTGATGCATGTTCAGATAAATTCTTCTGGGTGCTGATCTAGATAGTTTGCATATATATGAAGGCCGAGAGGTGTACCTCCTGCCAACTGCCAAGTGGCAAAGGGAAGCATTTCAATCCACCCCTTTCATAATTCCTCATATCAATCATTAATTTGTCCCCAGGTTACTGTGCTAAAGCCCGGACCCCACCTGTCTCTCCATTTCTCAAATTCAGAATTCCCACTATTATTTTTTTGTTGACCGAGAGAGATTAATATATATTGTTATTTTTTTATTTAATGAAGAAGGCTCACGGTACTTAGTTTATAAGAGCATTAAGTTAATTATTTTTTTAAAGTGCAATACATAATTTATAGAAAAAAAACTATATAAAATTAATTATACTACAAGTATCAATTACACTAATACGATGTTTCAAAGTTTTTTCTTCTCATAATTCTAGGACGCAAAGCAAGTTTCCTATAATGGAAAATTAATCAGGAGTCAATCATATTTTAACCAACAAATTCAATAAAAATATTTTCTAATTTTTTCAACAATCATTGTCAATAATATTAGTTTACGTGAGAATAATACCTGTATGGATTAACTGATCCTGCACAGAAGATAAACTATTAATTTGGCAAAGAAAAACCTATTTTGGCCCCTAAACTAATCGAATGTCGAATTAGATCATTAATTTTCTTTTGACTCTATATATAGGCCTGTTAAATATTATATTTAGTTCAATCAACTCTTTTTTTATCAGTACATAATTATCTTGATGTGGTAATTGTATGATGCTAAGATGAGATCATATGTTATTTGTATGTAGATCTGCAAATAATATGACACATAAATTTTAAATATTACGCCGTCACTTAATCATCTCTAATTACAAGAAATGTTCAAATTGAAATATTTAGAAAAAAAATTATATTTGACACGGCATCAAATTTAAACCGAACTATGCACTTTTAATGTTTGAAGGATTAATGGTTCAGGGCTAAAGATTAATTTGTCTTTAAAGTTGCATGACGAATAAATTAAGTTAACGCGTTGTCAAATATAAACATTATAATTTGTTGATTTCATGTGTTTGTTGAATGGTGATGACCTGTTATTTTATATTAAATTGAAAATTGTACTAGATCTTCTATTTAGAAATGATTCCATATATATTCTTAAATTCATCGCATAAATGCTTGTCTACAACAGCTATATTTTAAGAAAAAGAACAATCGGAAAGGTTAAAAATGAAGTAGTACTTGGCACATCCTTTCGCATAATAATGGGCATGTTCCTGTTGATCGAACTGGAGAGAATAAATCACATAAAACTCTTTTCATCTTTTGCCAGAAAATAATCCGCATGAAGCAGCCCGAGTCGTCCGGGCTCGTGGGTCTGACCAATTATCGGGTCGACCCGGTAACACGATACCGAGTTCCTAGTGATTCCTACTAAGGTTTTTCATTCTCTCTCTTCTCTTGACCCCATCCTCTGTTGCTGCTCTATATATATATATATATCCCTCTCCTTTACCACCTCCATTGCTCCACACATATCCCTCTCTCTTCTCTGTCTCCCTTCCTTGTTCTCTCCTTTCTATATCTCTCTCTTTCATGGGTGCCATAGATATAACCGAGAGAGTTAAGAAGGAAGGAGAGAGCATGGTAAAGATAGAAGAGGAGAGAAGGGGGGAAGCAGAGTACATGAAGGGGGTGAGGCACCTCTATGATACTGGTGTAACAAAAGTACCAGGTCGGTACATTCTACCGGCGCCTGAAAGACCCCACATTGTCAATTGTGGAGATACTACAAGCACTCACAACTTGAAGCTACCAATTATTGACCTCTCTCTGCTTCACACACCTAAGAGATCAATTGTTTTGGAAACTCTGTCTCTGGCTTGCAAGGAGTTTGGTTTCTTTCAGGTCAGAACGACAATTTTATTCCGCTTTTAACTTTGCTGGCTCCAAAAAGGAAAAAGAAAAAAAGAAAAACAGAGAGTCTTGCACTGTAGCACATATTGATTTTTGTTCGCCTCTCATTCTCTGTACAATTACGACCACACAAATTCGTACAAATACCTGGGTCACAACAAACGAATCAAAAAGCCCAATGGCTGTAAGTTACTTGTACAGCAATGATAAAAATTATGATTTTAACTGTTCAACCACACGCTGGTATAATACCTGAACAGGTTGTCAACCATGGCATTCCCAACGAGGTGGTACAGGAAATGGTAGAGGTCTCCAAGAGATTCTTCGGCATGTCATATGAAGAGAGAGCAAAGTACATGTCATCAGATTTGCGGTCACCAGTCCGGTACGGTACCAGTTTCAACCAGATTCGCGACCGTGTGTTTTGCTGGCGCGATTTCTTGAAGCTCAACTGCCAACCTCTTGAAAGTGTCCTGCCTTTCTGGCCTTCTTCACCGGCTGACTTGAGGTTAGTTCAACTGTAATTTTTTGTTTTCCTTCATTCTTTATTTTTCTTTTAAAAAAGAAACTTCTTGTGTTGTTAATTTAGTTTTGTTAACCAACAAGTTGAGTATTGCTTTTTAACTAAGGGAGAATACCTCACACCTCTCTCTTTTTTTCTGTTTTTTTTTTAAGAAAAGAGACAGGCAGTTAAATTTTTGCTATATATAGCATGCCCCGATGTCGTAAAAATTCTGAAAATATCTTGTTGAAAGCAATTTGAGTAGAAACTTTAACACAGTGACAGAGAAACTAGAATCTTTCTTTCAAAACAAACAAACGCAGCCTTATTTTTCATCGATCGAGAAATATTGTTGCACTCCACAATTATATTTCGTGACATCTTTATTCTACCACACGGCAACAGAAACTCCACAATTATTTTAATTATTTATTTAATTTTCACGGGGAGGGGGTTCGGCTGTTCGGGGCAATTAAGACTGGAGAGGTCCGGTGCAGACTAGTGGTAAATGAAAGGATAATCCAGAAATTGAGGCCCACATATCTGAAGCCATGGATGGGGCACGTGACACATGGGCAAAACGGGAATAGATGGCCTATTTCACTAAAATGTTGCCAGATGCATCATGAAACTGTTGTGATTGCATTTTAAGGCAAGCAGGCAAAAACACACTGCTTTTATTGGCTTCAAACCCTCCATTTTTAATATTACAGTAGTAGGTTCAGAATCAGGTTTTTCTGTGACGGATATATATATTACCACACCATGTAGCATGTTACTGACAGGCAAAGCACACAAAAAGTTTCATAATCATGAAAACTGACATCCTTAGAGAATAATGTGAAAGGGTCTCAATCTTAAAATCCACATGATGTGGCGATTAGGCGATATATATATATATATAGAATACAAGACAAACAGCAACCTGAGAAGTGATAACACAGTCTGGACCAGAAAAATAAAAAAACTTCAAGGAGATCTTTTTTGGGGAATTTTTGCATTTTTAAGGGTGGTTGTGCATTCTTTTCATTTTCTAAAATTCGTTGAAGAATGAGTTATGTATGGCTTATAAACCGTTCAACTCTTTTGAGAATTCTGTTAATTTCAAATCATTAGCATTACGTTTCTTAACAGTGCATATATAGTTTCTAGAATAACAGTACAAAAATTTAAACAACTAATTGATGAATCTAGAGGTTTGTTAGTTGTTACTAACCATCTTAATTATGAATCCCAATTCATGCCATTTGTCTCTGTTTATATACTGTATATATCCATGAGGGTTCAAATGCCTCCATTTTTCATGCCTCCACTATGCTTCTATTTTTAAAAACTTTAATAACTCAAAATTTAAAACTTAAAAGTCAAAATAAAACCGTTTGATATGATCTACATCATATTATCTATGCACGTGTAAAAAATTATGACATTTCAATTTTGTTTTGGTTGTCATCAAAAGCTTGTAAAAAACGTACTAATATGGATAATTTCTAGCCGTTGATTTTTCAACTTATTAATTCACATAAAAACAAAATCGAAATGTGATAATTTTTTATGAGCACATAGATAAAATGATGTAGATCATATCCAACGGTTTTATTTTGACTTTTAAGTTTTAAATTTTGAATTATTAAAGTTTTTAAAATGAAGGCATGGTGGAGGCATGAAAAATGAAGGCATTTGATCCCTCCTCTATATCCATATAGTTATCTACTGCACACAGCCTAGGACTCTTGGATTGGTATGTTACTTGTGCCACTGGTCGCCACATTTGTCAGAAACTCTGCTGGTTGGTGGGGCCCAGTTATAGTACCAAAACATATCGTTTTCATACTTTGAGGATATATTCGACAATTTCATGAAAAAGACGACAATAAATGTGCTATAAATACTTAGGCTTAGTTGGCTAGTACTCTGAATCCAGCACCGAGACAGCAACCCGTATTAGAATTTAGGACACCAAATTGAAAGAATCCAAACTACAGAGTCCCATTGAGTAGGTCACATTTATAGGTAGCTATCATTAATACGACATCCTTTACTATAACAATTTGGCATTTAATAAATTTTTTTCAGGTACATTGTATGGTAGTTTTATCACCTTATAGTCTACTCTCTGTTTTTTTTGGGGTGATATAGTCTTTTCTCTAGTCACCACTGGTGATGCTAGCTGCTATCTATATATGTTCATTCGCTTAGCAAAACATGAATATTTAAAGTTCCCGTTTTACCGAATTCACACTTTATTTTCTCTGATAGTAAATTGGGTTACCTATATATATCACAAGCAAAACAAAAAATATATATATATACTTTATGCCGATCCTTCTCAAACAAATATTTTATCTAATCAAACCTACCAAAATCAATATTTGACAGGGAGAAGACGATTGCATATGCCAACGGCACCAAATCCTTATTCATGGAGCTGATGAGCCTAATCCTCGAGTCGCTTGGAGTCGACAAAAAGTTTCTGGCCGAGTTCGACGACGGCTCGCACCTTATGGTTGTAAACTGCTACCCGCCGTGCCCCGAGCCGAATTTGACCCTAGGGATGCCACCTCACTCAGACTACGGCTTTCTAACGCTGCTATTGCAAGATGAGGTGGAGGGGCTTCAGGTGCAGTACAAGGACCAGTGGGTTACCATAGAACCCGTGCCTGGCGCTTTCGTTGTCAATATCGGCGATCATCTTGAGGTAATTTAGAAATCAATTTTTAATTTTAGTATGTTTCTTAAAATTGAATTTAAACTTTCCAAAAATTTTGACAGGTAAGTTTGTTATTTTTGTTTCTAATTGCTGGCTGGTATAATTTGTCCGAATAAATTTTGAACAACTTGTAAAAAAGATTATAAACATCAGAACAGAGACAGGTATGTCGGCCAAGTTTAAATTATAAAAGATAATAATGCTTGTAATGTCTGTATCGGAGTGAGATCATACAAGTTCATGAGATAATTCAAATAAGAATGTGAACTGCTCCATTGACAAATTTACTAGATTATCTGCAAAATAAACAAAGGCATTGATCTTTCAAAGGTCAAAACCTACTTGTGTTTTGACTAAATGCTAAAAACCGGTGAGTTACCCCAAAATAATTAAATTGTACGTTGATTAGGTCAAAGTAAACTTTTTTTTATTGGCATAAGGTCAAAGTCATCTCAGGGACAAAAGTGGTGATGTTAATTGGTACATGCATCTGTTGATATCAATCTAGAAGTCAACTCATATATTTACATCAAAAGCATGAATGATGTAATTTCATCAATATATATAGTAGTTAACAGATTTTAATATCATTAATAGTTTTAGCAACAATTTAACAGATTTTAACATGTCACCAAAGCATATTACATCAAATAAATATTTTCAAAGCATAATTTAATTCATGAGATGTTCAGTAACAACTGCCTCAATAAAAAAAAAAATCAGGCCTTAGATTTTATTTGTATAAAATGTAAAGTTATAAATATGGCAAATTGTTGACCCAAAAAAGTTTGCATAATCAAAATGGCCTCCTTCAGAAGTTTGGAAATTTGAGGAAAATTTCCAGCACATTTAACTTTTCCTTTTGACATTAAATTTTTATGTCTACCAAAACTTATATCCGGTACCTAATATAGTAATATATTATTTATTTCAGATTTTTAGTAATGGAATATACAAGAGCATTCTGCACCGGGTACTAGTTAACTCCTTGCAAAATCGGATCTCCATTGCCTCTCTGCACAGCATGCCAGTAGAAAAAGTGATCAGCCCGGCAGCCGAGCTCGTGTCGGCGTCGAGACCGAAACAGTACATGGATACTGATTTCGCGGCATTCCTTGAATACATCTCATCTACTGAATTCAAGAAGAAGAACTTCCTTGAATCAAGGAAGTTGACTTGTACAAGGGAACAAACAATTGAAGGTCAACCGTGTTGACTTTGTGTGTTGCATACGTGGCATCACTTGATGGCGTGGAGCTTATTATTCTGTGTTTGGTCCAGCCAATGCACAGCTCACTTAAGGGGGGATAAGGTGTGCGAACGGGGAATAATCAAGAATTTTAAGATAGATAGTATAGGGTTAAAAATTGGTACTCGTTGACCTAGTAACATAATTAATAGAATATGGTAGATGTTATGTCATGCAATTGCATAAGAATTGAATAATATAATATATTATAATATAATATTTTTGGAGAAGAGAAATGGTTGCCTCAAACGTGCTGTATATATGTTCATAAAAAAAGAGGAAGTGGTTCAGATTTTTTTTTATTACTTTTTGGTATCTCCTTTTGTGCTTTGTGTTTGCTTTTGCGTTGAGAGAGGTCTCCTGAAAAATATGCACAGCTCTTTGATACTTAATAGTTAATAGTTAATATGGTGCAGAAATTCATTAAATCTTCCAAATAAATTCAGGTGTTTTAACTAACCACATGTACTACCTAGGCGGCCGCCTATGAGTTATGGAAGCAGAGAAATAGAAGGGTCTTTGCCAATTAGCAGAGAGCAGTTCATCACTTAGATCAGCGATACAGCGATGGCCGTCCACAATTTGTCCATAGTTTTCTGAATGGAAACTATGGAACTGGGAGTCGTTAGGAACTTAGGATTAGGGTGTAAGGCACTGGCCTGAGATGTGTAGCTACTGAGTTAGATGTTGTGGTGATGTATAGCTGGCTCAAGTGGTCCAATTTCGAATCTTTGTAAATAATTTTTTTTCTTTATCTCCATTCTTATATTAAGCACGTAGATGTATCTCCATTTTTATTCACTAACAGTTGTGATTATAAGATGAAATTTCGGATTAAATATCAATCCTCCAATCAAATTGTTTGTCTTCTTCTGATTCTATGTATCTTTTTAATGTTTTCCTACGTGTGGAAGTCTAAATATCAACTCTCCAATTAAATTGTATCATTTTTCTGATTGGTCCTGATTTCTTTTTATTTCTTAAATTTTATTTAAATAACTTTTAGATTGATTGATAATTGATTGGTCATGTCTTCGTTTATTTCTATTTTCTTATATTTTTTAATGAATGTTATTTGTTATTTAATATATTATTTTGTATGAGATTTTTTAGGAAAATATGTCAAAAAAGATTAAAAAAAACATGTATGTCATTTAATATATTATCTTTTAAAAAATGTTATTTACATGTAGATGTATTTATTATGTCATTTTGTCTATTTTTTTTTATGAAAATTTGTCATTTTGTATGAGATTCTTTTTTTGTTCTCTCATAATATTTCCCGTTGCAACGCACGGACACAATACTAGTAAATATATATGTTGGAGCCATTGACTGCCAACCTTAAAAAAATAATAATAATAACCACATGTTGAATATCTATTTTGTCCTGCTGTTTTGACTCACCACATGAATGATTGCAGGGTTATGGATACTAAAAATCTATCCGTGCAACACTACCCAAAAATAAGAATTTAACTCCGTAATCGAGGACCTTTGTTTAAATGAAATATTTGGCCTACAGAATTCGCATCCCCTGAGATATCTCAAATTATATCAGCAATGTAAACTTTCTTGCTTTTCTTCATTTCTAATTATATATATTGCTTAACCTCCCAATTTCCGCCAAATTATCTACAAATAACTTCTTATAAATCATCAGGTATGAATCTCAACGTTATCTTAGATTTAGCAAAAAAAAAAAAAAAAAAAGTCATATTGTGCATCTCTCCTCTCCTCCAATATCTAATGGAGAGGACCGAGTCAAATCACACGTGCCTTCTCTCTCTTTTGAAGAAGAAAAAGGTAAAGATTGCGGAATTTTTTTTTAAAAATTATTAATAAATCTTAAAAATTTACTAAATTAACATGATTATAATTTTTTTTACAAAAATCATGTCCACCGGAAATAGCGCTAGGTATGAAAATTTGAAAACCGAATACGATATTCAGTATTACATGTCACACAATATTACACATAACACAACCCATTTCAATTTTAAAGTCTTACCGAAGACGGGGCCGATTTTCATTTTGAAAAAACGAATATGGTTTTCCATTTTTTTTGTTTTTTGCCTTACCGGACTATGGCCGGTTTTCTTTTTTTTTCTTTTTTTTGCTTTTTTCCAATTTGTCAAACCACACCAAGGCTGTGAATATTTTTGCTTTTTTTGTTTTTTTTTTTAATATCTAATCCATTGTATGAATAGGGTTTGCTATAAAATAATTAAAGTGGAGAGGGTCTCAAAACCAAAATTGAAATTGGGGTCCGGTTTTATTCTCTCACCAAATTGAAATTGGGATCCGGTTTCTAATTCCACAAACCGAGTACCAAATCCAGTTTTTATTTCTTGGATTTTCTGTGGCAATTGACAAGAGGGAATATGTTCAAATGGGTTCAAATTAGATACCGAATATCGTATCCGGTTTTCAAATTTTCATACCGAGCGTCATTTCCAGTGGAGATGATTTTTATAAAAAAAAAATTTAATCATGTTGGTTTCATAAATTTTCAAAATTTAGTGATATTTTAAAAAAAAAAAAATCAAAATTGCGCCTTCCTTTTAACAGAACATAATCTTCTCCAAGCGAAAATTCATATGCCTTCTCTAAAGGGCCATTTTAAAATAACCTCGTAAATTTGAAATTTGACTCAAATTAATTTGAATTCTAATTGAACGGTCCGAGTTTCAAATACACGTTTCACGTTATTTGACAATCCACACTCCAAACACAAAGTAAAGATTGATTGTACAAGTTGGTCTCTCTTGGGAAATAATTATTTATTTACAAAAATCCGTGAGAGGTCACAGGTTCAAAATTCAAATGAAGGAAATTCTTATGGATGTTAAATAGTTGGGTGGTTTGACCTCCAACCTTTACTCAAAAAAGAAAATTACAAAATTCATTACAAATAATAAAGAAAAATAGATAGATTATCTGAAAATTTTGATTCCATAAAAGAAACCGAATTATTAATTTGGTTCCTTTAAAAATAACATGGAAGCAGGGAGAATTTTTTGTTGCAGGACGTGGGATGGGACAGTATACCAAAAGAACTAAATCATTGATTCGGTTCCAAATCATTTTTTTTTTTTGAGATAGAATATGGATGTCTAGTCTTTTAACTTTCATTTAATGTCTATAAAGAAAACACCCCTCCCCTCCTCCCTAATCTGAGTTTCGAATCCACAACTTTCCACACGAAGGGTGTGTCATTTGCCACTATACCAATGATTGGTTCTTGATTCTGAATCATTGATTTGATTCCTTTAGAAGTGCCTCAAATAACCATTAATTTGGTTTCTTATGTGATATCGAATTACCACTGTGTTTCAGGTAAATGATGGATGAAGGTGGTAATAAAAAGCCTCAAAGTGTGTTTCAGGGAGCAACACCCTCCTTTAAAAGTGTGTTTCAGGAAGCTTGAAATTACGCACACAAACAGGTCGAAAAGTACACAGCCAAACATTTTCCAACATGTGGTTTTGACTTTTGAGCTAAGAATAATGAATGCTAATATAAATAAAGGCATCAGATACCTTTTTATATATTTTTTATCATAAAAAATAGTATGGATCATGACATTTAAAATTTAAAATTTAAAGTTTGAAATTTTGAGTTCTTAAAGTTTTTAAAATAAAACAAAAACAAAACAAAAACCAGTAAATAGCAATTGAACCCTCTTCGATACGTATCCACATATATAATAAAATGGGATCTCCATTTTAGGTTGGTAACATACATTGCAATCAATTAACGCAACAGGTTCTTCAATGTTCATTGGCCAAAAACATCATGCATTACACATTTACACTAACCTTTTGCAGGGGAACAGGGGTGCGTCGTTGTGCGCAATCATGTGATTATCTTGAACCGACCACATTGATTTGACTCCAAACTGTTTATTTATTAATATTGCTTTTTCTTTATTTTTTGTCAATTCGGTTCAGTTGGAACAATAAGTACTGCAATTCAATTTCTCTTCTTAGCTGTCCGACGTTAAATACCGTACAATTTACTAGACAACCCACACGAACATGTTTTCTTAGCAAGTCTATAATATTTGGTTCAATAATAAATTTTATCCAAAATTATTGGGCTGAAATGAATACTGCCGACATGAGTGAGTGGAAGTGGTGGTGGTAACTGGGGTTACCCATTTCCTTCGAAACTGGAGAGGACAGATAGGAATTGACGGAACTAAAATATGTTACCGTCAGGAGCACTTCCAAAATTAAATTGTAATTGAAGAAAATAAGAGAATATAAATGAAAATTTTCTTTAGTTAACTTGTGAGATTAAGAAGAGCAGACAGCTAATGACAACTTGCATTTTTAGTAAAAAGAACATGTACAACAAATTTGAATCTAATTAACTAAACTGGACATCTACAAGACCTACAGAACTGCTAAGTTATATAACAACTATACTATTTCTGAACCACAGGGTTTCCTAGTCAAATAATAATTACAATTTTACAGTCTAATATATTAAGAAATCTTAAAAAAGAATTTACAAGTTGAATGAGATTTAGATGCTGATTACAATGTCGCCTTTGATCTGTTTAGAAATAGCTCTAGTGCCTGATTCTGAAAAAATAACTGATGTGAAAAAATGGAAGATAGATGAGGGGAGCACAGTGTGTGTGTGTGTGTGTGTATTTTTGTAATTTTGTAAATTTCTAGTTTTCTTAAGAAACCGTGACAACGATATGATTCCCCTAAATAGCTCAACGGAACCATAACCTAAGAGAACGGATTAGCAGTATAATTTCTTTAGAAGTCTTAAGAATTATAGCTATACTATGGTTGCTTTTGGTGCTACGGCTCCTAATGCATTGAAGAAAACTGCAATTGTACCGGTTATTTGAAAGATTATTTTTTGGATTACCAAAAAATTATGTAATTTTTCGGTGTTCCAAAAAGAAGCAGAGGCCCATTCCAAAATCTAACACCAACTCATATTATACCATCTTTGTTAAAAAAGATCTACAAACTCAAAAAGAAGCAAGATGCTTTTCTTCTTATAAGAGGGGCATACATCTCGCCTGTCGAGACTTGAATTTCAATTTTCAATATACAAAATATCTGGAACAACTGACAAGAAGCACAAATCACATGAGATGTCAAGCACAATGATCTCCAAACCTCTGAATTTATTTACTGAATTTTCACCCCCTATGATGCTATTTCTGTAAAGGGTTTGGAAAGTTTCTAAAACTTCAAATTTCATAGAACTAAAACTACAAAAGTTTTTGAGCGATGATGAACTAGGTTCCTAGTTTACTCCCTGAAACCACGACCACGGTACACTGGATCAGGCTGGTGGTATCGGTGAGAAAAATTAGTGGTTGGTAAAATGCCCGGTCCATGACTGAACTGACGGGGCATCATGAATCCAGGCCCACTACGGTTTATGAGGTTCTGACCATAACCCGAACGTGGCACCGATAAATTGGCTGATGCCCGTCTCGAATGTAGGTCTGGTATTGGGTAGGGGATCTGCGGTAACCTTTGCTCATAACCCGTGAAGTGATAACCAAGAGCCTGTCCTTGATGGTAACGGTCCGCAAATATCGGTGTTGGTTCCTGTTGTGCCCATGGCACATCATACAGAGTCCTTTTGGCATTGCTCGCTTTGCTGGAGACATGTTTTCTCTTCTTATCCAATTTGCTTCGTCCTGGTACCACATCTCGCTCGATCGGTGGTGGTCGTATATCTTCCCATGCCAACCTTTCATTATTGTAGTTTTTATCTCGCACAGTAGCAATTGGTGACAGAGTTGAGAAAACAGGTCCAAATAGGCAGGTCTTCAGTTTATAGGAGTCGATCTCGCCTGATAAGAAGCAGGTCAGATAATTTAAGGCCTTTCGTGTGCATTTCTTAATCACCTCCATCTCGGCATCTTTACCGACCGAGCGAGCAAAGTTCTCCGACCGGTCCAAGAAATCTTCAACCTGGTTAATCAGTAAATTGTATGTAATATATATATTATGACAAATTGACCAGTACCAAACTGACTGGCTAAATGAAGTCCCAAAATTAATATTAGTTTGATCAACCAAGAAATCTTCACTTTGTCCTTTTATTGTGTAACTAAAATTAGTTTGATCCACTTTGGCTGGCATAACTTATGATAGAACCAATACAAAAAAAAAAACCCTAAAGTTAATCTAATTTACCATCAATAAAGCCCCAGGTCAAATGTAATTTCACTACATTTAACAAAATTAATCATCCAGTTTCCCCTCTAATGAGCAATTAAACAACATAACAGCCAAAAGGCCGGAAAAGATATAAACTTAGAGGAGACTTTTAGACAAAATTAAAAAAACTTGATGTTATTGCACTGGGACCAACATTTAAATTTAGCATTTGAAACCGATTTGACTTTTGGTTACCAGTTGAGCAATCTGAACAAAACTTTCACAGATGATGATGAGAATTTTTTTAGATTGTGAGAAACATTATGGAAGTAAGATCTCCAAGGCTTAGCTCAGGACCACATGAGACGGTACTTACAATCATACCGGCCGCCTTAGAGCTATTTTCCACTCTCTTATAAATCCATGTTCCTTCAATCATACTAGCACATAATCCCTCATTCCACAAGTTCTCTACAGCTGTCAGCTACAGATAATCAGAAAAGAAATAAAATAACAAAACATAATTAAGGGCTCTACAGCTGTCAGCTACAGATAATCAGAAAAGAAATAAAATAACAAAACATAATTAAGGGCTCATGTAGGCACTCTTCGTACCTCAAATCCTTAAAATAACAGCTGGGCGTATAATTGCCATTTTTATTATCAGAATCTTCTAAAATGAAGACAGGCCAGTTTGGGTATATTGATGCAATTATAAAGGTAATAATCAATATTTCACCTATTTTGGTAAGGGCAGATGAAACGTTTTTTACAAGTAATTCTTCATATTATGCTTTCAAATATTATTAAGGGTTTCAGCAATGCAATAGTAAGAAAAAGTAAGAAAAAGAGCTCACTTTACAAGTTAGTGAGATAAAAAGTTCAGCTACAGACTCCTTATTTCCTCTTCCAAAATTTTTAAAATGAAGAGCACTTTTCTCAACATTTGATATACTTGTCCCACCTGCAAATTTAGCAATGCAACAGACATGAGAAATAGCAAGAGAATGTATGCTGCAGAATCACAAGAATCAGAAAAAAAAAAAAAAAAAATCTTATGCGAATGGGAAAAAAAGAAGTGTTAGAATCCATACTATTAGACATGATTTCTCATTTGAAGATGATGGAAAATGAAGATCCATACTTATCCAATTGAGAAATTGTTTACACTAGGAGTATCCAGACTTCATAAGGAAAATGGTATAAACAACATGAAGGATCTTCTTTATTTTGACAATATATATAAACTAACCTTACTCTTTCCTAAAAAAGAAAGACGATAATTTACGATTTATTATATTTATGATATAGACAAATTCAAAAAAGAGCTTTTGGAAAAAGAATACAATTTGTAGCTTTAAATCTCCTAATCAAATTAAACTCTTTTTTATTTGTGTCAACAACTGACTAATTAGAATTTCTAGCTTTAAATCTTGAAAATAATGAAAATTGGAAGGTACTAGATTGGTCCTCCCTCACTCACTCACTATCTCTAGATGTCTGTTCTTCTTTTCTCACATCTCTGTGAAGATATCTCTTGCTCACGCCTCATGGCAAGTCCATTCTGGCCCAAAGTCGTGCAGTCGTAAGAGTACCACATTCTTTCCTTTTGTTAGACATCCACAATGCAACTTCCTCTCAAGCACCATACTATGTCATTATTATGCCAGGTTGCATCACCACAACAGACCCACAATGTAGCCATAAAGGTACCTGCTGGGCTGATGCAATGCCAGACTAATGAGGTCACTCCATGCCAAGCAGGACTGCACACCTGGTGCGTAATATTATCGTTGCGTACAAGTCGGTAAATTATAGGCTTTGAGCAAGAGAGAGAGAGAGCAAAAGATTTCAAGAGAGGGAGAGAACCAGATCTAGGGTTTTTCTCCACCCCGCCGCCCTCCCCTTTCCGCTCCTGCCCGACCTTCACCCCTCCCCCCTTCCTCCCTGCTTCTACCTAGCTCTAACCTTTGCCTTGCCTCAACCTCGACACTTCCTCCTCAACTTTTTTGCTCCAGTACTCTCTCTACTTCCTCATAGTTCCCAGTCGCAGGTAAGAGAGAGAGAGAGAGAAAAAAGGTCACTGAAAATCACCAATGACCACCCCGCCACCCTTTTACTCTCCAATTAAAAAAAAAACTAAAACACTAGCCGCCTCTTAAAGAGGGCTATGGTTATCAGTACAAAAAAAAAAAAAAAATGGGCTTGATTCAGTGCTGGATGGCTCAGATCTGATGTGTGTGATGTTGGAGGCAATGATGTTTGTATGGACCTGAAGTGAGTGGGTTACAGACTACTACAGACGTGATGTGATATATGGCACCTGATTGGCTAGGACTCGATGCTCTTCATCTCGTATCTAGATAGTTAGATCTTTGACTGTTGTGTGTGTGTGTGTGTGTGTGTGTGTGTGTGCGCTTAGGTACTTTGATGTGTTGTATGATGTTGTATGATGTTTAGGTAGCTTGATGTTCTATGGTGTATTGTTGTTTGTTGGATGCCAACATATTCAAGAGGGGGGGATTGAAGGAGGTACAGGTGCAACAAAAACAGAGATATTCAGGAATAGGGATAACCCACGGCTTGTAGGGAGATGGAGTAAAAATAGGAACACCAACTTAGCATAATTTAAAGACCAAGTACGGACAAATCAATGATTAGGATTCAATAACCATTTGGCTTTTTAAGTAAAGTTGAGGTCCAAAAGTAAAGAGTTCGGAAGAGTTCAAATTCCCAGATTCTCCGGATCATTTATTTATAAAACACTTAAATTGTTCAGGTCGGGTCTTTGGAGGCACAAAGTTTAATATGTGCTTATTTAAAAAAAAAAAAAACAAGCATTACAAACTTCAAATTGAAATAAAGATGCCTAAAGCAGTTATACCACCAAAGTTTCTATTATTTGACAAATAATTCTCAATATCCCACATATTTGTAAACTAGCTCATAATATCTATGCCTTTTAACCAAAAACAACTTTCTTTGGAGAAAGAGAGGGGGCGGGGCGGATGGGGGGATGACTCTGCCACTTCCCCCCTCTTGAGATCCACTCCACCATTGAAAAGGACATGGAGTGTCTGTTTGTGTTTGTGAGACAGAAACAGAACCTAAAAACCTAAGGAATTCTTTTCAAATTAAATTGAAATGGCCATCTGTTTCAATAAAAATTTCATGTACATTATTCAATGAATCTTTTTTGGATAAAACGAGCAAGACGAGAGAAACAAAATGTGTTTTCCAAACAAAAATTTGACAGTTTCGAGCTTATGAGATTATTGAATTTTACCAAAAATTAGGCAAGCTTGTCAAGCAAACCCTATATATTACCCTTTTTGTAGCATAAAAAATATTACCTCTTAGGAGGGCTGAAAAGGGGGGGACTATAGGCGGATTACGAGTCTGCACTAGATCAAATGCAATAAAGAAGAAGTTCAAGGTTAGAACAGTACAAGTGCAAAATGGCATTAAAATAATCCAAGGAAAGGCCACCATTAAGTACCTGCAAGTGAAAAGCAACTAAGGCAATTATGGCCATGGAGCTCAATGTACGATCTTTTGAGCTATTTATATCGTTTGCTTTTGCCCACATTTTGATCTATACCCAATAAAATGGAAAAAAGAAGAAGATGTCACACAGGTATTTGGTAATTAGTACAGTACTACCACATCAGAAAATACAATTTACATGTATCGTTTTACTCAAAAAAAAAATGTTTTCAAGGAGCTTGTTAATTGTCAGTAAATTACAGGGAATTCCTCCCTATTCATTATCAAAGAAAAAGGGTCTGCTTTAGAAAAATTGGAACAAGTCAGTGTACTTAGTTTGTCTTTTCAGTAGTTGACTTCTTTCATTAATAATTGCAATGTTAACTACAATAATGTGAGAATAGCCCCTTAAAGTCCTTTTGCCAATTCATACAACAATCCCTTGTTACCTAATATGTTGAAGACAAACTTAAAGTAGTTTCCTTTGTTAAAAAAACAAAACATGAGTTTTTGACCAACTCCACAAAGTAATTTTCCTAATACCTTTGGGAATTATGGATATCTAATTATTAAAAAACTTGCTCATCTCAAGAAAGCTATTATCAATGGTCAGTACTGATATGTAAGAGTATCACAGAGGCATGTATAAATTACCAGATAACACAAAATGCGAAACCTTTCATCAATTGAAGAAAGAAGAGAGATAATAGCCGATCTAGAGATACCGTCCTTGTTCTCAATTGAAATGTCGCATTCAACCCCAGTACCACAATCTGTTGCCTTCAGTACCGGGACTCTAGCACTCACAATGGGCAATACCCCTCTCACATGCCCTTGTCCTAGTAATGCAAAAAGGAAGAGAATAAGTATGTCAACGTAGAATCTTAGTATGGTACCAGTACAGGTAGTGCCAACTGTTAATGCACCTACGTAAGTTTACCAAAGTTCTATACTTATTTTTGTTATTTCTTATTTTTTTTCAGTGATCTGGCTTGTTTTTTCAGACTAATTGAACAATGATGATGTATTTTGTGAAACTGAAGTAGCATTTCATATGAAAAACATAGGCTTAATTGCACATTGGAGAGTTCATTAGATAATATGCGAGCTAATGAGCTTAACTAGGTTTACTGTTAGTTATACTCAGTTTGGGACAACTATAAACATAAGCAAAAGGAGAGAAAAAATAAAGAGTTTATGAAAAAATAAATACTTTGATGAGCATATAAAATTTTTGAGAGCTTCCTAAGGGCCTTTATCTTTTCTGCACGGGAGTATTCAACTGAAGTGCTCAAGGTGCTGTCGGAAAAATTTACTGACAAGTCCAAGTCACTTTCTGCAGTAAACAAATTCATTTTGAAGGACCCAAATTCCTCCACCACGGGAAAACCGCCACCTTTACCTAATCAGAACAGGATTAGTTGGTAAGAGAAGTTCTGATCAGGACAATAAGAAAAAATAATACAACACATGGAGTAAATTTAGTAATTAGCATGAGAAAATTAAAGAGGAGCTTTGCTGCATTACTCATTCTAAACTAGGCTCAAATACACAAGAAGGTTCACAAAGGGTAATGGGCATATTTTGAACAAACTGAAAATTTATGAAAGCACCGCCTTTTGCATGTATGAAATCAACTCAAATGAAAAGTTAATAGACAAAGAATCTTTATTTTTCTTTTTTTGTCAAGTACTCAAGGGACTTGTTTCAAGCAAAAAAAATAATAATTACCAAAGATTTTCGTAACCATCTTATTAAAAATGTCAACTAGTATGTTTCTCTGTCCATAATGAATCGGCTTTGGTTGAAGAGTCTCATAGATCTCTAGAAGTAGCCTATCAAGTGCTCGAAGATATGCATGATCCAGTGGAACCTTTTCCCATTCTCTTAACTCATTAATTGTTGCGGTCTTGCACAACCCTAGATAGGAAATCACTTATTAGAAGCTGAAGTGGCGCAATACAAAATTGCACTAGACGAAAAAAAGAAAAATTAAGGTAGAAGACAAGTGCATATGCGCGTACCACTTGCTAATGATGCCATGGTAAATAACCTGAAAGCACAAAAAATGAGGTTCAGTTAAAGTATAAATGCACATCTAGTATCCACAACAGAAACTCAATCCGAGCGACTGTGTATAACTGTACGAAACTAGTAAACTACAATACAAACTTTAATCCCTTTCATTTAACTGTATACTCTATAGGAAACAATTGATAATAAGAGGTTCACAAAAAAAGAAATGCATAAGCAATTTCTGATGCTAATAAGTAAAAGTCTACTGGTTTTTTATTTGCTACTGGGGACCTTAGTAAAATGAATATATTTCCAGAATAAGTTCAAACTTAAATTAACCCCCAAACCAACAAAAGCTGTTAAAGAGGTCGAAGTAAAGTATTTCTGCACACAAAAAAAAATCAAATAAATTCATAAATTCAGTCATAGTTGGGGAACTTCCAAAATTTCTAGTTGATCCTAATCCCTAACGGGAAAAATGTAATATTCCAAATGTTCTCAGAGCCTAGAAAATAATGATGCTAGATGGGTAGGAACGTAAAAAACAACCAACAATCGGAGCTCCTTTATAATATACAAATCATACAAGTAGAGAAAACCAATTTAGAAAGTGGAAAACTATTGCTAAACGGTATGATAAAAATTAAAACATGACACCGAAACCCAGAAGGAAGAGACCTCCTTTTACCCTAAAAACAACTCAAAATTTTTAAGCGTGTCGATGGACAGTAATCAGAAATCTAGCTAAGAAGCTACGAGAAGCTTGATAAATCTACGAAAGAAGTAAAACAAACCGAGGAGAAGGAGATGACAAGAGAAGGTTCGCTAGCGAGGGATTGTGGCTTTAGTCCAATATCCTCTCCGATTCAGGAGGATTTCAACAGGCTAAACGATCTCCATTCGATATAAAACTGCAAGAGAATTGAATCGTCGCATGTAAGGGAGTTGAATCGTCGCATTAAGGGCTTGAGCAGGAAAATAATAAATAAAGGCAAAATTAGCTGCATACCCATCAAAACTTACATTTAGAGATATTTGCCACACAAACACTACATCAAGATATTTACCTACTAATTCTTCGTTCTATTTGATATTTCTTCTTAGTTAATAAATCTTTAGTTAAATTCAGACTATAAACACAACAGTAAACAAATAAGTAATTTACCTTTAATATTAAAAAAGCACAAAATTTCCGTATTTTCTTTTTCAAATTATTGTTAAAAGAGATACAGAAGTAATATGTATAGAATTAGGGTGTTCTTAAGCTCACCAAGCTGAGTCCATGATGAGCTTAATTTTAAAATATATCGGAATTATTTCAAATGACAAATTCAAGTCGTTGAAATTGATCTACTTCCTCTTTGGTAGCCACTAGCAAGTTCCTTAAAAAAAAAGAAATTGATCTACTTCACAAGTAATACATTTGCATGTCAAATTTGTATATATTTTTTTAATTTATTTAGTATAAAGTCAAGTAGTCAAAAAAAGAAAGTTTATAAGTTAATTTTAATACATCTATTTTTCATTATTTTTTTACCGCTTGACTTTGTACTAAATTAATTCAAAAATTATATAAATTTGATATGTAAATGCATCACTCGTGAAGTGGATCGGTTTCAATGATTTGAATCGTCGTTTGAAGTCAATCCAATAAATTCAACACCCTAGTTCTACTCAAAACATATACAAATAGAAAAATTATCGTGTAACCAAACTGATGCTGCATTACAAAAAAAAAAAAAACACTTCTTAATACCACCTCTCTTAGAATATCAAATTTAACATTTCAAAAAACTTTCCAAACTTGTTAATTTTTTTATAAAATACTCACAATGTTTGGGCATACCATTGTTTTATCTGTAGTAATTTTACACTTATGACATCAAATGTAACATCTGGTAATTTAATGATTTTTTGTAAATTATTTTAGATTTAAATATAATATTTATAAATTTAAAGGTTTGACGCAAACGGGGGCAGGGGCACACATGCCACGCGGCGTATGCATGATGCCCCACCATATTAACCCCTTTACTCTCTCTTTTTACCGATTAAAAACAGAAGAAAAAAAGAGATATAAATGGAAGAAAAAAATAGAGAAAACGGAAAGAAATTTTTATAAAGATTTTGATTATCGATTATTATTCGATTGATTATGTGTGTGATTGGAATTTTGACTCCATCGCAGGTGATTGTGAACTGTCAATTACAATTTGATTTGAAATTATAAATGTCTCCTTATTAGATAACCACACTTCTCTATAATTTATATTTTTTTATTTGTTTAATTAAATTTGAATATTGGTTTGAGTATCAAATTATGAATGCATATTTGATGAGAGAGTGAGTTTGAGATTGGAATTTTATTTTTAAAGTGATGGAAAACATGTTATGGAAATTCCAAAAATCGTCTATTAAGGAATCACAATTGTCTTGAGTATTGTATTGCTGACGTGTTTTGTGAATAACCTAGATTAATATTCCATCACTGGTTAAATATACATGAATAAATTGATGTGTATTTGTGTGGATTAATTAAGTATATTCAAATAATTGTTTAATTAGACTAATATAGAGAAGTGTGTCGTTAAATAATCAGTTATTGAATTTTGTAGCTGACCTCGTCACCTCGCATTATTTCTATTTGTTTTTGTTAACGGTGTAGCTTGACAGAACGACAAATAATTGCAAATATGATGTTCTGTCGTAGCGTGTCCGATTCAGCTAAAACGTGACATGAAATCAGCAAAATTTTGAAACACAGAATAAAACATTGTTTGCTTCAATTTTTTGAAGTAACGTATGTTTTAGAGAGAAACATTGTACATCATTAACATCTCTAAGTTAAACGTTGTTATAATGTTTTTTTTAAAACTCTGATAGTGGCTATCAGATTTAAACGTTGTTATAACATCGTTTTACTTCAGCATAGAGGTGATGTTTTACTTTATAATTTTTCTAAGTAATATTTATTTCAATTTTCTAGATGAAACGACAGCATTAGCGTTCCTATAGGGGTGAAACCTTAAATTTGATTTTTTCTTTGAAAAATACATGATTTTGGCGCCCGGGAAGAGAAAAGTTATCATTTTCTATAATTAAAAGGTTATCGAAAATTAAACATCATTATTTAAATTTAAATAATATAACGGAGGAATATTAAAGAGAATGAATTAGTGGATAAATATTTAAATTTTAATATTTTGATGGGATATATTTAGAAGTACAAGTTTTGATGGGTAGGTAGTAGGCACCCAATTATTTAAAAATAAAATACAATATGCACACTGTTACACTTTAAAAGAAACAGAGAGCACGAATTACTGTGAAAAGGGAATTCCTTTTTTGGAATTTTTCCTACGGGCCTCTATCAAGAAAAATTAATTAAAAAATATAAGGGTTTTTTCTTAAGAGAAAATAACGTGTATCCATTATAACTTTTGCAATTTGATATTATTTTATCAAAACTTTAATGGCAATATATTCCATCAAACTAATAAAACTCCCATACTAAATCATTGTAAATTTAGTTAAATTAAATTTAATTCATTATTGATTTTTTGAAGAAAAAAAAAAGATGAAATGATCAATTTACCCTCATTTTTTTAAGGAAACCATGCCAGACCAATGGATCAGACAATTAGAGGGCCTATCTTGACTCGGTAGGTAGTTTCTATACTATAATAAAATGTCATCTTCTCGCTTGCTTGATTATTTTTTCCCCCTTTTTCTTTACTTTGCCCAGCCATCTACTCGAGAGAAGACCCTATCTATCACGGGACCAAAGCTTTTTTTTTACTTCACTAATGATTTTTTATTCCTCTGTACACGGCATTCTTCTAACCAACAGTGCGTTAATCGATTCATTTATTTTGCTTGTCTTATTCTTGTGTTAGCGGTCTATTATGATTCCGAAATTTTTATTAATACCGTTCCCACAAAATAAATAAATAAATCAATCACAAATGTGACATAATTCGAAAAATATCAGGGCTGCAATAATAAATGGCAGCCCCTAAAATAGAAAAAACAATTAATAATTTGAATATGTTAGAAATAACATCAAATAAAATATATGAAACATGTCATAATTTAGATGTATTAGAAGGACTCCGAAACATTTTTCAGACATGATTTTTCTCAGTTGTAAAAAAAATTAAACTATTTCTTAGTGTTACTAGAAAAAAATAAAAATATTTTGTATCTGAATTATTGATCCCGGTTCAAAACTCATTTCTAGTAAATAAAAAAATTATTGTGGTCCTATTTTGACAAAAGTCCTTGCCATCATTACAAAAGTCAAATCATTTTTTTTCCGAAAATAAATGGAGTATCTTGCAATTTGAATGTACTAGAAGAACCATGATAATTTCTTTATTTACTAGAAGTAACTTTTTGAACCGAAATCAATAATTTAGATCCAAAGCATTTTTATCTTTTTTCAGTAACATACCAAGAAATAGTTTAATTTTTGTACAGCTGGAAAAAATTGTTGAGAATAATTGAATAATTAGATGGTAGAATTGTAAAATAGGAAAAAAGATAAAGTTGTAAAATAAAAAATTATAGAAAGTTACCGTTAAGTACTAACAATGAGTACCAACGGTACAATAGGACTTAGATATATAAATACTCATTCCCTCTCTTGTAACAAAAAATAAATAATAACTCAACAGAGAAATACAATACAATCATATTTCTGCATATTTTCTCCAAATCTACAATTGAACCTCAAAAACTAACATGGTATTAGAGCCTATCAGAGCCCACCGTTTTGTGACTGAAAAATCCCCAAATCCATTTACCAGTAAACTGGTACACCACACAATCAAACACAGAAAAATTAGCCAAGAGGCAATGTCACAAGAAGGGCAATAACCAAACGGTAACTCCAACTTCTCTCAACTCACCAGCACCCGACTAAATGGCAAAAATTATCCGCTATGATCTAGATCCGCAATACTAAATAACCGGATAACCCAATAAACAATATCTATACTAATACATGCTCTAATCAGGACCAAGAGAATGTAAGGAAATAAAATGATATGGCCCAAAATAAAACTAATGGGCTGATTTTAATTGGCCTAATTTAAAAAGAGTGCATAATTGTTAACAGATGAAAAGCTAGATTCAATGCATATGGCGCTATTATCCTCTGCTTAATTAAGGATGCATAAAGGCTTAATTAAAAGGTGCTATTAAAAGGTGCATACTGACTGATGCGTTGATATATACCATATGCGTTGACTATTAAAAGGTGCTATTTGATTAAAAGGTGCATTTGATTAAAGGGTGCATCTTACACCGGGTATTATTATCCACATGTGCTGTGCTGTCCATCCGGTGCATCTCCCCTATAAATAATTGCTTTAATGACAAGCATGAGTAAGAAATATATTTCTAATAGTAAGGTTGATCCTCTCTTCATCAATATTTCATAAAGAACAAGTTGTCATTGCTTAGAAAGAGAAAGAGGAGAGAAATCGCTTTGCAGTTCTTCTGACGGTTTGCGAAGAACGTTTCAAGAGTATTGTTCTACAGTTTACAATGGATAAAGGTATGTAATCTAATTGATTGATTTACACGTGGAGACTTTGATTTCTAAGATCTTTGATTTGCTTTTAATGTTTTTTAATTCCGCTATTGAAACTTTAAAGATGATTAGTTGTACTCATGATAATGATTGTGTGTAAGTAGTTGAGCACGATAACGTCTACTTACATGTGGTATCAGAGCCAGGTTTTGGAATTCATAATCTCCCGATTAAGTTGCTTGTTTTATGAATTTATTATTATTATTATTATTTTCTTTTTAATGATTTGTGATTGAAATTTGCGGTAACTTTGAATTATGACGGTATTGCTAGACACCAAAGTGTCCTTACCCTAAAGAAATCAAAGTATGGATTATATAGAGTTCATTAAGTAGAATATTCTGAAAAATTCTATTTTCTATAAACCGTAGATTAAAATTAATTGATCATTTATTAAGATTATATGATATTAAAATCTGTCATATACTAAATTTAATGGTTTAATTAATTAGTAGATTATGAGATTTTTTGAATTGCCCAAAGGTTGATTACATTCTCATAATTTACACAACTTAAGTTGATAATTTACGTTATTCCTCAATCATTGGTTACCCAAAGGCAACAACGTGTATTGAAACAATAAAATTGTCATATTAAAGTATTTTCTAGTAAAATATTATGTTTAGTATATCTTAATAAGTCCCAAAGGATAATTAGGGTATATTAATTAAGTTATTACTCCAAAATCTGAAATTGAAAATCTGAAGATTAATGATTAGTTAGACGTAAGGACTCAAAGCATTATAGTAATATTCCTATTATCTGGTCTTCTCTTAAGTTATAAGAATTAAGTATAATCTTATAAATTATTGTATTATGTCTCATATCTTTTGATCTTCTCTTTGAGTTAAGTTATATATATATATTATATGTATTTTTTTTTAATTTAAAGATTTAAGCTTATGAAATATTGAAATCATTTAAAGATGGAAAAATCAAAGTATAATATATTATGTTTTCTGATTTTCTTTTCATTCATTGCAAATTTCGAAAATTTTATTTCTTCTCAATTTTTCCTTATGATCTTCTCTTTCCCTAATTTATTTTAATTTTTCTTCTTATCTTCCCTATTAAAATTACAGTTAATGTACCTGTATCGATGCAATCACATGCATCATCTGTGACGGTCTTTAATGGTCTTAACTTTGCAGAATGGAATGAACAAGTCCAATTTCACTTAGGTGCACAGGACTTGGACATAGCACTATTACTTGATAAGCCCGATGCTATAACTGATGAAAGCAGCGAAGAAGATAAGGTCTTTATGGCAGACTGGGAACGTTCTAACAGGTTATGCCTTATGTTTTTGCGAATGACGATTGATGGAAACATTAAGGTTGCTCTTCCGGACACGGATAACGCTCAAGAGTTTCTAGCAAACGTCAAGGCACGCTCACAGACAGCCGATAAGTCGCTTGCTGGTGCGCTTATGGCAAAACTTACCACCATGAAATATGATGGTAGTCGCACTATGCATGCACATATCGTAGAAATGACATCTCTCTCCACAAAACTTAAGAGTTTGGGAATGACAGTTGACGAAGGGTTTCTAGTTCAATTTATTTTGAACTCTCTGCCGAATGATGTTTATAGTCCATTCCAAATTAATTATAATGCTCAAGAAAAGAAATGGAACATAAATGAATTGACTAGTAAACTTGTTCAGGAAGAGGCAAGGCTTAAGGAATTGAAACCTAACACTGTTCATTTTTCAAATTTAGAAGCTGGGTCGGGTTCTAATGCTAAACCAGGGAAAGCTAAGACCAAGAACAAGAAGAAGGGGAAAGCTTTTCAGGTGTCTTCTAATGCAAGCTTTAAGAAAGAAGGGAACAAGCAAAAGTGCCACTTTTGTCGTAAAGTGGGTCATTTTCAGAAGGATTGTCTGAAAAGGAAGGTTTGGTTCGAAAAGAAAGGTATGACTCATACTTTTGTTACTTTTGAGTCAAATTTTATTGATGTTCCTAATAATACTTGGTGGATTGACTCGGGCTCTACAACTCATATTTCAAACAATTTACAGGGATTTCTTACGATCCAAACCACAAACCAAAGTCGACAAAGTGAAAGATATGTAATTATGGGCAATAAAGACAAGGTGCCAGTGGAAGGTGTCGGTACATACCGACTTATATTAGGTTCTGGCAATATTGTCGATTTGTATGATACACTATATGTACCTTTGTTTTCTCGCAACTTATTATCTGTATCTAAGTTGGATGATTGTGGCTATGTATTTAAATTTGGATCTAAATGCTTTAGTTTATATAAAAATAATTGCATGATTGGTTGTGGCAATTTGATTGATGGATTGTATAAATTAGAGTTAGATAATTCTTATGTAGAATCTCTGATTACCATAAACAATACTATTGGAATGAAAAGAAATATGAATGATGAAAAGTCGGCGTACTTGTGGCACAAAAGATTGGGTCATATATCCAAAGAAAGAATGCAACGTTTAGTAAAGTCTGAAGTTCTTCCAAACTTGGATTTTACTGACTTAGGTGTATGTATCGACTGTATAAAAGGCAAACAGATGAAACATACTAAGAAAGGTGCCACTCGTAGCTCTCAACTTCTAGAAATAATTCACACGGATATTTGTGGACCATTTGACGTTCCCTCCTTTAATAAAGAAAAGTATTTCATCACCTTCATTGATGATTTTTCACGTTATGGGTTTGTTTATCTTCTAAATGAGAAATCACAATCTATTGATGCACTTGAGGTGTTTATAAATGAGGTTGAAAGACAGTTAGAAAAACAAGTGAAAATCATTCGATCTGATCGCGGTGGGGAATTTTATGGTAGATATGACGAATCAGGACAAAATCCTGGACCCTTTGCTAAATTCTTAGAAAAGCGTGGGATATGTGCGCAATACACTATGCCTGGCACACCACAACAAAATGGTGTTGCTGAACGTCGTAACAGAACACTTATGGACATGGTTCGGAGTATGCTCAGTCACTCAACTGTGCCTAAATCTTTGTGGATGTATGCACTTAAGACCGCCATGTATTTACTAAACCGGGTTCCTAGTAAGGCAATAGAAAGGACTCCTTTCGAACTGTGGACGGGAAGGAAACCTAGTTTGCGTCATATACATGTATGGGGTTGCCCTGCGGAGGTACGTTTGTATAACCCACACGAAAAGAAATTGGATTTCAGAACTGTTAGTGGATTCTTTATTGGATATCCAGAGAAATCCAAAGGGTTCAGATTTTACTGTCCGAATCATAGTACGAGAATTGTTGAATCCGGAAATGCACGTTTCATCGAGAATGCTGACGTCAGTGCAAGAAGTTCTGATCAGTGTAATTCTGATCTTCAAGAAATTACAGAACAAGTTACTGTTCCTTTGTCTGTTGTTTCGAAAGTAGTTGTTCCAACTGTTGTTTCGAAAATAGTTCGTTCGACTGTTCTAGAACAACCAATTGCTACTGAGGACATTCCGATTGAAAACATCGTTGTTGATGATGTAGTTGAACCGAATGATATACCATTAAGAAGGTCTAACCGTGAACGGAGATCGGCTATATCTGATGATTATTTGGTTTATCTACAAGAATCTGAAATTGATTCTGCAATTGATGATCCGGTTTCATACAAGAAAGCTATTGAATGTGACGAATCCGATAAATGGATTGATGCCATGAAAGACGAGTTAAAATCAATGAAACACAATCAAGTCTGGGATCTTGTCAAATTGCCTCACGATTCCAAACGAGTTGGATGTAAATGGATCTTTAAGATCAAACGTGACTCAAAAGGCAAAATCGAACGATATAAAGCTAGACTGGTTGCCAAAGGTTTCACTCAGAAAGACGGCATTGATTATAAAGAGACATTTTCGCCCGTCTCTAAGAAAGATTCTTTGCGTATCATCATGGCTTTAGTGGCTCATTACGATCTTGAGTTACACCAAATGGACGTCAAAACTGCTTTTCTGAACGGAGAACTCGAAGAGGAAGTCTACATGGATCAGCCTGAGGGCTTTTCAATTGGGGGAAAGGATATGGTTTGCAAATTGAAAAAGTCGATATATGGGCTGAAACAAGCATCACGACAATGGTATCTCAAGTTCAATGATGTGATTACTTCTTTTGGTTTTAAGGAAAATGTTGTTGATCGTTGTATATACTTGAAGGTCAGTGGGAGTAAGATAATGTTTCTAGTTCTATATGTTGATGACATTTTACTTGCGACTAACGATCTTGGAATGATGAAAAGCACCAAGAATTTTCTCTCGAAGAATTTTGAAATGAAAGATATGGGCGAGGCGAACTATGTGATAGGAATAGAAATATTTCGTGATCGATCACAAGGTTTGTTAGGTTTGTCTCAGAAAACATATATTAACAAGATTCTCGAGAGATTTAGGATGGAGAAATGTTCAGCTGGTAAGGTGCCGATTCAGAAAGGGAATAAATTTGGTTTATATCAATGTCCTAAAAACGAATTGGAAAAAGAAGAAATGAATAATATTCCTTATGCTTCCATTGTGGGTAGTTTAATGTATGCACAAACTTGTACAAGACCAGATATCAGTTTTGCTGTAGGAATGCTTGGACGTTATCAAAGCAATCCTGGAATAGAACATTGGAAGGCAGCAAAGAAAGTTTTACGATATCTTCAAGGTACTAAAGATCACATGTTGACGTATAGGAGATCAAACTACTTAGAGACGGTCGGTTATTCAGATTCAGACTATGCCGGGTGTTACGATACACGAAAATCCACTTGTGGATATGTGTATCTTCTAGCCGGTGGAGCAATCTCATGGAAAAGTGCAAAGCAGACAGTAATCGCTGCATCCACTATGGAAGCCGAGTTCGTGGCGTGCTTTGAAGCCATGGTACAAGGACTATGGCTGCGGAACTTTATTTCGGGACTTGGAATTGTCGACAGCATTGCCAAGCCGCTGAAGATTTATTGTGATAATTCTGCAGCAGTCTTCTTCAGCAAAAACGACAAGTACTCCAAAGGTGCCAAACACATGGAGATTAAGTACTTTGCCGTGAAAGAAGAAGTACAGAAACAAACAATAACAATACAGCATATAAGCACAGAGATGATGATAGCTGATCCTTTGACGAAAGGATTACCACCCAAGATATTTCACGAACATGTCGAAAGAATGGGCATAGTTACCTGTGATAAATAATTGTTGTAATTAAACTTATATTATAGATGAATGATTATTTATGATATTATTATTGATTGATTGTTTCAAATACAATTCCTATTTATTTGAGTATATATATATATTATTGTTTTCTATTAATAGGAATTAGTCTATATAAATTAGACAATTAACGTGGATCCTCAAGTATACCATTATGGTTTATATTAAGTTAGAATTGATATTGTAGTACATGGAAGGAAGTTAGTAACAAATATTATTAGCAACCACCATGACTCGTATTAATTTTGCTTAAGTATAAATATTATGATTTTAGAATTTATGAAATATAAAGACATACAATATTATTGTGCACCTTATGAACGTTGTAATGTCATAAAGTTTTATAATGGACCAAGTGGGAGAATGTAAGGAAATAAAATGATATGGCCCAAAATAAAACTAATGGGCTGATTTTAATTGGCCTAATTTAAAAAGAGTGCATAATTGTTAACAGATGAAAAGCTAGATTCAATGCATATGGCGCTATTATCCTCTGCTTAATTAAGGATGCATAAAGGCTTAATTAAAAGGTGCTATTAAAAGGTGCATACTGACTGATGCGTTGATATATACCATATGCGTTGACTATTAAAAGGTGCTATTTGATTAAAAGGTGCATTTGATTAAAGGGTGCATCTTACACCGGGTATTATTATCCACATGTGCTGTGCTGTCCATCCGGTGCATCTCCCCTATAAATAATTGCTTTAATGACAAGCATGAGTAAGAAATATATTTCTAATAGTAAGGTTGATCCTCTCTTTATCAATATTTCATAAAGAACAAGTTGTCATTGCTTAGAAAGAGAAAGAGGAGAGAAATCGCTTTGCAGTTCTTCTGACGGTTTGCGAAGAACGTTTCAAGAGTATTGTTCTACAGTTTACAATGGATAAAGGTATGTAATCTAATTGATTGATTTACACGTGGAGACTTTGATTTCTAAGATCTTTGATTTGCTTTTAATATTTTTTAATTCCGCTATTGAAACTTTAAAGATGATTAGTTGTACTCATGATAATGATTGTGTGTAAGTAGTTGAGCACGATAACGTCTACTTACAGAGAAAACCCAATAACTTAGTATCCCGATAAACTTCCAAAATAGCCCATAAATAACCTAAAAATCAGATTCATACAACTGAAATTAGCCATTCAAAACCCCAAATCAGTATCATAAATACCAACAAAAATCGAGTACAAAGAACCCCGATCACATAACACCAAAAGAAAGGAAAAAATCAGAAGCAAAATCCAATCAGCAAAAGCAATAAGAGCAAGTTCAAACCTGGAAGAGTAAGTTCAACCTCGTTCCTCATGAGCCTCAGTTCGCAAGAAAACCCTAGTTCCTCTCACCACCAAAAAATCTAAGGCGGAAGGGGGGGCAAGGCAGTGAAAAGAGGAGAGATGAGAGGGGGAGGCGATCAGTTTGAAGAGAGGCACAAGGGAGAAAGGAGGAGAAAAGAGAAATGGCCCCCACTGGAGTTGAAAAGAAGAAAATGGCAGAGAAAGGAAAAAATAAATCTTTTCAATCAGGGACAAAATGGACACCTCCAATTCAGGTAGAGAAGAGAGGAGCAAGAAGATTTGCTGGAGCGGTTCAATCAATCAGAGGTTTTTCAGACAGAGCTGTTGGAGAGAAATAAACGAAGCGCAGAGGGGAATAACGGGTCCACCGCTAGGATCTTCTAGCGGGTCCGCCAAAGAGACCGCCAGTAGTGGGTTCGGTCTTTACAAAACCGCCACAAAGAATGAGGATAATGGGTCCGCCTATGCTATATCAAGATCTGAATTCTCAGGAATCTTATTTTCTCTGAGTGGACTTCTAACAACTCAGGTTCTTCTAAACCGAAAACATTTATTTTCTCAATTCAAATAATGTGAAACCAAACCATAATTTATATATTATACTAAATAAAAAAACCAATATAAGCCTAAATAATTATGAATCCAATAAAATAAATATACAAATTTAGGCATGTTTAATTATGGTTTGGTTCCTCCATGCACCAACCAATTGTTCATACAATTCTCCATGTGGTATATTCAAATTCATATGGTGTAGCTTTTAATTTTATGGAAGAAAATTCAGCTAGATCCAATTTGAATAATCCAATAATTATAGATAGCGGTGCACCAATCAATAATATATAAATTTATCGAAAATTGCCGAATATATTTCTAGAGATATTAAAAATATTGTTTATATAAAACCATTTATAACAAATACTCAATACAATAGAAAAATACAAATACTCATTCTTATAAAAATTACTTTCTATTAAGAAATTAGCACAATTTGAGTTAGATTGCAATTCAAATTTTCTTCTTCAATAAATATAATATTTCAAATCGGGAAACCGGATAAATAATTAATGAAATTTTTTTGGAAACCTTGAGAAAACAATATAATTTTCAAATATTTCATTTTATGATTTTCATAAATTCCAACATTTTAATTATAAAAGTTCAAAACTTACTTTTTAGTATTTTAAAAGCTTAACTCTTTTCAATTGATGTTAAGATATTGAACGGTATAAAATAATTATGTTTCTGCAATTCAATCACATTACATGATATTTATTAAATTTGAAGTTCTTAATATTCCCACATTATTATATCCAAGTTCTAATTATTTATTTTTATAAATCAAAATTAAAAATCAATACTCTCAAATTTAATGCATAAATTAATACATGAAGTTTTTGGACAATGGACTTTATGTTTTTTTTTTGAAAAAATAATAATAAATAATAATTTATCTTTGTACAACAACAAAAATTATGAGAGAAATATGGCACAAGATTTTTAGACATCCTTTCGATAAAATATTTAAATCATTAATTAATACACGAATTAAATATCTAGATTGTTAATTTACTAGAAGCTCAATTTAATGCACGAATTAAATATCTAGATTGGATGATACATGAATTTGTAAAAATTAATGCATGAATTAATACTGATTCAGAAAATCATAAAATTTATTCAGAAGTCTTAATATTTGGTTTGAAATTTCTTTATATTTGTTTTTCGAAAAAAAAATATTTTACAAATTATCTAAAAACGAAGGTATCTTTACATACAAAATACAATAATCCAAAATTCATATCGACAATACCAATAGAAAAACAAAAATCTCATAAAAATAACCAGCAACTAGTTTTTTTGTTTATTAATAAAGAAGAAACCAGAATAGATATGTTATACCAAGTAAAAGAATTGCTATAGATCCAAACAATTGTGAACCCGAGAAAAGTACAATAAACCAAGAAAAATGTGGTATTTTTTCATACAAAAGGTTAAGGTTTAGGAAGCTGATATGAGTACCCGCAGTTGAGTACCCGCATTATACCCGCACATAAACTATCATAACTGTTTTTGGGAACCGCACCTAAACTGTCATAACTGTTTTTGGGGACCTAAACTGTCAAAACTGTAATTTTATTTTACAAGTATTAATAGTAACATTGTGAAGTATTTATACCTATACAAGACAAGTATTTATATCTATACAATGAACTACATATATGATATATGAATTGGGACCACAACCAAAACCAAAAAGTATTTATACCGTACCCGCACCTTTTTATAACTGTCAGACTGCATTGGGGACCACAACCAAAAAGTCACGTGGATCACACCACCAGTGCTACATTCATTGATTAAATTAATTCACATACAAAATGGAAAGTATTTATACCTAAATTATCAAGTATTCATATATAATTCATCAAGTATTCATACCTAAGATATCAAGTATTTAAAAAAAAACTGGACACAATACCTACTCATCTTTTACACGTTTTTCAAGGTGGTTTTTTTTTTCTCCGTTCAATCTAACCAATTTTTGGGACGATCTATGAGGAATTTTGCAAATCTAAAACCACGAACGTGTTTTATTTTTTTTTTCTCTTTCAAATGAGATCCATGATGACATACTTTACACGTTTTTCAAAGTATCAAATATTCAAATATGAAAAGTATTCATACAAAATGGAAAATATTCATACCTAAGATATCAAATATTCATATATAATTCATCAAGTATTTATACTTAAGATATCAAGTATTTACCGAAAAAAACTGGACTCATCTTTTACACGTTTTTCAAGATGATTTAATGATTGACAAAGTTAGTTAGGAAAGGAATCAAGTGCGGATATAATGCGGGTACTCAACTGCGGGTACCAAAATCTTTATTCTAAGGTTTATCCAATATATAATATATACTTAATAGAAGAAAAATACTCAATATTCATATTTTTTTCATGGTACCACACCAATACCAATACCAAGAGCCGAAAAGCCACCAAAATAAAACCCAAAAAGTAAAAATAAAAAAGGAAGAGTGACTGGCCCTATACCAATATGTCAGTAACAACTCTAAAAATGGAGTCGCTGATCAATAACCAAGATATGTCAGTAATAACCCCGAAAGGAGTGGCTGATCAATAACCAAAATATACCAGTAATAACCCTAAATAGGGTGGCTGCCAATAACCGGTAAGAACCCAAAATACTCATCCCCTCTCTTGTAACAAAATACAATAGGACATAGATATTATAAATACTCATCCCCTCTCTTGTAACAAAAAATAAATAATAACTCAACGGAGAAATACAATACAATCATATTTCTGCATATTTTCTCCAAATCTACAATTCCTCCTCAGAACCTCAAAAACTAACAAAAATCCTGTCTAAAAATGTTTCGGAGTCCTTCTAGTACATCTAGATTATAAGATGTTTTATCTATTTTATTTGATTTTCTTTCTAACATATTCAAATTATTAATTATTAAACAAATATTATAAAACTTAACAAAATCATATGAATTTTGTTGGTTTTTTTAGTTTTTGCGGGGCCGCAACGACAAATGGCGGCCCCCAAGAATAGAGCCGCCAATTATCATTGCGGCTCTAGTATTTTTCGATTTCCCAGAATTTGTAGTTTTTTTTTTTTTAGGAATGATATTAATAAAAATTTCGGATTATGATTACTATGGAAAAAGGGCGTCCTTTAACTTATGGCGAGTAATTTCTTTTTTCTTACGGTAATTTAATGCTTGGTTGACATGATGGCATTTAGAACGTTATCATGGAATGACCATTTGAACAAAGATTAGAATGTTCATTCAGAATAAAAAAAACAAGAGAGTAAAAAAAAGAGGTGGTCCCCAACGTAAAGGGGACAATGTTCATGTTAATGGTTCATTAGAAATGAATTTTGAGTTAAAAGCTCATTTTGACTATATTTCACCCAGGATATATAGGACGGTATTCTTGCCAGGATTATTTTTGTTGGGGCTTGGTTTATGGGGGCAGTTGTAAGAATGAAGAGAGCAGATGAGTTGGGAGAGACAAGGAGAGCCGGACAAGTGTGGTAAAATGACCAGAAGAAACAGTACCGAGCTCACAGCTCCAGTGTTCAAGAGCAGAACTAGAAAATTCAAAATGGAAGGCTAAAACACAAATTGCATTATGTGTAGCAGTTGAAATTTGACTCCGTAACCACAAAAAGTAAATTTCTAACTACCAAGTCACAAACACACTTTTAACATTTTATAAGCCTGAACTATATGAAAACTTTTAAGATGATAAAATTTAATGAGTGAGTCTATTGTACTATGCATATCACGGGTTGGTCCGTAATACATATTAATATTTTCATTTTCAAAATTCTAACGGTCGATCCAAACCGTTCAACATGATCCCCATATGTATATGTACTTGCAAATCAAATTTTATATTTTTTAGAATTTTTTTACTATTTTTCAAGATAGATAGAAAATCACTTGATCTGGAAATTGTAGACCATAAAAAAAATAGTGATTTTCTACCTATCTTAAAAAATAGTAAAAAAATCCTAAAAAATATAAGTCTGCAAATGTATATTCATATTAAAATCATGTTGAACAGTGCAGATCGACCGTTAGAATTTTGAAAACGAAAATATTGATCCGTATTACGGACCAAATCGTGCTATGCATAGCACCATAGACTCACTCAAATTTAATTAAATTTCAATATACACAATTAAAAAATTTAAAACCATAGTGGCGGCTAAACACAACGCTGCACTTGCATTAAGATCCGCCCCTGTTGGTGTTAGCAAGATAGACATGCACAATTTTTAATGGAATTTCTAGTTTATGAACATTGAAGATGGAAGTACATTATCCCCGACTTGATAGTAGCACCGACTATAATAACCGCCTGAGATGAAATATTTGTACACAAAAGAACTTGTGTCCATACTCCATACACAATCAATTCCACGTCTGTAGTTTGTGTTTTATGTAATACATAGTTAGGGCCTACATCTAAATGCACAGAACATGTTTATATCCATGCTTGTTATTCTGAGAGATAGAGGAGAGAGAGAGAGAGTTAACCAACCCAAGCGAACCTATCTATATTAAAAATACATAAATTACAAGGCAATTTTAAAATATTACACTGAAAGAGTAAATTTACATTCTTTTTTCTTTTTCGTTATCTGTGCACAAGCTGCAATCAGAAAAAGCCCCATAAACCAACCCAATATAACACCTCAAAACCAATGTGAAACACCATACCAATAAATATTGATTTGAACACATTCAAAGAGAGGTCAAAACTTTGCACTACAGAAACCCTAACGTAAAGTCTGGTTATGCTAAAATACCTTTTTCTGTGCTTCATATTTACATTATGAAATAAGCCCGAACCGCCTCAATAATTGGGGCTCGGCACAGGGGACACTTGTCTCCACCTCGTACCAACTCGTTCGCACATTTAGCACATGTGCACATGTGCCCACACCTAATAATACATCAAGAAAACAGAGAGAGAAATTAACACCTAACATGCATATTACTGAAATAGGGGACTGTAAGTCCTGGAATTCACCCAGAAACAAATATGAACAAAAAGTCCCCTGTATAAGGTCGTGGAAAACATGAGTATGATACTTCAAACAAGTACCTTGTATTGACAAATCGACAATAGTGACCAGCGACATGGAAGTTCGTCGAAATTGAAACATAGAATTATAGATACGTTCTTACATTTAATAGACCTTGTGTCAAAGCTAAACAGTTAATTTTCAAATTCCTTCTTTTCATTTTTTATTATTCATTATTTATTATTATTATTATTGTTAATTTTTTTTTTTTTGGGGGGGGGATGTTGTCAGGTCAGTAAAGAAATTGATCTGTGTCAATTATGTTGTCAGCTATCTGAGCCTTGGAGCTGGGAACAGCCAAAAGGGTTTTAGCTAAGCCGATGAGGTTTTATTGCATATTCTTTACTGAGACAGCATGCAGATCTTTTCCTTGTTATTTTGAGTTTTATTTTGATATGAGATCAACTTTGTAAAATGGGAAGAGGGTTCTAGGGAATAAAGTAATTTTGTGTGATGATATAGGGTAAAGGGATGTGAAAACAATATCGGGTTGTAAAACTTATTTTCCTAAATGAAACAGGTGCACGTGTACCGATATATAGATATGCGTGTATTACCCATTGTTTTAAGGTTAGCTATTCTTCTAGAGCGAAAATGTCACGTGGGCAAACTTAAGAAGTACCTGTACAAAAGAGAATCAATTTGAGATTCATGACATATACAGCAAATCCCTTTCCTCACTTGGCTCCATTTCAATCCATCATTCAACACCTCCTCACCAGCTCCTGAATATTTGTTAAAAATATTTACCATACAGAATTCCAAAAAGATAATAGAACAACAAAATATAAAATATAAATAAATAACAAGGTAACTAATACACCAAATTATCACTGATGGTAAGTAGAGCTACATGTACCTTGACCTCCCATGAAGCGGTTCAAGGCGGCTGAGACCTCCTGTCTGACAGATCGCTGTAACTCAAGCTGCATGTCCATACAGGCTTCTAGCATCCTTTGCATGTGACTCATGGCTTGTTGGAGTCTTGCCACATCAGACCTCAAGTCACTAATAGCTTCCCATTCCTTGAGAAACAATCAAAGAACATACAAGTATTGGTCTCATGGATAGAACAAATTAGCATTTTAGAGGCCCTTTAAATGAACTTGGATTTGGCAACAGCTGATATTACAAGTTGAGACTCGTCAACAAGACAATACATCTCCAACAGGACCAAAAAAGTGGTGTGCTTATATTACAGGAAAAGGCTCACTATTTCTGAACGATGCATGCTTTGTCGGGCCCAGCTATTCCTGTTGTGTAGTTCTGAGTGCCACAACGGTGGTCGGGGTGGAATCGGTGGAGGGGGAGGGATGACGAGTGGGGTCCGTTCAGTATTATTGGTAATAGAATCCTGATTTTCATCCTCTTCCTCTTCCTCTTCCTCATCATCATCTTCATCCACATCATGATGCAGGCCCCCCTCATCATGGTCCCCCACCTCAGCTGAGTCAGATGGGTTTAACATGGGCATACCCCAGCTGAGGGCCCCATGCCCCTGTCTCTCAATGTAAGATCTTATTAGTCGGTCGAGGTTTTCACGAAAGCCACTGTGGAGAAGGTTCGAGACTGTTTGTCTGCAATAAATAAGGAAGAACTGAGTTACACACCAAGTTATTTATGAACTCTATAAAACTCTTCCTTTAAATTCAATTTTATTTATATAAGGTCCAATGCAATCAATAAAATACAAGAGAAGCCCTTTTCAATAATTCCTAGAAGCCAAGAGTTTGTTGAGATATACAAAGTATCCCAATTTATTTGCATCTTTTAGTATGCTTTCTGGAGTTCTTACAGCTCTGAGTTATTATCTTCAGTGTGGCATTTACACTGAACTATAAAAATGGTGTCTTCTATAGAAAGTTACAAGGTTCCTCAATATTTAACAAAGGAGGGACTTCTGAATAAAAATGCAAAGGGATCACAACATATGAAAATAATCAAGAGCCTTTAAAAAAAATCTTACTGTTCTATTTTAAATTTGTCACGGTGCAGAAGTTTGAATACCTGTTTAGGAGTTCCCTAATTTCCCTACTATGATGACTGTCATTGTGGACTGCAAATAGCCGGTGATCAACTCGAGAAGGAGATGCTGATTGTTCCTCCAGTGAGGTTTCCATTTGGTCTCTCCAGTTCTCAGCTATCTCACTTAAAAGTATGGATGTTGAGTCGTCGGACCAGTCCTCGTGTCCTTCCTGCAGTAGACTTCTCTCACCATCCCCAGCTTCCTGTAACTCACGATCCAACTGATCCTCTCTTCTCTCATTTTGAACTACTCTTTCCCCCTCTTCTTCTTCCCTTGAGTTGCTTTCTTGGGTTGGCGCCTCCTGTGTGCTTATCTCAACTATGGAAAAACTAGTGTTTAAACAATCAGTTGCACTTGTGCTGGCCTCATCAGTTTGTGAGCTACTAGGTCGGAGCACTTCCTCTTGGTTATTCTCAATTACATGAGGGCTTGGTTCAGGAGAACTATCAGTTGCACTTGTGCTGGTCTCATCAGTTTGTGGAGGCGCTGTATTTGAGCTAATAGGTCGGAGCACTTCCTCTTGGATATTCTCAATTACATGAGGGCTTGGTTCAGGCGATTGGATGTCTCTAGAAGGTTCAGTGCTTTGAGAAACTGAAACATCTGTTTGACTGGCAGCTTGACTGTGTCGAAGGTTGGTGTCAGATTGGTGAGAGAAAGATGCCGACTCACTGACAGTTTGACCACGGCCCCGAACGAGGTTCTCCAATCTGAAGCGAAATTCTTCTCTAGTTACAAAAAAAGTAATTTTACAGTGTCGGTTCAATCATTTATCTTTGAATGAACTAAAATATAGGGAGATTTTACACAGAACACCAACCCTTTTGAACATCAATGATCCTACTATGTATAATGCATATTCTAGTGTAATTCATAATTTAAAAAAAAAAAAAAGCAAAAGACATTTTTGTTAAATTTTTTGCAAGATGAGAAACAGGTAATTCCATATAATAAAAAATGAGGACAACATTTAATTGTCCATGCGCTGTGAAAAACTAGCAGCATTTATTTTTAATTTATAAAAATGGTATGATGATGCATCTCCCTCCAATTAATTATTTAAACTAATTATTGTCTCTAAAACTTCTTATCTACAACTTATACAGGCTGAAAGCAAGCTATGACCCACAAGGGCCTTTTGACCCAAGTCCAACCTAATTACAAAACCCTTGACCAAACTTTCCATGTGCTTGCCACATGATCTGTTGCTGATCCAATCTAGAGACCCCACAGTTCCACTGAACCTCTTTTACAAACCTGGATCACAATAGGAAGCCCCAAGTTCCACGGAAACGGTCCCCTAACCAAAAACATGCTATCACACTCGTGATTGTTCTGACAAAGCCCATGACATCTCATGTATTACTTTAAAAGGCCAACAATAACCACACCAGGGAAAAAAAAAAAAGAAAACATTGTCTGGCTGAGCACATGGTCATTAAGATGACATTAGTGTATAGTCATAAATACCCAACTAAAAAGCTCCTCATTAAACCCTCCCCACAAGAAAAATTATAATAATACAGGCATGATTGACACCTAAATTCATGATTTTAAGAACTTTTATTAAGTCTAGATTTGAAAATTTATTACTAGGTAATAGCTAAGTCTTCACATGCAAAATGATATTGATTGTGCCTACTTAGTGAAAATTGAACTCAGAAGTGACAGATAACTAACAAACCCATGTGGGATTCTGCTACCTCAAATTCCAAAAGTTTCCCAGAACTTCTAATCAGCACCAATATTTTAATCCAAAGCTCAAATAACAAAACCAAACTGCCTATTTTATTCTAAATCACAGAAGTGCAAATATTTACAAATTTTGAAAATTTTCAAGACCATTATTTGTAAGGTCAAGAGGCAATAGAAATTGAATGTATAAACTTGGTTACAATGGATAAACTTTAGCGCATTTGTTTTTTTTTTACTCTTGATCATGAGTCCGGCTACTATGACATCAGTGTTATTTCAGTCGTAGTGACACTGACTGCAAAATCCATCAAACAGGCTTCAAACAACAAATCCAAACTGTTCAAATCGATCTATCTTACGAGTGATGCATTTACATGCAAAATTTATAAATTTTCGAATTCATTTCGTATGAAGTCAAGCGGTCAAAAAAAGAAGAATTTAAGTTAATTTTAATGCATTCATTTTTCATTATTTTTTTACCGCTTGAATTCATACGAAATGAATTCAAAAATTTATAAATTTTGCATGAAATAAATCACTCATAAGGTAGATCAGTTTGGATTCATTGTTTGAAGCATAGTAGCCGGACTCCTTGATCATATATAAATGCCTCAAAGTTTACAATTTGGGTATGCTAAATCACTTGGGGATTGTAGAACAAATTCCTGGTTTGGATCACTGCTTGAACTTCTTATTTTAAAAAATAAAACAGAAGCTAGGTTGCGGCCAATAGCACTAACATCCTGTGGCAGGTGGGTAACAAGAGTTTATTGCAATTTATTTTATGCTTGAGAATTTCGATTTCAGCCAACATATAAAAAGTCTATTTAATACAAGACAACCACAGTAGCAAAGGTACCGTCAATTTTTTCCTACCTACAGTTTTTTGGCAATATCAATCTCCTCAGCTACTACTCTTAATACATAAATTAAACTAGTACGACCAAACTTTTGAAGTACATCATAGTAATGTGCAAAAATAAGTAGGAATGAAAACAATAGTGCAATGAAAAAGATTTAATCCTTCGGTAAGAAATAAGAGAGAGTTACAAAAGAAAAAAAAAAAATTAGAATTGGTACCTTAAACCGGAGACGCGGTGCCGCTCTCTGAGCTGACCGAGCTCATTTTCTGCCACTGACGGGCGCCTCTCCTCCTCACTTGGCCTATCGCTCGTCCTCAGGAATCTTGATCTTAAATTCGCCTGTTATAAGTAACAATTGGAAATTGATACTTAGAAAAATCATACTCCTAAAAAACATCAATATGTTAACAAGTCACACTTACTGATCTACGTTAAAGAACAGAAAACAGACGCCTGACAATCAGTGAACCTACAGAACAACGGCACCAGAGGTTCCCAGATTGTGAACATTTTTGGCATGTATATGACTTATATTTGGGGCACTGCATCCTCCTTATAACATACATGCAGAAAACAAAACTTTAGATAATAATTCTGTTGTTGACATACTCCATATGAACATGGAAAATGTGCAAAAAGTAAATAAGTCGTATAGTTGGAAAGCTCAAAAGTGAGAATATTCTCCTAATTAAGCTTATCAGTACAAACAAAGCTCATTCATATTTAAACTACTCATGTTGTAATACGTCACTGTAACACTGTCCCCTGTTTTGGAATGCCCGTAGCAGTACAAATTAATATGAAGACCTTCTGTATCATATTCTGATGAACCTGGTTCTAACAAGAAATAACAACAACAAAAAACGCTCCAGGTAAGAAAAACCATCATTTCAAGATTAATTCATGCAGTGTCCTCAAGTATGTGATTTTGCTTTTCTTAAGGAGATATTGAAATTTTGGTTGAAATATCACTTTCATAGCAGCAACTTTACTCATTGCATAGAAAGGCCTTTTCACAAATTTATCCAAATGTTATGTCAACTCACAACCACAGTTCCACTAACCTGAATGCGGCCCCGGTGTGCAAAATCAGACACAACTCGGTGCTCCGAAAGATCCGTGAGCTCCCTCTCTCTTTCTCTCTTCATTTTCATGACCAGCTCCAGCCTAGCTTGCCTCCCTCTTATCCTCAAGCTATCCCTCCTAACCTGCTCTGGCGGTACACCCTCTTCATGGTCACTAACAGAACCTTCTCTCTCCTCTCTCCTGACACTTCCCCTCACATCTCCTCTTGCATCCCCCACCACACCATTTTCGGTCACCCAACGGCGCACGATGTGCCTGACCCTTCTTGGCTCTTCCTCTCTGTCTTCTCTTTCGGCAAAGTCAGTGCCTAGTTCAGGGGAGTGCTCACGGCTAGATAGCGCCAACATGTTATGGTCCTCCTCATGGTGATCTGACTCACTCTCACTGACTGCTTCAGAGTGGATTCTCCTCTCCCATACCTGAATTTAAGAATAACTTATTCATCATAAATTAACTGCCATAAGTTATTATATTAAGCTTTCTATTAAAAAAAAAATCAACTGATCTGCAATGGGGATAGAAATTGATTTCCAATTCAAACAAAAGGAATCAAATGAGAAGTTCAATTACAACTCTAATGTCAGTTCTTCTGCTTATGCAAAACCTTATAAATAATGAAGAAAATCATCTCATCTAGCTTTTTGTTTTTTCTTAATTCTGGTCCACCAAGTTGCAACTGAATCAAAATTACAGCTAAATCAGATCCCAAAGGATGCAGTACATCTCAAATGACCAGTTCAAAAGATCCAAAAACTCATATTGAATCAAAATTTCAATTCAAGTTCTACACCATCCACTAAAATCAAGCACCTCCCCGGTTCTCACCTGAAGAACGGGTGGAGGGGCGCGGGAAGGAGCGGTAGGAGGTCGATCAGTTGAAGAACGAGTTGGAGAAGGAGGAGGGGATCTTTGTAGAAAGGAAGTGTTAAGCATGGAGACAGTGTGCAATCCGGCAACCGCCACCAGCTCAGACTCGCGGTTCCGGCGATCAAAGCCAGTCAAGGACCCGTTTATGTAGCCTCCGGTCGCGAAAAAATCCTCCAGTCCTTGCCGGAGCTCGATCTGCACCGCTTCCTGCCTTTGGAGCAGGTCGGGCATTGCCTCCGCCTCATCCAGCGGAAGAAAAAACCCTAGAGGTTCATAGTAGAAAACAGATGGAGCTTGTTTCGGAACTTCAAGAACCTCAGGGGGTTTTTTGGAAAAATTGGAAGGATTTATTATTATTCGAGTTCGCTTTTTTCCCTTGTAGTGGAGACTGGAGATGGAAAGAGGAGACTTGGAGGGGCAGGGAAGAAATGTTACTGGAAGACGCTATAGATGTATGAACCTGGTGTTAACCGGTGGCATCATGATAGTTGCTGAATGTGAGGTCTGTTTGTCAGTAACGCATTTGTAATAAGACTTGTCTAATCCACATGATAAGCAAACGCAATTAATTTATTGAACATTTATAAATATATACATGAAGAAAAGTATATACGATTAACTTTTCATGGATATTAGTTCTCTTACTTTTCTTAATTTTATTATTTAATCTTTCATTAACTTAACAAAAAAAGTCTTTTATCTTATTTTTTTATTTTAGTTTCTTTCTTTTTCTATTCTTAGGTGTCTAATGCTCAAGAGTGGGTCCAGTAGTTTTCAGTGCTTCGGATAAAAAGTTGTGTAATAACTAATAAGCATGTAAAAAGTTGTTACACTAATTTTTTTTTTTACTACCTGATAGATCAATACCTGCTAAATATTATCTTACATGACAAAAATTTGTCTAAATTGTTTAATAATTTTAAAAAAATTACAATTTTTGGATTTTTGAACTATTATCCTATTTAATGTGTAAATATTTATGTTAATTTACTATTTTATTATTGTTTTTAATTTTTTTGAAAAATAGTAAAATTTAGTACTCTATAAAAATTTGATATGTTGATCATATTAAGTAGTTCGGATTGACCGATATGAAAATATACAATCTAAACAATTACTAGCAAAACTCCTTTCACAGGCCTTATGTATTCGGCCTTTTGTTTGATCTTCAGATTAACTTGTAGACTAATTGTTATTGTGCATAGCGATCACCAATATGTATTATAAAATTTATAGTATATTTGCATTGTTTTTTTTCAAGTCTTTTGAAAGTATAGACGAATTAAACGAAAGTTCATGAAATAATTTGTTTGGTGTTTGTGTAATCTGAGATCTACGAGTAATAGTTGTTAATATTTCTTATTTATTTGTGTTAGGTGCAACCCGATTTCAGAATAACAGTGAAAACGGAGCACAATTGTAATCAAACAGTTTCATACTTCTATTGGATACAAAAACATGTTCCAGTAGAGTTTCGAACTACAAGAATCAATCATATAAAATTTTCGTATTGAAAATAAAAATCAATTTTATAGTATTATGAAATTCTATTCTAAATTATATATAAATGTTGTTCGGTGAAATTAAGAAGTTAAGGAGTCTAGAAGAGGCTTAAGGATATTCATAGGTATTTGTGAATAGGCTTAAAGGGCGTGTTCGGTAGGTCTTAAGTAACAATGATGTATTAAGAATTTAATCTATGCTAAGGAGAACTTGTTCGGTAAGATAGAAAGATTAAGAATAATAATTTAATCTTTACTTCTTATAAAAACACCTTGAATTTTAGAGGAGTGAGGAGGCTATCTCTCCAGAGAAAATCTTAGCCTCACATTCAATCAATCTCAACCATTGATCACTGTTTGATTTTATACCTACTGTTTTTATGTAGTCTTACGTGTAGAAGCATAAAATTAACTATAAATCTATCCGTTTCAATACAAAGCACAAACTTAGCTATTAGTACTGATCCCCAGTTAAGGTACGATGTTTGGTACACGCAGGTCTGCATGGCGAGTGTCTATATGCAGGGCGATTATGGTGCCCATCTCCGCGACAGGATCAAAACCGATGATGGTTACCATCCCAACGGCCGTGCATGGGCTCGCCAGGTAAAGCACCTAAAACCACATAGTTTTGGTCTAACTTAGTAGTTCATCAAGGTTTGATCTGACATGCCAAATTTTTTTCAGCTTCTGGCCGCGATCAAGGAGTGCGGGCATGGGATTGCCATGCTGGGAAAGAAGAACTGGAGACGGCTTGGGTACCGCACCCTCAAGAAGAATGCGAATGTGGTTGAGGATGCCGGGCACGGTGGAAAGATCATCGGTATGCTGCGAGACGCCGGAGAGAACATCAACTGGCGTGAGATAAATTCGCAGGAGCCCGGTTCTGCTAGATGATATGCCATCTTCCCCCGATTCACATCCAGAGTGAGACTACTATCGTTGGGTATTGTCCAGCATTGGGTGGACGGCATGGTACGATGAGCATGAACGTCCGGTGCAGACTCAGGTATGTCATACTTCAGTATCTGGCACTCCTTAATAAGTTTCTTCATTCATATCAAATTTAATAATTTATGTGTATGATTGCAGGGTCCGGCAGAGATGCCGCCACAGCCACCACCTGCGGAGACCGATACTTCTGAGTACGAGTCCCTCTCGTGCAATCTCCAAGACTTCGGGGTATTCGATGAGGATTTCATTACGGCACCGGCATGGCCCCGATATGGCACAGAGATGCCGCGTGATGGAGAGGCTAGTGGTAGTGGGTCTCATACTCAGCCTGCATTTGGGACTGAGTTCGCCGCATCTATCTTCAGTACACCTCCACCAGTACAGCCAGTCTCCACGGGCGATGCCAGATGGGATACCGCCGAGCAGATACTCAGGTCTGCCGATGCCCCAGATGAGCCCGAGAGAGACGGAGCCTGGCCGCGCTGGCGCCGGGCGAACGCCGGAGTACCGCCTCAGCGATGGTCCCCCTCTCCGTTCTAGTTGTATTTTTACTAGTTTTGTACTATTTATATTTGATATACTATTTATGTTTGGTATATTTGGATTATCCTATATTTCGGTTCTTGTGTATGTGTGTTTTTATGATACTATTTTTATATTTTACAGATAAAATAAATTATCATGATAATGCTAAACAAAAAATATTACAACATTAATATAGTAGCACAACATAAAAAATAAACAGAAAAATATGTTAAACAGCAAAAATAAACTCATCAAGATTAAACCGACATTTTTATTAATATCCAAAGTTGAATAAAAAATTTTGCGGGTTCAAAAAAAAAAAAAAAAAGAGTAAGCCGGCCAGAAAATGGCCGGCTTAGAGGGGGAGTAAGCCGGCCATTTTCTGGCCGGCTTGGACATTTTTCGATATTGGGTCCGATTCTGGACATAATTAATAATTTGTATTAAACTTTGGATATTAATAAAAATGTCGGCAGGGTAGGCAGTTGCCTATCTTAGAATATTGAAAATTAAGTTTGAACTCATATGTACATTAACTTTTGCCTACCACAGAAGTCAACTTTGCCTATGCAAAATTTAATTTTGTACAGCCAAATCTTCTTTTTGCACACTCCAGTCTTCAATTTTTGTTTATAGACTTTAACCAACCTTAGCCCAATTTCTAACTACACCTCCGGCCCTTGCGTCAGATCGGAACCGCGAATCGTCAAAACAGAAATAAAAAAAATGGAGACATCCTGCTCAAAGTGCGATCCAACGGAGCAAAGGAAGAGGAAAATAATTCACTCGACAAGAAATTTTTTTCTTTAAACCTCTATATCTTGGTTTCATATCTCTAGGCTCTAGCGCAGCACTCAAAAAAAAAAAAAAAAAAAAACACTTTCGCTGCAATATTTTTTGTTCCCTTCATTTTGAATAAGTTTGTACCTTGTAATAACTTTTGAACGCAAGTCATTGGAAAAACAAAAGAAAACAGAAGTGCTCAAACTATACCAGATAGTTCTTCCATGGTTTAAAGTGCAGAATGTGCACAGCTACATTGCAAGACATTACCAAATTACATGAAACAATTATTGAAATATTAATTTAGAGACTCAAAATTTCATTTATTTATAAGTCTGTTTGATTGACATGTATATAATTTGTTTGAATTATGCCATTTGTTTTTTAATCATTTGAATCTAGTTATAATTTTTGGAAATACGAAGCTAACTGAAAATACCATTTTTTTTTAATGTTTTTTTTTGTTTCTCCAGTTGATCCCTGAACTTACCGATTAGAACAAAAAAAGACCAAGAGAGTGTAGTCAAATATATTAATGTATATTAATAGAGTGACAATTTCAAAACCTTTTGTATGACAACTTTGCAAATCTAACATGATAGAGAACAAATACGTTTTAAAACAATCACATATCATAATCTGTATAATAGAATTTTAATTTTATTAATTTAATTTTTATTTTACTATACGGATTTTCACGACTCCTTTGAAAACTTCAGTTGGTGTCAAAAGAAATAGAAAGGAAAGGAAAAATAATTCAGTTGTCCTGAACAGACTAACATATATGATATATGTTAAATTATACCGCTAATCTCGCAAAATTAATTAAACAACATGTGCATAAAGTTGTGAAGAACGTATAAGTGAACAAAATGCTAAAAACTGTATAAAGAAATCCAAGAAAGGTAAGTATGACTTCCAGCAAGAACTTTCCATGTGAATAAAACTTTTACGTGCCTCAAATGCAGCGCCACTTTCAGAAGAGTACGAGTCAACTCGAAATGCCATAATAGGCCCACTCCAAATTTAAAGAGTCAAATCCCCTTCCACTATGTCTTTTTAAAAATGGGGCAGTGATAGAAGTTTGGGAGCATCGACCATTAATCCACAGAACTTATCAAATTAATAACATGTATGCAATTGCATATATTGTGCTTGTTAGTCAAGAATCTTCTCACCAGTGGAAAAGATGTTCCAAACCAAGGTTCCAACAATGTACAAGGCCACAGAAACCTTGAACACATCATCCCAAGAACCTACAATTTTAATGAAAAAAAGAAAGACAAAAGTTAGGGTAAATATATCTAATTAGCGAATAAAACTTGTATTTGCAATGTAACTTGCCTCTTTGTAAGATGTAGCCAGTGGCAGCAGTACCAAAAACTCCTGCAAGCACCCCGGCAGTGTTTGACAGACCCAATAGCACTCCCTGATATATATAATTTCATACAATTAACATAAGAAATAAATAAAGATCATACAGACAAAGTCATGATGATTCATCTTCTTCATTTGAGAAAGCAACAAAATTCAACTGATATTAATCACTTTAGCAGTTTTTCGAAATATTATTTAGATTAGATCCCTGTTTTTATTGAATAAATTAGCTGACACTAATGTCAATGAGATTAATAGAACGTCGCAAAAAAGGTAATGGATTTACTGCATATCGTGGGCCTATATCCTGGTGGTTGGAATAAAGACCGGATTGAGAAAACGCATCAGTGCCCTGAAAATCGTATAATAGACAAAGAAATTAATCAGTAAACTACTTACCAGAAAAAAGTTGATCCATAAACTCTTCTACCAGAGCTACCTTGATATAAGAGCAATTATTGGAGAACCCAAAAAAAATTATATATACAACAGACCTGGCTGCATGCCATGCATAAAACAGCTAATGCGGGAGTTCTGACACGACTCAGCTGTGTCAGAAAGAATGCAGGGCCCAGGAAGCCAATTGACTGCATTATCTGCAATATGAAAGCAATGTAGTCTCAACCTTGAGTACCAGTACTTGAGTATAGTACCAGTTTGGACCCTGTTGGACTAATTCTGATTATTATGGATTATCAAGGTCTTTGCCCCAGAATTGAGTATACACTTGAGGATAATTTTCACCTAATTGAACACTGAAGAACAATATGATGCACAATGGTTAAATTTGACATTAACTATTTTAATAGGGTTAAATTTGACATTTGATTGCTTGAACAGATAAGTAAAATTGGCAAGTTTGGCACCATTTCTATCAGGCCAGTACCACTATCCATGGTGATGCCTATAACACAATTCCACTCTTATTTGCTTGGTTACATCCAATTGTATTACTATCTGTTAAATATGGGTATAAAAAGATATTGCCAGCATCAACTCTGTTATAGCCCTAAGGATAAGAATCTGTATCCTCTGCATTTTGAGTTAATTTCTGAACCGTACGATCAGAATTCGGGCCAATCTGGCCCAAGCCTATAACGCACGGGGCCCCTTAATATTAGTGCGGATCTCAATCGGACTCCAGATCTTAACTCAAAATTCGAGTTAATGCAGAGGATATGAATTCCTAAGGATAACTATCATCATTGCTTAACTGATCAATTCACTTATAAGCAGAACAGAAAATCTTACTTTCCTAACTGTAGTTATAGAAAGGCCTTTGGCAACAAGTGTATCAGCAATCCAACCCCCTATGTTTGCGAACACAGCCATGGTTAACCATGGAAGTACACACAATAGTCCAGATTCTGTTAGATTAAACTTCAGTACCTACATACAACCAACGGATCAACCAATGAAATAAATTATTAACTTATAGTACCCTGAAAGTGTTATAAAAAAAATCTAAATGCAATTACTTTGTTGTAGTAAGTGGGCATCCATGTAAGAAGTATAAATGTGCCCCAGTTGTGGCAGAAATGTGATATTATTAGGGCCCACACTAGCGCCTTAGAAAGAATAAGCCGCCATGGTATGGATGTAACAGGTGCCCTTTCTACATTTCCTCCAAGTATTAATCTCTTCTCACTAGGTGTCAGCTCAGGATCTTGAGTGGAGAGCTACGAGCCTGATTTAAAAATACTCAAATTAGAAGGCGATGAAAATGACAGTATGACTCCAGCATGATCAAATATAGGATTACCTACATAGAATTTATTGGTGCAATATATTATTCTTATAATGATTGCCGTGCTCTTTTGTCACAGGACTACATAATATCACTCATTGTAGAATAATACAAGAAAGCATAATACTATAATCAAACATTTAAGTTAAATGATAAAAGAATTTCTGATATTCTGGAACTTTTGGTCTTTGGCTATGCCTATGATATATAGTAGTCAAATATGTATAATTAATGCATTTACTAGTTAAGCCTCAAGAGCTTAATAAGGGGCATCAATGAGAAAAGTGGGAAATACCTTCTTTAGCCACAATGTAAACCAGATACTTCCTATGGACCCAAAAGCATAAAAGACAGAAGGCCAGCCAAATTTTTGAATTAACAGGGGCGAAAATGCTAAACCCGTGACAGAACCAAGATACATCCCACTATACACCAATGCCAGAGATCTGCTTCTCTCTACCACTGGGATCCATTTTGACAGTATATTATTCATTGCTGGCATTGCAACCCCCTGAAAGTTCAATACAAATTAGAATCTTGATCTTGGCTTACTCCATGATTAAATGTTGCAGTTAAGAAAACTAAGATTGCTTCGGAGCAACTAATTAGTTAACATGTCATCAAGGCACCAAGCATCAAGCATCAAGCATCAAGCATGAAGTCCAAGTTCAATTCTAGCCAGAGGTCCACAATCATTAATCAAATCAGTTCGTCTAGATAATTTCTATAAACAGGAGTCTATTATAAATCACCTTCTCCGTCAATTAAACTGCAAGTCAATAATATTATAAGATCAAGAGGTACGGAGTCCAATTATCAACTAAGTTCTAGCAGTATGCTGGGCATGTTTCTTTATTCACTAACACACATGGGTAGTGCAACATGAATCATAAAACAATCATATTTATAAGCGTAGGGTTTTCCAGCAACTATACACCCCCTAACACCCCCCCCCCCCCCCCCACACACACACACACACACTCCCCAATTCCCCCCACCTACACTGCACAATGTGTCCCACACAATAGTGCATACCAGTTACATAGGTTGCGAGAGCACACACTGTGCTACTGTAAGGGGTGCAGTATATTTTTCCCTCTGAATCTATGTTCTAGGGGCACGCGCTAACAAAATATTCAAACCACTTTTGAATGATAATTAAAAAATTGAGAGAATAAAATTAACTGACCTCACCAATACCCATAAAAGCACGCATGATTAGCAAACAAGGGAGACTGACTTTAGCTGCTAAAGGAGTAAGGATGGTCGCAATCGACCACCACACAACTCCAAAACCAAGAACTACCTTCCCCCCAAATTTATCAGCCCAAATACCTCCTGCAATCTGTAAACACATGTAAACTCATCATAAGCAAAAATAATTTAGGCAACATTGTGCAATTAGTAAACTTTAGTTATGCTATTAAGACCCAATTAACCCTGAGTAGCTGTTTATTTAAGAAATCTGTACAGTAAAATAGCAAAGCATACGATATTTCTTTGAGCTAGTCTACTTCGAATTTGCAAATAACATGAATTAAATTCAAAATTCATGTTTTTGTTAATCATTTTTTTTCTAGTCAAAGGGCACCCGGAGACTTATTTTTTGTATGGGTAGAGGAGTCTAAAGTAAATTCAAATAACACTTGACTTGGGATATACAATTGCAAGTTGGGGATTATGGTACCATGACAGCAAGGACTTGTATGACCGAATGCTGATGAACATGAGATAACAAAATTTTACGAGAGAGTGAGAGAGAGAGAGAGAGAGAGACCTGGGTAAGAAGGTAGCCCCAGAAGAAAGAGGATTGAATCAAGCCAACTGTTGCTGGATTCCAATTAAACTCTGCTGACATGGGAAGGATAGCAATACTCATATTAACCTGGTTTGATAAAACAAATTAAGATCAACGTCATGCCAAAATTGTTTACAAGGTTCACTACCCACTTCAGACTAATTTCCTGATACTGATTCTGATCCGTATTTAAACAGAAAGTAATACATGATGTTTTCTAGCTTGTTATGAAGAATTTAAAGTCTTGGCCACTCCTTGAAACATGATTGGTCTCGTAAGGATCCAGTTTTCAGGAGTCATTTGTGTTAAATGGCAACATATTTATGGTTAAACCTCAAATAAGAAATTAGAAAACAAATGAGCATGTAGAAGAAAGGAAAAGTTTATTTTCATGGACTGGTACTAATATGAACTGAACTTTCAGCCGCAACAAAACAAAGAGTGCTAACTCAAAGTTGTACCCTGGGACCATATAATATGCAAATAAGCACAAAAAACCAGCAAGCAAAAGGTAATCGAGTACAACAATGGTACAGTACTGCTATCAATTCTATACTCACACGATCCATATTACACAGAAGAAATGCAAAGAAGCACAAAAGAACAATTGTCCATCGCTTGGGGAATTGCTGCCACCATGGCAACACCACCTCCTCAATTGTTTCTCCTCCAATCAAAACCGCCTCTTCAGGAGAAGACCCAATCGGCTCCAGGGGCAACCCTGCAATTTCATACTGCTCTGGCTGGTACTTAGCCCGAGTTGTAATTCCCAGCTTTCTCAGCTTTAAACCACCACATTCAGGTTTTGAAAGAAGCTTTCTCTCTTGATCGAACACAAGTTTGGTTGGAAGAGGAGAGAAGACTCTACAAATGTGGGATCTTTCTCTTTGCATGGACATAATGCAAATACGTCTCAGATCAAATTGGCCTCGAATGGAAGGTAAATTCGGCCTTCTCTCTAGTGGAATTACATGCTTTAGCTGGTATTCTTTTCCTGAATGAAGTTTTGGATGATTAAATACATATGCAATTGATATACCATAAAGAGTAATCAGTTAATGACATCAAACCATGCTTTAGCTGATTCACTGCTACTATTGTTTGACCAATTCGTATAATATTTTTTTTCTCAAACTATTTAATTCTTCATGCATTGACCACTAATAAATATTTTCTCATATTTTTCTATAGTATCTTTATTCTTAGCACGTAAAGTAGAAAGAATATGCAATCACTTTTTGGAATTTCAACTCCAATAATGGAGGCAAATATGCAAACACCTCGTGTGAACCGTTTAAAAATTTGAACATACTACCCAAAAAAAAAAACAGATATCAAGAAAAGTATTTTGAATCTTAAAAAAATATTCTGATTTCGAAGAAAACAAGAAACCTGATACAAGAGGAGAGCCGAAGCTTCTGCTGGAGAGAACCGCTCCCAACGCCATTGGAGAGAACTCGAACGAAAGAAAGAAAGAGAAGAAAAAAAGCAAAAAAAAATATCGGACAAAGAAATAAACTCTTTCAGATAATTTTATCTTGAAGCAACGACTTTAACGAAATCGAATTCGTCCTCTTTTCTTCGTTTCAATCTGTTTCATTGCAGGAAGAGGAGAGGAGAGAAGAACGGATAAGCAGAGCCACTGCTTCGTGAGCACAAATGCTACTGTCTAGTTTTTTTTTTTTCTAAAAGCGCGAAAAATCTAAAAAGGTAGAAAAGGCCGATTCTTCCAACGGCGAAGGTATTGCCACGTAGCCCCTTTTGGGGTTTAAGTGGTCAGATCCTGACCGTGGATGGAGTACGGTGCTTTTGTTGTTTTCTCCGTTGTTATAGATCTTGGATAGGGACCCTGCGGGAGGAGGAGGGACTACGAGTCACCCGTTGAGCCGTTGAAGAAAAATACGAGATGATCGGAGCCGTTGATGCGTGGACCTATCGTTAGTAAATGCGACGTGTCCGATTCCTTCGGGTGGGCTCGGGATACAGATGACTAGTCCTCTGATTCGAATCAATCGAAGAATTTATTATTATCAACCAGGGAGCGCAAGCATGGACTTCGCGCGCCGCGGTCTAGATACGATGGGCCTTTCTTTTGGTTGGGCTCAAGGGCCTGTCTTCGGTCATCCGATGGTCCTTCCGACTTGTTTGTTCTATTTGTTTGCTTGTTCTAGTTAGTTAACCTTGATTAGGGGTGATTAATGAGCGAGCATGAGTGAGTTGGGTATGCTCATACTCGGCTCACTAGCTTAATGAGCGAGTTGTTAATGAACGAGTTATTAATGAGCATGTTGATAATGAGCGAGTTGCCGAGTTGTTTAAAATACATCATTCAAAAACTAATTTTCATTTATAGAATTTAACAAATTGTCATAATCCAACCTAATTAAACAGTACATAATTTAACAAAAAATTGTCTATAAGCAAATTTAGCAAAATCAAACAACTATCTTTTTGTTGTTCTCACGGCCCTACATGTCACATACTCAAAGCTATCTCCTTGTCACATACCTATAAATTTGCATTATCAAAACAATAATAAAAATGTAGAATTTAGAAATATACAAATTCAGAACTGTACAAATCCAGAACAATGTATTAATGATCAAATTTTGAGTTATATTTCGAGACTAGTGTATTGATGAGTATGGCCCGAAACCAAAGAAAATTAAGAAATAGTGCATTGAATGGAAATTGTAATTCTGCTTGTTTTAGGAAAATTTGCAAATTCTTAATATTATTTTTCTGGATATACTACCAGCTATTAGAGAAGTGGATTAGATGTGGCAGGATTTATGTAACTCAGTTCTTAATGAGTGAGTTATGAGCGAGTTGAGGTATGCTCATGCTCGGCTCATTAAGTTAATGAGCGAGTTATAGCGAGTTGTTAATGAGTATTTAGCGAGCGAGTTACGAGTTATGAGCAATTTACTCACCCCTAACCTTTATCATGTTTGATTGTGGAGTAAAATTGATGAAGATTAAATGACTTATTTCATCTTACTCTATATATTTTATATCTTGTTTGATAGTTTAATTTATGACTTAAATTAATCTGATTAGAAGAGTAAAGTGTTGGAAAATGAACATTTGTCTATGATAGTGAACTCCACAGGTGGAGTAAGTGTGAAGTTAAGCTATTTGAAGAGGTGAAGTAACTTACTCCGGCTTAACTCACCTCTTATTCTACTTTATTTCTCTTCTTTTATTTCTCATTTGACTACTTAAGTATAGAGTAAGAAATTTACTCCACTTCTTACTCCACAATCAAATATGATCTTTATTACATATATTTATGACATATCACAAGCATGACATGATCGTATTGAATCGATTTTAAAACTAAATTGGAACTTAAATCGACACCTAAGCATGATTTTCGCATATATGATTTTTTTTAAATGAATCTGAAGATTAAAATAATTGCGCTTGAAATTGAGGATCATGTGAAATAGCTCTGATAAGTACAGTGGACAACCTTTAGGTATGTAGGCTTTCGGATAACACGTGATTTGAACCTTTAATCCTCCGAAATTAATATTTATAACATTTAAAAAAAAAAATAAACCAAAATACTTCCTTTTCTGGAACCCAAGTTGCACTGCCGTTCTACAGCCTCAAAGACTGAGGGGTCCGGATCTCCTAAAGTAACCCAACTTTTGGGTTTTCGATCGGGACCGTCCGATTCGATTCTATCGCTAGAGATCGTCTCAGAATTCGAATCCGTCGTCGGAATGTGTGCGCTCCACTTCGGGATAGATAATCTCGGATCCGAATCGGATGGTCCCGATTTAAAACCCAAAAATTGAGTTACTTCACTGGATCCAAATTCAAAGACTGAATCCGCACTATGCCGATACGGCCCTATTTATTTTATTTTTTTGGTCTTTTTGTAATTGCACAAATCCTAAAGCCGCAGGGGCATTGTTTGAATAGCTTCAATTCCAAAGTCGTGGCCATTGTTTGTGCACAAATTCCAAAGCACAAATTCAAAGACTTCAATTGAATAGCTTTTAAACCAAAGACTTAAAAAAAAAATGAATAGGGCTGCATGGCCATTGTGCGGCTCCCTGACTGAGGTCACATCGGCATTGTACGGATTTCAGTTTTTGGGACCGCATCAGCGTTCTGCAGCCTGGATAGAATTCAAATTTCTCATAAAAAATAATGTTTTGATTTTTTTTGTTTTTGGAATATGCTAAAAATAAAAATTTCGGTTTAATCCTGAAAGCTTGGAACACATAATAAGGTTATGTAGGCGTTATCTTTCGATAACACATTATCGGGACATAGAGAGTTCACATGTAATTTTTTGTTTAGAGAATTTAGAGGCCGAGTTTTTATCTCTGAGAAAAAAAATTGTGCATTATCACTCAACTATTTTGGTAGATTAAAAATAAAAAAACAAGTCTCTTACTTTTAAATACTCATAAAGAATTACATTCAAAATTTGAATTTTTTTTTTGCACGGGAGCTTTTTTTATAGAAAAGTTGAAATCAAACCTTCATTTCTGAAATATAAATTTGTGCATTGTCACCCAACTAATTTTTTTAAAATAGAAATAAAAGACAAATCTCCTACCTTTTATATATTCATAAAGAACTACATCCGGATTTCGAATTTTGAAGATAAAGACACAGAGGCACAGAGCTCCCATGCAATTGTCCATTGTATTATGGTTCTATCCTGCCCCGGATACTCGTGAAAGAGTATGGTTTGAATATTGATACTTTCCGAAGAAAACGAAAGGAAATTATTTTTTACATGCCGCACTTGATCATCCGTGCATCTATCAGGATCCATGAGCATTTCATTCGGTGTATTTACACAATTACATTACACCTATGCTATGTGATTGGTTATTAATTCGTGATTTATTTATTATTTATTTGGTTGTCATGATACTTAGTATTATTGCTCCATGTGATTTCGGTTCCGTTGACTGGATATGAGAATCTCTCGACTGGAACTGGATATTATATTACATTGAAGCATTTTTAATCTGGTGGGTGACAGGTACGAAGTGCTAGTCGTTGAAATAAGGTGTTGAGCTGGACTACGGTACTAACACAAGGGGATATAATTTAAATTATTTTAAAAAATACTGTTATAATATTCCTATTGTTTATATATACAGTACCAGATTTATTTCAAGTTGTTCTACTCGACCAAAATAATGAGAATAATGGGAAATCTATATATATATTATGGCTAGATAACGTTAAAAAATTGATCGCCTTGCGCTAATCAGTGTGTTTGTTCCCCTTGTGGGGATGTGATATAACTCAAAAACTCAAAACTGAGAATAAAATCGTAAAATGTGATTCATCATTCATTGATATCAATAACTTTTTAACTGTGTTTTGAATCTTTCATTGATATCAATAACTTCTAAAAACCACTGATGTGGACAAAAACGAAATGTTGATTTTGAAGTTTTTAATTTTACCATCAAACAAAATGAAAACCGTATTTTTTATATATGTGCTGGGAAAATAATATATATCACCTCTAACAATTTTATTTGATTATTTCAGATTTAAAAATTTTGTTGTTAAGAATTTAAAAAATTGAGGATATATGGAGGCAAATAAAAATGGAGGATTTTATATCCTCCGCAAAAAAAAAAATGATCACATAACACTTTAGAATTATTGTGGTTCAATAACATGCTATAATACAAGTGCCCTTTTAACAAAATCAAGGTTTTGTAGTGTTTATTATGTTACAAAAGTCAGCTGATCAAATTCATGCTGAAGTCCCAGAGCTTCTTGCCCAAATCCGTATCCTTAGCTCTAGCACCTGGCTCATATAAGTTGCTGTCACAAAAATATCTACCCGTCACCCCTCTGACTTTCGGATGCAATGCTACATAACATGTGGTTGCAGCCCCCTATAGTACAAAAGTTATTATGTGAAATTTTAGAAACTTCTCACAAATTATTTTATATAGAAATTAAGACAGAAAGAACGAACAAAAAAAAGCAACATCATCTAGCTCACCTGCTTAACATTTTTCAGCACAAGTTTTCCAATTGTACGATGAAGCACTGCACAAAAGTAGTTGATCTATTATTTTCACAAAATAGTTCACATTGAGCTGACACTTTTTCAAAACATAATATAAAATGTTAAAAGTATAAAGCCCTGTAAGGCTCAGGCCATCAATCCTCTGGGCTGCTGCTTTTTTTTCTTACAAAAAATATAAAACAGATTAGACTAAACAGGTTGTTACTCAGCTAAGTTTCTTGGGTGATGTAATATTGTAATAAGCAGCGAGATCATTTCAAACGACTTGAATAACATCTCTTTCTTTTTGTCTTTCATTGTTTAATTGAAATTCACAACTAATTGAGGTAACATATCACCATCTAAAAAACTGTGGTGGCGAAGGAGATTAGTGATGATTGACCCTGGGTGAAGAGAATTTGCCGTTATTTCCACCCCTTCTTCCTGCACATTAGAAAATAAAATTCAAAGATTGAAACATTAAAGAGCAGTGATAATTGACCCTCTTAGATGCATGTAACCAACTTGAGCCAGGACCAGACTACTAGCATTTGCAGATCAGTTTCCAAATTAATGATCAGCTTAAAGGGCTGAGACACCCCAATCTGCATATCTAGATTAAGTTTCAGTTTACTTGCATGCAACATGTTAGAAAACCATTTCATAATAGTTACCTTAAATCGTCTTGAAAGCTCATTTGCATGCAATATGTTAGATAGCTTTGACTGCCCATATGCAGCAATTGTGTTATACCTATAAAATAAATAGGAAAAATAAGATACTGGCAGAAAAAGATTGGCTTCGGCCTAATATAAAAGAAGGATTACCATGCCGACCAGAACCAGTTAAGTGACCAGATTCATACGGAAGGATGACCGACAGAGATCTTTTTTTTATTAATTTAGCCTCAATTAGTCATATACTAACTAAATGAACACCAAACAGCAAGTACGATATATACAAAGAGTACCAACACTAGACTACAATACATACCAAATCTGATTGTTAAATTACTATATCTGAATACATACCAGCAGTAAACTACATGCCAGCACTAACATGCAGTTTTGATGGCAATATAATAAATGATGAAATTTGAGGGGGCTCTATTGAGATTGCAGTCCAATTTTATGCTGACAAGTGGCTTCTATCAGTTCAGGGCAGGGTTTCTAGGTGTTTTATAAGTTCGAAGGGTTTTTTTTTTTGCATAATTTGAAGGTAGATTGTTTAGGAGAAGGAAATTTGCATTTGTTGTGGTTGTTAAACTGTATTTCTGAAATAAGGTACACACAGGCAGTATAGCTGTATTTTTCATGAACAAAAAACTTTAAAAAATAATAAAAAAGAGGTATGTTGTACACTGATTGATCATTTATCTTGTCAAAAAGAATGCCTTCGCGGTAAGCAAATTTGTGACCCTCAGATGACACGTTAACTATTCTTCCTTCTGTGTTTGATTCACGGGATGTATTCTTCATGTTTTCTAGGAGAAGGTCTGTCAAAAGAAAATGACCTACAAGATGGACATCGTATGTTTATAAGGAAAACATGTCTTCTCCATTTGCATGCCAAATAATAGCCTAAATATATTAAGAATTTGCAGATACTTTCTTTCATTGTTTGCAAAAGAAAAGGTCCTAGATAATCGAGAATTTAAATTATATATCTCTTTCATTTGTTGCATCTTTATCACCCTCCATATTCACTTTAAAATGGACAGACATTCACAGAAACTAGTTTGTTGTTTAGAGTCCATTTTATCAATGTTTTGTTCACACCAAATAAAATTATAGAATGTTGTTTTCATTTACAATGCTTAATGTTACCTATGCATGGTACAAATGGTGTTAAAGACCAACCAAAGAGACAAACTTATTTTTTTGATAAAATGGGACTTTAGTTTAAATAATGAAAATGAAATATTGTCTTTTATGGTTATGATAAGCTAGGTACTTCTTTGCATAATTGTTTTAAAAAAAAGCTGTAATTATTCAAAACAAGTTTCAACTTGTGGAAAATAAAACCTACCAACATGATTCGTTGCAAACTGAAGCTCAATTCCATCTTTTGAAAGCGAAAATGGGGTTGCCATTACTCCAGCATTGTTACTGCCAAAGTACAATAGACATAAATACTACATAAATGATAGATGAAATTAAAAAGATTGATAGATAACAATACAAATCTATATAAGAGAGTTATCTAACATGAGTATATTGAGTGGAAGATTCATCGCTTTAAAATCTGAAGCAAACTTCCTGACAGAAGCCATGGAAGTCAGATCAAGCTCCAGCACGTCAATTTGCGCATTAGGTATCTCCTTCAATATTTCATTTTTTACAGTAGCACCAGCAGATACATTTCTAACCCCCATCACTACGTGGGCCCCACGCAGCGCAAGAACTCGTGTTGTTTCTGTCCCAATTCCACTAGATGCCCCTACAATAAGGATTAAATACATCTCTGAAATCAGCAGAATGAACAGTAACGAAAAGATAGCAAGCTGAATTTGAGTAGAATAAACTCCTGACAGGTCTTGTTGTGATTGATATTTCAGGTCATTTGGATTATTGTTCATCGAATTTAGGTCATATCAGATTTAGATCAGTAAATAAGGTGTCACGGCCTCAATTCATTCAACTCAGAAATAGAGAAATAGAAGGAAGATCAAGGAAAATCAAACTTGATTCGGCTCCTGACATAAGGTTACTTTCAACTCACAAGCAAATTCGGCTGGTTGATCAACTAATTCCAGTGGGATCAGCTCTAAGAAAATAATTGTTTCATAAATCCTCGAATACATAAATTTTAGTTTTATTTTAGATCAGATAAATTTCTTTTGCTTTATACAATCAACAAACTTGAAACCGAGCTATCAATCGAACTGTGAAACCAGTGATGGGAGAATAAAAAAAATTGGCTGAGAATTGTCAACAGCAGATGAAATCATGAAACGATACCAGTGACGATGGCGGTGAGGCCAGAGGCGTCAATCCCATCGGTAACTTCCTCGGCCGTCGAGTACCACGAGAAACCAGATCCACCTTTTCTGAAAAAAGGCCACATCTAGCTTTCCTTTCTCTCTCTCTCGACCTCTTTATCTTTTCTCGGTTGCGAGCGACTAGTTTTCGGCTTTTTAGCAGAGGCGTGCGTGAAAGAAAAACCGAGTTTGAGTGGGTGATTCAATAAACTAAATGAAACGGACAGGCACTGACAGGACGCACCGAAATTTTTATCCGTAATAAATAGAAAAAAATAAAATTAAAAATGAGAAAGGTTGAATAGTATTTTTAAAAATGAGAAAGTAAGTACATGGTACGTCATACTGTACTGTAGCTCCACCCAAAAAAAAAAACATATAAGTGGAATGCCATATTATTCAAATATCTACTAAAATGATAATTAAGATTTCGCCAACAAAATCTTCTATCTTTTCTCAGACAAAATCTTTTTTTTTTAAATATTTTAATGATAAGTTGATCATACAATGAACGCTAAGAAAAGCTCCAACAAATACTATAATTCCAAAATTTACCACCTTAACAAATTAAGAACCAGAGAATATTGATATGGTTTTGGATTTTTTTGTAGAGAATAATGATAAGTTAACCACCTTCAGCAGCAACTCAACTCAATTTATTCATATGTTGATATGGCGTTCCAATTATTTATTTATTTTTCAATTTTTTTTAGTTTAATGTTGATATGGCGTCCCACATATTTATTTATTTATCTTTGTTGAGGAGCGGGGCTGCATTATGTTATGGCGTCTGAATAGGACGCCATATCGTATATCTGTCCTCTCATTTTAAAAAATACCATCTAATCTTTTTCATTTTTTATTTTTTATTTTTTCTATTTATTATAAATAAAAATTTCAGCAGGACGCAACTAGGAAATGTTTTAAGTTTTTTTTTTTTTTTTGCCTTCACGTTTCAGGTGCGCAGACCGGCCCTCACAAATTTCGAAGGAGATTGGTCTCTTTAGTTAACTATTGATAAGACGATTAGAAATTTAGCATACTATTAAGTAGAGTCCGGATCCTCTGAACTGAAGTAACTCAAATTTTGCTTTTAGATTCGGACCATCCGATCCAATTAGCATCCGACAATTGCACGGAGCTCCTTTAATATTCGCGCTAAAGCAAATCGGACGGTATAAACTCAAAATTTGAGTTAACTTAGGTGATAATTCACTTGAGTAGGTATTTAACGGGATAGGCTATTTTTATTTTAAATTTATTGTAAAAGAAAATGATGCACAAGCTACTATTATTTATCTTTGGTGTTTCCTTTAATAATATTAAGAGTGAGGCTATGGTAATTTGCAATGCGCGGATCGTTTCGTACATTAAATTTATATTTCCGTCTTCAAAATTTAAATAGTTGATCCGAACCACTAAACATTATTATCATATGAAAATATTGGAGACCAAATTTTATATTTTTTGAAATTTTTTACTATTTTTTTTTGTAGGTAGAAAATCACTAATTTCGGATGGTCCAGAATTTTTTAGATCAAGTGATTTTCTAATTGTCTCAAAAAATAGTAAAAAAATTCCAAAAATATATAATTTGGTCTCCAAGTATATTTTCATATGATAATAATGTTGAGCGGTTCGGATCGACTATTTGAATTTTGAAGACGGAGATATGAATCTAATGCACGGAATCATCCGCGCATTGCAAAGTACCATAGCCTCACTCTAATATTAATATTCAGTTTTATCAGATTTAGTGTTTATTTTATATATTTTATATTGAATAAAATTGTATCAGTGCTGAATTAGAAAAAAAAATAGAAAATTTAACAACAAAGGGCCTTAAACTGATTAACCAACTTCACAATGGGTGATATTATCAGAGTTTTTGACTAGTCTAACCTGGAATCAAATGAATCATATCAAGAGTAATAAATTCACCTTTTTAATATGTCACAATAATTATGAAAGATCTAAATAATAATTGCCGCGGATTCTTTCAAATAAAACTTTCCAAGCAAAAATTACGAGCAACAATAACAAACCTTCTAATATTTTTCAAAACTGACAAGATCAGACTTGAGTAAGCCCAATTTAAAAATACATTTCTTAAGAGAGCAATTTTTAATTCATGCAACACATGAATTAAAAACTACTCTGTCAAAATATGTATCCAATTTAAAAGCACTTTTCTACGAAGCAATTCAAAGAAACTTTCTATAAATAATTTATACCGCAAGTGGTGTATCCAATTTAAAACACTTTTCTACGAAGTAATTCAAAGAAACTTTCTATAAATAATTATACCACAAGTGATGTACCCAATTTAAAACACTTTCCTACGAAGTAATCTAAAAAACTTTCCATAAATAATTATACCCCAAGTGATTTTACACTTGTAAATGTAATCAAGAGGATAATTTTTTTTTTTGTAAAGTCCGTAAGCGATTTTATTTATTCAAAAAGTTGCAAATAGCTGTTACATAAAATTAGATAACAAATGTCTTAGAAAGATATGTACATCATGTGGACACAAATTTGGTCATTCTTACTTGATGGAAATGATAGGAGCCTATTGATTGTTTTCTATGTGCACAAAGTTTGTCATGGCAGCCGACTTCATCGTAGAAGACACTGAATCAAATTGGATCCGGAAACTGAGTCAATCAGACCGGACAGTCACCACGCAGAAGTTCCAATGAATGCACTGAATCAGACCGGATCAGGCACTGAATCAGACTGGATCGGAACAGCCACCACTCATAGGTCTAAATAGAGAGCCGCCAGTATAGGAGCCAAAAGAACAGAGGAAAAAGAGGAGGAGAAAAAAGAGAGCACATAACAAACACCAACACCAACACAAACCAAAACATACAACAACATATAAACTAAATATCTATATGTACAGCTCGTTCCACCCACTCTTCCATTGTCAAAGAGGGGAAGAAGAGTTTAAAAGAAGAAAAGAATAAACAAACCGTTTGTTGAATAAAAAACTTCAGAAAGTCGAAAAGAAGAGCGATGAGTAGATCCATTAGGCAGAAGCTCCGAAAAACAATAACAAGACCTGTTAGACAGAAACACCGATTTAAATGAAAACGGAACGAGCAGTGGTCAGATCCACTAGGCAGAAGCACCTGCTCATGTGAAGAAAATAAGTAGAGACAGTGGTACAAAGGAGAAGTGGAGTGAGGTGAATGGAGGGAATCGCCATGAGCGAATTTTAGATCGCCTTAGAAGAGGTTTAAGCGGCACCGCCTTTTACAGAGCGGTATTCTTTTTGAGGAGGATAATCATTATACTTCAGTTGCCATTCTTTTGTCATGGAAAATGCGTTTCTACTTAAAAATTCAATTGTGTACATCTAGATTTGTTTACCACAAACAATAGGCCTCCTTCTGCACCGAAAAAGGAACAGTCAAGTAATGGGCTCATTGCAGAATATGGCGCAACCCAAATTCAGAAAAATTCAAGCCCAATGTTGAGTTATCTATTCCTAAATGAAATATATTTTTAACCCTAATTGGGCTTCATTCTTTATTCTGTGTTTAGGCCTTTTTGTTTATTTCAGGCTCAAGAATAAGGATCTAACCCAGCTATACAAGTATTCAATCCATTCGATATTTAGGTTAGGAAAATGAGTCCGGCTACTATAATATAACATATATGATACTAACTACAAAATTGATTGGATAGTCTTCAAATGACTAATTCAACCGTTCAAACCGATTTACTTTATAAGTAATGCGTTTACATGTAAATTTTTTATATTTTTTAGTTATTTTAGTATCAAATCAAGCTGTCAAACATGATGAAAAATGAATGCATTAAAATTAACTTAAAAATTCACACATTTGATTGCTTGACTTGATACTAAATAAGTTCGAAAAATTATAAATTTTATATGTAAACACACAACTAATGAAATAGATCGGTTTGAACGGTTTGGATTCACTGTTTGAAATCGATTCGATAGGTTTTGAAGTTTATGTTATATAGGTTGAAATGACACTGATGTCATACTATCTAGATTCTAAGAAAATTATTCAAATCGGAGGCCACGGTAAAAGGGAAACGAGATAAAAATATATATAACTGCAGCACCCATATTTTTCTTATTTATATATACTTAATTTACATCTTACACACACACATAGTAGCACACTTCACTTAATTGAGATGGTTGAGGCTTATTGAAAACAAGGCCCCCGGAACCACAATTAAACAAAAAAAGAACGAGAGACAAACAAGCCACACCAAAGATAACATAATTAGTCGGTGCCTGATTCTCCATGCTTAGCTCTTGAAGGGGATGGCTCTGATCACTATCTGGTGGTACATTGCAGCAAGCGCAGCTCCAATGAAAGGTCCCACCCAGAAAATCCACTGTATTAGCAAGAAAAAGAAGAAGAGAGCATTAGGTAAGGTTAGGTAATAGATGATTAGGATGTATCCAATTTCGAATTAATATTTGTGCCAACTCATTTTTTTAACCTTTTTAACCATTTTGTCCTATTCTCTGTTACCAAATGTAGCTTAAGCTCTTGTTTTGCTATTATTGTGTTTAAAAATGGACCGGGGCTTACTATTTACCGCTAATAATGAAAATTACAAGGAATGCTATAAAATAGAAAAGATAATCAGTGGTTGCGTAAAGGTATATATATACATACATGATCATTCCAAGCATTGCTCTTGTTGTAGATTATAGCGGCACCAAGGCTTCTGGCTGGATTGATACCAGTGCCGGTGATGGGGATAGTAGCCAAGTGAACGAGGAACACGGCGAACCCAATTGGAAGAGGTGCAAGGATCTGCACAATTTCATAAACCAAATTATGAGTCTAATTACACTGAACAACTCAAAATAAACAACACTTACATCTTATATAGCCAAATTTAACACTTACTGGTACGTGGGAGTCGCGAGCATTGCGCTTAGCATCAGTGGCAGAGAAAACGGTGTATACAAGGATGAAGGTGCCGACGATCTCAGCACCCAACCCATCTCCCTTGGTGTACCCAGGAGCCACGACATTGGCACCGCCTCCATTGCCGTCGTAAATACCCTTTTGGAACCCCTTCACGACTCCGGCACCGCAAATTGCACCAAGGCATTGCATGATCATGTAGTATACGGCCCTTGTCAGGGAGAGCTTGCGAGCTAGGAGCAGACCGAAAGTAACTGCTGGGTTTATGTGCCCACCTAATTAAAAAAAAACAGTAAAAAATAATTAGGAGAGTTGTGTGCATAAATCACAATCTTTTACTAAGGTAATATTCTCTGTGTAGATGGTTGCTGTGGGGAAGGTTTCAGGTTTGAAATTTGATTGATGAATTCTTTGTAAAAAATTAATATTGGACCAAATTCATTTAATATGTCCTGAACTTACATAAAGTATAAATATTATCTTATCCAACCGAGTTTGGTTTGTTTTGGTTCTAAACTGGTTAAGACATTATATGGTGATTTTTTTATTTCTATCAACTGTTATTTAATTAAAGCATATTCTGCAACGTAATTATAAAACTAAGAGCATATTATGTCTATTTCCATTTTTTATATCAGTACTGAAAAATTGGATATTACATTAGGAGGCTGTAAAATCCTTTCATAATTTCATCAACCTTTTCTTATGGACCAATGAAAATTACAAGTCCTCTGCTTTATTGAGATCGATCATTACCTCAAAGGTTTACAAACATCTGGCGATAGCTGCAAGCAATCAAAACAAAGAAAGTAAGAAAGAATAAGTTCAAGTTATACAAACCTGAGATGCCGGCGGTGCAATAGACAAGTGCGAAGATCATACCACCAAAGGCCCAGGCAATCCCTTGTATCCCCACGGTCGAGCACTTTGTCGGAGACTTAACCACACCCATAACAGTCAAAATTGTAATGTACAAAAACAAGAATGTTGCCATGAACTCGGCGATGCCGGCCCGGTAGAACGACCATGAACCCAGCTCTGACGGGTCGAAAAGCGGGGCCGGTGGCGAATCATGGTAGTCTTTGCTATCTTCTGGGACTTGAGCGGCAGTACCAATTGGTTGCCTCTCTGGGAACTTGTTGGCACCTAGTCTCACATCCTCTTCTTTTCCCTCCATGCTTTTATTTTTGAATGAATTTGTTTGCTCTCTTTGGTGGATTTGCTGCCTTTGTGTTCTCTTTAGAGAGTGTTGTGTGAGAACTGAGAAGCTTGAGATGGAAGGATGTCTGATTTGTGGCGTTTTTATAGGAGCTCTAAGAGTCAGTAGCTGCTGTTACTCTGTTAATTAATTTGATGTAAGAGAGGAGGACGGTTTCGTCTTTTGTTTTATATTTTCTTGCAGAAATGTCCCCCAAATTTTTTTTTTCTGTTGAATTAAGGCTTCCTAATTTGTCAAAACACTAATTAGTTGTTCGTTACAATTTTTTTAATAAAATATTAAATTTACACAATTAATATTGTTTATTTCCGTAAGGTATTTCTTTTATATTTCAAAAAAATTAACACATGAAAATTGATTATCATTGTTAATTTTATTTTTTGATCGCTTGATCTAATAAGATGAGCTTTAAAAATCATAATTTAAACGTGGATGCAATTTTTTTATGAAAATAATAAGATTAGTAATTTGGATTTCAAATGTTAAAATAGGATGAAAAAATAAAATTGAAACATTTTATGGCACAAAAAGCTTGTGACATAGAAATTAACTTCTAAAAAAAAGACAATTTTTTTTTTATTATCTTTTGATTAAGCTTATATTACTAATATCATAAACCATACAATATACAAAACATAAGATCCATTAATTGTTTTGCTACTTGTCATTTGTCGTAGGTGAAACTTGGCAGGCAAAAAATAATAACAAGATATAGTTTTAAACACTAGCTAGAACTAACTAATGCACTCAATAATAAGAAGATCACAATCATTGGCAGTAGTTAATACATCTTAAAATGCGGAATGAAGATAGTCAGTCTATTATTAGCTGGTCGGTGTTTCCTTGTGTTAAATTAATCCGCTCTGGATTAAGATGGTTCTAGAAAGAGGCCGTAGACAAATATTTTTTATTGGTTTTATTTATATAAAAGTTATGAAAATTATTAGTTTTTTGTAGGGACATGACAAACTGGGCGGTCGAGCGTTATCTATAGTGAGATCAGCCACTACTTAAAAAGACTTAATTTCGAATTTTAAATTGTCTGAATGTAAAGTTGCGTTCTTGCACAGCCACATACAGTTTTAAAGTGTTAAAATTATTTAAAACCACCTAATCCCCCCAACTGTTTCCTCTATGAACCTAAACATTAATTTAAAGTTATTTTATAGAGTGCAATTTTTTTTTTCAATAAAAGAGTATGTTTTATCTTCTAATTGTTATAGTTTACTGTGGGACTTGAATACACTGACTGGCTTTTATGCATTTGTGCTAATTGCTTGTCAATCATTGTACAATTAATTTTAGTTAATTATGCATAGCTTGGACTTAAATATAATTCACTGTTTTATTGAATGTACTCCTAATAGAGTACATTCAATAAAAGAGTATGTTTTATCATCTAAACTGTGGACTTAAATATAATTCTCTGTTTTATGCATTATGCATAAAACATATTATCGGCGAGACATTGAAACGGTGCAGTTTTATTCAATGAATTTTGGACAAAGCCTTATTTGAAGTCGGGACTAAACCGTCTGATCGGCGTTAAAGTTTGCACGAACAGATTAGATTCATCGAGCTGTTTAAATATTTTAAGTTTTAAATTATTTGCACGAATCTAAAAGCTGATGATTGAGTCTAGTTTTGAATAAAATTTGTCCAAAAACCCTTTAACAAAACCCAATTTCAATTGAAACCATTGATTATGCTCGGAATATTGGTGGTCTTGGTCTCTTGGACACTGAAACAAAGAAAAATAAATAACTAATACTCACTCTGGAAAGATCATATATTTTCTATAAGTAGGAACTTACTGTAAATTATGTTTAAACATAAGGTCAAAATGATTTCTTTTTTTAACTAACAGTATCAAGTTTTAATTAAAGGACAAATGGAATCAGCCAAACAGGCCGGTGGCCGCAGCTATGCTTATAGCCACAATCTACAACCGCCTACTTATAAAATAAACATAGCCCAATTATTAGTGAAGCAATTGTAAATTACCTCCAGTGAATTTTTTTACAATTAAGGATATTATACTGATTTCAGAGTTCTTCCTCAAAAAACGATCAACCGCCTAAACCACTATTATGCTAACACGTGGCATTTTCCCACGTCAGCAGCACTGGGAGACCTCTCTCTGTTTAAATTTTTTAATGCTCGGATGTTGACTTGCGTTCATAGCGAAGAATTATTCTCTTGAAACATCAAATTAAATTTTGTAAAACGAACATTCCCAATTCCGTTGTTGGAAAGAAGCCCATCAGACCAAAGTCATATGGGCTCTTTCATCTTTTCCATTTCAGAACACGAAGAAATGAATTTGCAGTATGTTTAGAATAAGAGGTGAGATTGACGAAGAATAATAGTTAGGAACACGTCTCTTGTTTTTTTTATAGAAAGGAAAAACAGCAGAAGTCGCACATAATTAATGTTGATCAGATTTGCCAAAAAAAATTGTAGCGTTAAAAAGGTAATGGGTAGGATAGGTTGAAAATATTTTTTATATCCATACTGATATAAAATTAGTCTTATTCATATTTTATTCTATTAAATATGAGCTTAGACATATCTTATCCTTATCCATTAAAATAATGGGTAACAAAATGAATAACGATAATTATCGAATAAATTGATATCAAATATAATTTAATTCAATAATATAGTAAATTCATATCCATACATATCTTACCCTTATCCATAAAATATTTTAATCTTATTTTTTCATCATATTTTAGAATTTGAAATCCAATAATAATTCCAAATTGTTAATCTTATTATTTTCGTAAAAATTTGCGTCCGCGTTAAATTATGATTTTTAAAGCTCATTTTATAGTAGATCAAGTGATCAAAAAATGAAAATTTTGAGTTAACTATGATAATTAATTTTCATGTGTTAATTTTTTTGAAATCTTGAACCAGTATATTAAAAAAAAGAACTTAAATAAACATAAATATCTTCCGAAAATAAAAATATTAATGGTTTGAATTTAATATTTTATTCAAATTTTAGTTAACTAGCAACTAATTAGTGTTTTGGCAAATCAAGAAGCCTTAATTCAACGGAACAAAAAATTTTGGGGGCATTTCTGCAAGAAATATAAAACAAACGACAAAAGCTTCTTCCTTTGTTACATTAAATTTAATTTATTTAAGAGTAACAGCAGCTACTGACTCTTAGAGCTCCTATAAAAACGCCACAAATCAGACATCCTTCCATCTCAAGCTTCTCACACAACATCCTCTAAAGAGAACACAGAGGCAGCAAATCCACCAGAGAGAGGAAACAAATTAATTCAAAAAGAAAAGCATGGAGGGAAAAGAAGAGGATGTGAGACTAGGCGCCAACAAGTTCTCAGAGAGGCAACCAATTGGTACTGCCGCTCAAGTCCCGGAAGATAGCAAAGACTACCGTGATTCGCCACCGGCACTGCTTTTCGACCCGTCAGAGCTGGGTTCATGGTCGTTTTACCGGGCCGGCATTGCCAAGTTCATGGCAACATTCTTGTTCTTGTACATTACAGTTTTGACTGTTATGGGTGTGGTTAAGTCTTCGACAAAGTGCTCGACCGTGGGGATACAAGGGATTGCATGGGCCTTTGGCGGTATGATCTTCGCGCTTGTCTATTGCACTGCCGGCATCTCAGGTCTGTATAACTTGCACTTATTCTTTCTTATTTTCTTTATTTTAATTGCTTGCAGCTATCGCCAGAGGTTTGTAAACCTTTGAGGTAATGATCGATCTCAATAAAGCAGGGGACTTGTAATTTCTACAATATATTCATTGGTTCATAAGAAAAGGTTAATAAAACTATTGAAAGGATTTTACAGCCTCCTAATGTAATATCCAATTTTTCAGTACTGATATAAAAAATGGAAGTAGACATAATATGCTCTTAATTAGTATTATAATGACGTTGCATAATATGCTTTAATCAAATAACAGTTGATGGAAATAACAAAAATTTACCATATAATGTCATAACCAGTTTAGAACCAAACCAAACCAAACTCGGTTGGATAAGATAATACTTCCTGTAAGTTCAGGACATATTAAATGAATTTGGCCCAATATTATTTTTTTACAAAGAATCATCAATCAAATTTCAAACCTGAAACCTTCCCCACAGCAACCATCCACACAGAGAATATTACCTTAGTAAAAGATTGTGATTTATGCACACAACTCTCCTAATTATTTTTTACTGTTTTTTTTTAATTAGGTGGGCACATAAACCCAGCAGTTACTTTCGGTCTGCTCCTAGCTCGCAAGCTCTCCCTGACAAGGGCCGTATACTACATGATCATGCAATGCCTTGGTGCAATTTGCGGTGCCGGAGTCGTGAAGGGGTTCCAAAAGGGTATTTACGATGGCAATGGAGGCGGTGCCAATGTCGTGGCTCCTGGGTACACTAAGGGAGATGGATTGGGTGCTGAGATCGTCGGCACCTTCATCCTTGTATACACCGTTTTCTCTGCTACTGATGCTAAGCGCAACGCTCGCGACTCCCACGTACCGGTACGTATTAAATTTTAACTGTACACGCTATATATGAGTGTTGTTTATTTTGAGTTGTTCAGTGTAATTAGACTAATAATTTAGTTTATGAAATTGTGCAGATCCTTGCACCTCTTCCAATTGGGTTCGCCGTGTTCCTCGTTCACTTGGCTACCATCCCCATCACCGGCACTGGTATCAATCCAGCTAGAAGCCTCGGTGCCGCGATAATCTACAACAAGAGCCATGCTTGGAATGATCATGTATACATATACCTTTACACAACCACAAATTATCTTTTCTATTTTATTATTGCTTATAATTAATTTTATTTAATTAGTGCTCAAAAGTAAGCCCCGCTTTTAAACACAATAATAGCAAAACAAGAGGTTAAAAGGTTAAATAAGTTAAAGAAAATGAGTTGGCACAAATATGAATTCGAAATCCGATACATCCTAATTAATTCCTAATAATCTATTACCTAACCTTACCTGACGCTCTCTTCTTCTTTTTGTTGCTAATACAGTGGATTTTCTGGGTGGGACCTTTCATTGGAGCTGCACTTGCTGCAATGTACCACCAGATAGTGATCAGAGCCATCCCCTTCAAGAGCAAAGATTACTACTAAAATATTGCAATTCTCTTCATAAGCAGGGAATCAGGCACAGCTTAACTAATTATGTTATCTTTGGTGTGGCCTGTTTGTTTTCTTTTTGTCTTTTTCCTGCCTTTTTGTGGTTCCTGGGCCTTGTTTTCAATAAGCCTCAACCATCTCAATTAAGTGTGCTACTATATGCGTGTGTGTAAGATGTAAATTAATTACATATATATATAAGAAAATTTATGGGTGCATGTAGTCAAGTACAGTGTTGTAACCTAAACCCTAAACCCTAAACAGTGTTGTAAATAACGGTATGCGCTCGTCAGACAGACAAAGTACTGCCAAACGATTAATCGGGAATAATCGGCCATAATCGGTCATAATCAGAAAAAATTGACCTATTAATCGGAAAATTCCTTGATAGATTGGTCACTGCCAACGACTAATCGGCCGAAACGGACGATTTTTACAACACTCGTCAAGTATAGTCAAGTATTTATTATATGGCATATATAGCGAATTGTGTGCCTTATAAAATGTACAGAAAACTACATAAGAGCATTTAAGGACAATTATCTAGTTCATTAAAATTAAATTTTCCTGTACATGTTTCAATTCCCAGCTAGAGGTGGAACTAGAAAATTTTAATAGAAATAGCTGAAAATTAAAATGCATAATATGTAATGAGTGGAATTTGAACTCAAGTCCTCTCAATTACAGAATAGACCTCTAACTACTAGGTTATAAATAAATATTCTTTAATCATTGAGAGTGGGTTGGACTATATAAAAAGTTTTACAAAAATAAAATTTCATTAAATTTCAATATACATAATTAAAATTTTAAAATTAAAAGTGGCTGACCCTTAGATCCGCCCCTGTGTCCGGCAACAAATTAGAATTAAGTATTTTTAAACCTTAATAATACCTTAAGAAAGCTTAATCTTACTGAACATGATGGGTTTTTTTTCGAGACTTAGTTTCTCCTTCCTAACCCTCATTTTGCTCACATAATTTAAACATGTTCAAATTCTTAAAGCATAGCTACTCATGGCTTAAACTTTCTGCCAAGCTTAAGACCTTAATAAAGTAACTAATGCTTTCGTCCTTTATGCTCTGTTACTGAACGTAACCTATTATTGATCAACATTTTTTAATTTTAAGTCTCTTATGCTTGCCAAACGAGCCCATTATATATAGCTCCATTTCCAATCTAAAAAATAAAAATGTGTTCTGCATTGAACTCCAAATACAATTCCTGTCCGGTAGTTTCTAAGTTCCAACATTAATTTGAACTGTTCATTTTAGACTAATTAATTAAATTGATTCTCTATTATTAAAATTAGGCATTTTAGTAGAGATTAATTAGCTCTTCAGTTAATTTCAATTAAATTGTTTGATATAGAATTAATAATTCAAAATTATGTAGCATTAATTATTCAATGAGTTTGTATATATATATTTGAGGAAGAGCCGACTCAAGATGAGCACCTTTCATTTTCCTCAAAATGGAACTACTATCCTCTCAATATGTGTAAAAGATTTCTTTCACTTTACGGTTTGAGATTTATTCTCAACCGCTTTGTGATTCAGGCTAATGCAGAGGACAATATTATTAGGTTTTGAGATTCGTGCAAAGTTAAAAAGAACGATCCGGATCTACTAATTCTAAAAGATTCTCTTTTACGGTACCGGAGAGGAATTCGTCAAAATGACCACCTCTTAGCAAATGGAAGAGATTTTCATTTTTTTTATCTAAAATTTCAAATGTTTATCAATATTTTCTTTATAAAATATTTGATAATTTTTCACTTTTAACACTGAACTTATACGTCCAAACAGCTAAAAAAAAACTAAAAAATACTATTTTTTTTTTTCAAAGTTAACGCAAAACCACCGAATACACACGTTCAATAATTCCTGCATTCTATCACTTTAAAAAAAATTCCAATGTTTTATAGTTGTCCAAACGATTAAAATTAATATAAATATCAAATACATATGTTCAAAATAAAAAGCTGTCCAATATTTAAAAATGAGAATAGTCGTACTATTCAATTGAAAAAACCAGGAAAGACAAATATTTCAGAAAAATCTACCCGATTAATTTGTGATGACTTTCATTTAATTAGAAAGTTCGCTGATTGTCAACTATCTACCTAAAATAAAAAATGTTGTATCATAATCCAACGTTGAGCATATATGTAATATAATTATGAATGGTATATTGTCATATATGATTGTCATAATTAAGTGATCTAATATGGAATTAAGATATTAGACATTTATGTATTCAATAGGGTGTGATCCACAAATGTGTAGAACAATTTAGACAAATATCAAATCATTAATGGACTGATTCTGAGATTTGCAATTCAGAAAACTGCCTTTTCAGAGGTTTGTGCAGGCCACACGGATATCGATGCAGCCGCACAAAATTTGATGCGATTGCACGTTTTTTGATGCGGACGCACAAAATACATTTTTCAAGTTGGCACCAGATAGGTAACACTATATAAGGATTGGTCCTCAAGGCACAATATTACACAAAAAAACACAGAAACTGAAAAGACGTTTTTCTCGTTAGAAAAATACAGCTCTGTGTGCATTTTCTTCTTCTTCCACCATCAAAGAATAGAAAAGAAAAATCAATTAGAAAATTTAGAGAAAATTTCTAAAGGACCATGTCTTACTGTCTTGGAAGACTTGATCCACGACCATAAGACGAAAAGGCGAGAAGGGCTTCTTGCCATTGAAGACTTGTCTCGTGCTCACGGAGACGGTTGTTGCTCTACCAAAGCTTTGGATATTCCATGACAAACGGCATGAAATCAGATATTATGTTCCGCACTTCTGATTTATGTTTTGGGTCTTTTTGACATAGGACGGTATTTAGGTTAAGGTGGGGAACTGTTTCTCCTTCTCTGAGGTGTAAGTGTTTGACCTGTACATGAGATGTAATTGTTTAATCTCTAGATAAGACGTAATTGTTTTGGCCTTCATGATTCTCCAACAAAAAAATCAGTGCCATCCCCATTGAGTTGGAACATGAATTCTCTACCTCTAATTCCAGTCAGTTTTCATCCTTTTCAAAAGTCTTTTTACGTAAGTTTTTTATGCCATAGCTTCACAAATGTTCAAATTTTTATTAAATCTCAAATTTATCATTTGAGACAGCATATTTTCTGACGAATTAAGTATTAAGAGAAAACTAATATAAAACCAAGATATTTGAAAAAAAGTAAAAAAAAAATAAAAAAACAAAACTGATGGGAAGAAAATGCAACCTTCTTATTTTTTTTAAACCTTGGCAGACACAACCTTCAATTGTTATGTTTGATAATTAATGTTCGTCCAATTATTTGTTATTCTATTGAACAAAGGGATCTTGAAATAATTTAAACAAGAGTCAACAATCACAGTTCAATGAATGAGCAAAAATCGGGAATCAGTTGCTCTCTCTTCCGTATCCAAATCAAGTAATAAGAAGACATATGGCCTCTTTCATCTTTTCTATTTCAGAATCTGAAAAATGAAGTTGCAATATTTTTAGAAATAGAGGTGGGATTGACGAAGAAGAATAGTTAGGAACACGGTCCCTGTTTTTTCTAAAGAAAGGAAACACAGCAAAAGCCGAAATTTTTATTAATAGAAATTTAAATAAAAAAATATCAACAATGAGGAATAATTTTGTTGGATTTTGAAAAATAGAAAAAATGTTATGGTTTGTAACGTTCAGGGCACTGTAGCTAGACGTTATGGTCGCTAACGTCCAGTTAATCTGATCGCTAATGATATATAATTAACAAAAAACACTGTAGCTGCACGTTATGGTCCATAACGTTCAGCTACAGTGGTTTTTTTTTTTTTTTGCTTGCTTCAGTTTGCGATTTTTTTGAAAAAAAAAAAACACTGTAGCTGGACATTATAGACCATAACGTCCAGCTACAGTGTTTTTTGTTAATTAGAGATCATTAGCGATCAGATTAATTGAACGTTATGGTTTATAACGTCCAGCTACAGTGCCCTAGACGTTACAAACCATAACGTTTTTTCTATTTTTCAAAATCCAACAAAACTATTCCTCATTGTTGATATTTTTTTATTTTAAATTCCTATTAATAAAAATTACGGCAACAAAAGTCGCACTTAATTAATGTTGATCAGATTTACCAAAAAAATCAAAGCATTAAAAATGTCATCGAACAGAGGCTTTCCATTCTAAAAACTAGTAATAATTTTTTATTGGGAAAATTTCATGTATACCACTCAGAAAATATAAATTACGTATTTACTATCACAAATTCTGTAATTACGTATTTACTATTCTAAATTCTAAATATGTCCAAAATTCAAATTAAGGAATAATATAGTATCTTTTAGAAAATGAAGGAACTGGGTTAATTAATTTGTAAAAGTTGAAGGATGAAGTTGGTAAAAATAAAAGTTTAAGAACTAATTTCTTTTTTTTAGAAAATGAAGAATCTCCTCCGGTCTATTTCTTTTCTCCCTATAAAAAATGAATCCGGATCCTCCGGTCTATTTTTTGCCTGAGAGCATTTATAGGTTCTGAATTTTCCCGATCAGCGGTATATAGTTAATCCGATCTGATTTCCAAGATACGCGATCTGGTGTGTTTGATCTCTTTTCTTTTGATCTCTGCGATTTGTGAGGTATGTGCGTCCCGTCCATTCATCATTGTTACTTTTTGAATTGAAATGTGAATTTTCAGCTCTCCGTTCAGTACCTTATGTGTTCGGAATTTCATAGCCCGATTTAAAAGTCTAGAAAATAAAATAAAAGAAAGAGGAAGAGGGCATCATGCTGGTAAATTTACAATTTCTAAGAGCATTAGCAAATGGAGATGATGATTGCTGCACCTGCACGTGGTATTAGGGACTGTTGCAATGGCATTATGTGTATAATTACGCTCTTTTCATCATGGTTTGCTGTAATCTATAAATATTTTTGTGTTTGTAACATACTATTTGGTTGTTCTACTTGTAATTTTGTTGCTGGTAGAAATTTGATGCTTGATTAACAGTTGCAGAAGATTATCTTCTTCCATCATTTTCCCCTGTACTTTTTTGAAGATTGCACTGAAGCACATGTATATGAAATATTGAAACTTATCCCTGCTTTGTTCTTGATCTTTTCACTATGTTATTTATTGATCTTTCTATCTCTTTATTGATGTATGGTTGAAATCAGGTACGAGAAGCTCATTTCACAGGTTTGAGATGGCATCGAAAAAAGTTACTCGACTATCTACTCTTCCAGTAGCAGAAAAGGAGGGGAAAGATTCTCTTGATAACCTCTTTGTTCAAAAAACTGAGAAAGGTCCCTTCTTGTCTCTATCTAAGCCCAGTGACACCTCTTTCCATTGGGTACAACTACTTCGTGCCTTTGACCAAAGCAAACAGGATAGTGGCATTGAGAAAAAGGAGGATCAACCTATTGAGCTCAGCCATGAAAAATCTGAGCAATTCTGATAAACGGTTTCCAATGGTGTTCCTCCTTTTTTTTTTTTTTTTAATGGGAAACGGTTTGGTATGGCGCTCCACTAGTTATTTTTTTTTTTTTTTGGCGGAGGTTTATGTTGGGTATGGCGTCCCGCCGGGACATACCGAGTTATTGTCTTTTCAGTTTCAAAAATAGCACGGAACCTTTTTCATTTTTAATATTTCTTTTCCTATTTACTATGAATAAAATTTTTGACTTAAACTTTCTGCCAAGATTAAGACGTCCTTGATAAAGTAACTAATGCTCGTCCTTTATGCTCTGTTACTGAACGTAATCTATTATTGAGTAACGTTCTTTTTATTGATATTGATTAACATTTTTAAATTTTAAGTCTCTTACGCTTGTCAAATGAGCCCATTATACATAGCTCCATTTCCAGTATTAAAAATAAAAATGTGTTTTGCATTGAACTCCAAATACAATTCTTGTTTGATTTGAGGGAATTTACTGCGTAGTTTCTAACTTCCAACATTAATTTGAACTGTTCATTTTATACTAAGTAATTAAATTGATTCTTTATTACTAACCTTTGATCTAGTGACAAAGATAATATTCTTTGTGTGAAAGGTTGTAGGTTCGAAATTCAGATGAGAGAATCCCTCGTAGATATTAAATTGTTAGGTAGCTTGACTTCCAATATTTACTTAAAAAAAATTAAATTGATTCTTTATTATTAAATTAGGCATTTTAGTAGAGATTAATTAGCCCTTCAGTTAATTTTAATTTAATTGTTTGATATAAAATAAATAGTTCAAACTTATATAGCGTTAATTATTCAATGAGTTGTATATAATTGAGGAAGAGCCGACTCAAGTTGAGCATCTTTCATTTTCCTCAAATGACCACCTCTTAGCAAATGAAAGAGATTTTCATTTTTTTCTGAATTTCAAATTTTTGTATTAATATTTTCTTTATAAAATATTTGATAACTTTTCACTGGCTACACACTTACACTGAACTTATACCGATTTTTTTATTAATACCCTCAATAAAATAAAAACTAACAAATATACCCTCTGATTTTAAAAATTTCAAAAAATGCCCCGACCGCCCCACTGTGGGGCAGTCCGCTCCCATAGACGACCGTCCCATTGTGGAGCGGTTCACTCTTATTTATTTATTTTTTATGTAAAAATCTCAAAATGAAAACAGTAAACTAAATTTTTGATAAAACACTTAACTAAATCTCATCGATTGTTTTTTTAATAGCATATCCTTGATCTGAATACCAAAAACACTAAACTAAATTTTAAAATGAAAACATTTACATTAATACATTTGAACTAAAAAAAATAAAAATATAACAAAAAAAACTCTATATTTGATACTTTATACACTTAAATGAACAATGTCTAAGAAAAAATATCACGCATTATTAGTTACATGAATAACATTCTAACTAAAAAGAATGAAAATATAACAAAAAAAAAATCTAGATCTGAGTCTTCATGCATTTACATGAACAATATCTAAGAAGAAGTATGGTAAAAGACAAAAAAAAAAATCGAAAATTAGAAATGAAAAACTTAATCAGAAACTTCAACTCAAGTTTTGAGGCTCTTCTCTTAATTTTTTTATAATTCTAAATTTTAAAAAATGGCATAGTAGTCACCTACGCATGCATCTTCTCACAAGTTTTCCGAAAAGTGGTCATTTGTTGAAATTGGACACTCGAGCGCCGTTTTATGGCCGTTGGAAGTTTCGTCGTCATTTTCCACCTTCTTAGTGAAGATATCGTCTCTTTTGCCTTATCTCTTGTCCTAGCCTCGTATGTTTACGAGAGATGTCTTAGATAACATATGAAAGTTGCATCCTGGTGCATAGTTTGTGTGTTTTTCTATTTCGATTTGTTTTGTTTTTAGGATAGATGTACATATTTTATTTTTATTTTCCTTTTTATATTTTGTATTTTTTTCTTGTAAAATTTTTTCTTTTTCAAAAACTTTCTCAAAATCCTCACTTATCTTGTGTCATAATAAATAAAATTTGCTTCTCATGATAAATAAAATTTGGAAGCAGGATCTTCATCATTTTCTCTAAAAAATATATATATTTCTATCTGATTTGTGATGAGTTTCATTTAATTAGAAAGTTCACTGATTATGAACTATCTACCTAAAATAAAAATAAAAATCAGTGCCATCTCCATTGAGCTAGAACAAGAATTCTCTAGCTCTAATTACAGTTAGTTTTTACGCCATAGCTTCACACACGTTCAAATTTCTACCAAATCTCAAATTTCTCATTTTGGACAACATACTATCTAACGAATTAAGTTTATTAAAAGAAAATTAATATGCACCAAGATATTTGAAAAATGTAAAAAAATAAAATAAATAAACACCAAACTGATGGGAAGAAAATGCAACCTTCTTAATTTTTTTTTTTGTAAACCTTGGCATGATGCAACCTTCAATTGCTATGTTTGATTATTAATATACGTTCAATTATTGGTTATTCAATTGAACAAAAGGATCTTGGAAATAACTTAATCAAGAGTCAAACAATCACAGTTCAATGAATGAGAAAAAAATCGGGAACCAGTCGTTCTCTCTTCCATATCCAAATCAAGTAATAAGAAGACATTGGGCTCTTTCAACTTTTCTGTTTCAAATCCGATTAAAATGAAACTGCAATAATTTTAGAAATAGATGGGGATTGACGAAGAATAATAGTTAGGAACACGTCCCTTGTTTTTTCTAAAGAAAGGAAATTAACACAACAAAAGTCGCACCTACTTAATGTTGAACAGACTTGCCAAAAAAAAAAAAATCAAAGCGTTAAAAATGTCATCCAACGGAGGTTTTTTTTTAACACAAATTTGATTCTAATTCTCAACTCTCTGGTTTTGAAATGATTTAGTAGAATTAGAAATAATTTATCGTACTAAGTGGCAAAATAGAAAAGAAGAGAAATTTTAAAAATAATATATTTCATTCAACTACCTCTCGTGTCATACCACTTTCTCCTTATATAAAATGTAATATGTAACACTGGGAATATTATAGCATTAATTGGAACATAGAAAAATATGCAAAAATAAATATTATGAAAATATGTAAACATAAATATTATGAAAATATGCAAACATAAATTACTTAGGGTATGAAAAAGCAATTTATACTATCTTGGAAATGCGTCTCATTATAACATCTTGGAAACATCTTCAAGTGGGTTCTTTTCAATATCCAAGTCCGACTCAAGTTCATTTTTATTCATTCTAAAAACTTGTAATATTTTGTATTCTGTCACGTCTTTATTGTGTCTTTACTTTCTAAGTTTTTTGTTTAATAATAAAGTTTCTGAATAATAAAGAAAACTAGAAATAATTTATATTATTCATCTGTACATATAAAAAGTTTATAATATTTTGCTTTTATTCTAATAAAAAGTAGGAACCAAAATTAAATTAAAAAATCTGTCCCTGTAATTGGATTATTACAAAAGTTGTATTAAAGTTCTTCTGGAAGTCAAGAACAACATTCTGATTTTGTGAACGGTAAAGATATAAGGTCACTTCGGTTTCAAATCTCAAATTCTCAATATTTGAAATTCAAACGGTCAATTCGGACTGCTCAATTTGATTCACGTATTTAATTTTTGTTGAAAAATCAAATTTTAGTATTTTACATTTTTTAGATTCTTCTTGTTATTTTCAAAATAAGATGAAAATCATTGTTATTGGATAGACACTAATTCTTTAGAGCAATTTTTTTTCGCTATATAACAATAGTGGATTTTTTTTAAATATATAAAATTTGATTTTAAGAAAATTTGATGTGTATATCACATTTAGCAATTCGTATCGGCCGTTCAAAATTCGAATATGGAACTTCTGAACTGAAATAATGACACTTCTTTAGTTTGTGAAATACCTTAATTCAGCTGTAATTATAAACTCCGGATACCAATTAAAATAAGTTGAAATATTGTTATTTTACATGTGTTTTTAGAAAATTGACAAAAAAAAATACAAAAGTCATATATTGACAGAGCTTATTTGACTTAAACACATGCACAAATCAGTATACTTTTTCATTTTATCTCTGTTAATCGTGTACTGCATAAAACTAATATAGCTCTGTCAATATCTTTTTTACCCGGGGAATACGACATGAGACGAAACTCCGGATTTTTTTTAAAAACAGTAATTAAAATAATAAAAGTTAAAGAAACTACATGATTACGGGGTTTGTTATAAAAACAGCAAAAACCGAATAGCCTATTCGGTTAAGTGGTTTTTTTTTGCTTCACCGAATAGGCTATTCGGTTTACTCTATTTTCAGAAAAACAAATCCCCGCACTGTGTAACTTTTCGTGTAACATCTCCTAAACCGAATAGGCTATTCGGTTTAGGAATTTTTTTTGCCTAAACCGAATAGCCATTTCGGATTTTTTTTTTTTTTAGAGACTAAGAAGATCAAAATAAAGAAATCTAACACTAAAAATTTGAATTTTTTGTTAGATTACTTCTTTTGATTTATAATTAGCAACAACAAAAAATACACTAAATTACTTGAAATTATGTTGAATTACACTGTATTACAATAAATTATGTTGAATTACACTAAATTACGCTAAATTACAATAACTCCGCTAATTACGCTAAACTACACAAATTACGCTAAAATAGACCGATTCTGTGCCATCTTTCACGAATCATAAAAAATAGTAAAAAAATTCCGAAAATAGTAAAAATTGGTATTCTACAATTTCATTATGTAACTAATTTACTGAGCTACTTGGATTGAATAATAGAAATGAAAATCTTAATCGGAAACTTCAACTCAAGTTTTGAGGCTCTTCCCTTAGTTTTTTGGCGATTCTGAATTTTGGAATCCGGCATTGCAAGCACGGACGCATGCGTATTTTCGCAAGCTTTCCGAAAAGTGGTCATTTGCTGAAATCGGACACTCGAGCGCTGTTTTATGACCGTTTGAAGTTTTGCCGTCGTTTTTCGCCTTTTCAGTGAAAATATCGTCCCTATTCATATGTAATTTAGTGTAATTTACCTTATTTTAGCGTAATGTAATGTAATTTAGTGTAATTAAACTTAATATAGTGTAATTCAACATAATTTCAAGTAATTTAGCGTATTTTAGTATAAATATGTTAATTATATATCAAAAGAAGTCAAATAATTTAAATAAAAAAATTAAATTTTCAGTATTAGATTTCTTTATTTGCTCTTCTTAGTCTACAAAAAAAAACCTCAACCGAATAGCCTATTCGGTTAAGCCAAAAAAAACACCAAACCGAATAGGCTATTCGGTTAAGCCATTTCATGGATTTTCTGTGGCGAATTGCCCTGCAAACTGAAGAAATTGCCCTGTAAACCGAATAGGCTATTCGGTGAAGCAAAAAAAACCCTTAACCGAATAGCCTATTCGGTTTTTGCTGTTTTTATAACAAACTCTGTAATCATGTCGTTTCTTTAACTTTTATTATTTTAATTACTGTTTTTAAAAAAAATCCCGAAACTCCGGCTGGATCATATTACGTCTTATCTCATAGAGTGGAGTAGGTCCGATGGGCATCATAACTACTTTAGGTTCGGTGGACTTCAAGACCGTCCGATATGCTTTAATATCCGCACACTCAACTTTAAAATTTGTGTGTGTTTGTTTCAATATTTGTGAGCGCAAATTTTAAAGCAAATTTAACGGTCTTGAAGTACATTAAATTCAAAAATAAGTCTGATCCCATTAAATGCACTCCCTCTACTTATCTCAGACTAGAGAAGGAAATTTGTCACGCCGTGATCAGTCACGTCATGTCACGTCACTTGAGCCGATTACGTGACGTGACTTGCGTGTTGCGTGATGTGATCATTCCCGTGATAGCGAAAATTACACATCACGTCACGTCACACGAACCAGTCATGTCACGTCACGGTATGAAACATAGAGTATCCAGCTTTTTCTAGTTAATTTTCAGTTTTTTTTTTGTATGCATAGAGTATCCATGTTTCTCTTATGGTGTAGGTTCAGTGATACCGGTACTTATGTAGTACTGGTTTTTATTTTCTCTAATTTAGTCCAATGAATCTTTATAATTTGAATTTTTAAAGTAATATCAGATACCTAATAGCCTTTCCTAAAAAAAAAAAAGTTGCAACATTATTTACTTATTTTACAATTTTTATAATTTTCATATTTTTTTTTGAATTTCAACAATTTAAATTAAAATATAAAAAAAAAATTACGTGATTAATTTACGTCACGTCATATCATATCATATCACGTGTAATCATGGCGTGACTACACGTGATGTGACCGTCTGTCACTATTTTGATTACGTCACGTCATGTCACGTGAAAAAAAAAATTAATCACGTCACGTGACCAAATCACAATATATTTGTCACGTCACGTCACGGCGTGTCACGTATTTCCTTCTCTATCTCATACCTTAACCAGTGCTGGTCTGGAAAGTTGAAACAAATTATCCCTTTGATATATGTATTTCTCCTTGAATTATTTTCATCGAGTACATCTCACGGCTTTAGCCCATGACGTGAAGGCCCAACCGCTCGTGACTTAATCTCCAATCAATTCGCGCTTTATTAATCCAGTGCACTTTTATAGAAAAGAGAATAATTAACTTGGATTAGAGTGGAAAAAACGTGCCGTGCCGTGACTAACATGCCGTGACTTTGGTCTCGTGCCGTGTCGTGTTGTGACCAAGTTAATTTTTCACGTGCCGTGCCGTGACCAAAATGTCAAGGAGTGGCACGGCACGAGAATGGTCACACCACGTGAGTCACGCCGTGCCTAAACGTGCCGTGACTATACGTGACTCGCGTGACTCGTGTGACCATTTATCATAATTTATGTTAGTTTATTCAAGATTCACCATTAAATCAATATCTAATGGTCCTAATTACACGTGACTCGCGTGACTACGTGTCGTGTCGTGCCGTGACTAAATCTTTCACGTTCCGTGTCAAAGTTTTAAAAGATGAGCACGGCACGCGAATGGTCAATTTAAAAAAAAAATAGTCTTTTATTTTTAATTTTTAAAAATAAATTAACCTTTTTATCAAACTAATTAGTGTCGTTGTAATCAATTTATAAAAAAAAAATAGTTTGAAAAATTAGTTTGATTTAAATGGCAGATTGATGTTCAGATGTTAAATAACTGATCTAATAAAAGGAATAATATAGTATTTTTTAGAAAATGAAGGAACTGAGTTAATTATTTTGTAAAAGTTGAAGGATTAAGTTGGTAAAAATAAAAAGTTTAAGAACTATTTTTTTTTTTTGAAGAAGTTTAAGGATAAAAATATAATTTTCCGTTTCTTTTAATCTTCTTTAAGTATAAAGAATCTCCTCTGGTCTATTTCATTCTCCCTATAAAATGTTCTCTGTCGTCTCCTATGCTTTTCTCCCACCTTCCTTTCCACCTCATAGAAACCCTTTCTATCTCTCCGTTCTTCGCCGTTTAGAAGTCTCTCGATCCTTTCCTTCAAAATCTAGGGGTTTAGGCACATCTCTTCTTTCTTTGAGCTTTTCAGCTGCTGTTTGGAGCATTTATAAATTTTAAATTTTCCCGATCAGTGGTAGTTTATCCGATCTGATTTTCAAGATACGCGATCTGGTGTGTTTGATCTCTTTTCTTTTGATCTCTACGATTTGTGAGGTATGTGCGTCCTCTCCATTCGTCATTTTACCATTTTCCATTGAAATGTGAATTTTCAGTTCTCCATTCAGTACCTTATGCGTTGGGAATTACTAGCCCGATTTAAAGTCTAGAAAAAATAAATAAAAGGAAGAGGGCATCATGCTGGTAAATTTACAATTTCTAAGAGCATTAGCAAATGTTGATCATGATTGCTGCACGGGGTTTTAGGAACTGTTGCAATGGCAGTATGTGTATAATTACGCTCTTTCCATCATGATTTGCTGTTATCTGTGAACAATTTTGTGTTCGTAACATACCACATGGTTGTTCTACTTGTGATTTTGTTGCTGGTAGAAATTTGATGCTTGATTAATCAGCTTCAGATAAATGATGCAAAACTTTTGGAGCTATCTATATGTTTCTGATTGGATCCAATCATGATTTTAATATATGGCTGCTAACCTATAGTATTTCCATTTGTTTAGAAAAAAAAAAGCACTTCATGTTAGCGTTGATTTAGCAATGTACTGCTTGGATTGATCTAATGAAGTTGATAAGGGCTGCAATGACACAATGTTATAAGCTAATTCTGTAAATAAATCAGAATATCTATTTTATTTATTAAGTTACCATTCAAGTTCATCAATTAATATGGCATGTTTAGTAAATCAAACAGTTGCAGAAGATTATCTTCTTCCATTTTCCCCTGTACTCTTTTGAAGATTGCACTGAAGCACATGTATATGAAATATTGAAACTTATCCCTGCTTTGTTCTTGATCTTTTCACTATGTTATTTATTAATCTTTCTATCTCTTTATTGATGTATGGTTGAAATCAGGTACGAGAAGCTCATTTCACAGGCTTGAGATGGCATTGGCAAAAGTTAATCGACTATCTACTCTTCCAGTAGCAGGAAAGGAGGGGAAAGATTCTCTTGATAACCTTTTTGTTCAAAAAACTGAGAAAGACCCCTTCTTGTCTCTATCTAAGCCCAGTGACACCTCTCTCCAATGGGTACAGCTACTTCATGCCTTTGACCAAAGCAGACAGGATAGTGGCACTGAGAAAAAAGAGGATCAACCTATTGAGCTCAGCCATGAAAAATGTATGTCGTATCAAAGCAGGTATTTCTTTTGGGTATAGCTAGAGCTAGGTTTGTGTTCGTGTACTTAGCATGAAAAGTTACAATTTAGGGTTTGTTTGCAAATTTTTATTTTGTCTTATTGTCTACTTTGCGTGCAGATCTGCCGGGGTGGCCTTTATTGCCATCAACACCTAGTAAGGTGGAAATGCAGAAATGTGAGAAATGTTCTAAGGAATTTTGTTCAACTATAAATTATAGAAGGCATATAAGGATGCATCGCCGATCTCCGAATATAGATAAGGTTCCTTAGTTCATCCTCTCGTATATGTTTTCTTTTTCATTTTGGTTTTTCTATTTGAGTGGGTCATTTCTTTCCCCGCCTCTCTGTTGTACCTATTTGATATTTTACTCATATTCTGTAGGAATTTCACAAGAATCGTGATGAGGTTGGCAAGTTCTGGGATAAGGTAAAATTGTTCAATTAATTTTAATTTAAGTGTTTAGCGGAGTTCAAAATTTCTATAAAGAGTATTTAAATCACATTATGATATCTTATGCTCATCTCAGTTTGGATATTCTTTTTCCAGCTTACTTTAAATGAAGTCAAGGACATTGTATCACTGGCTGCTGTGGATATAGAGGTAACATGTAAAATGACGATTTATTTATGAGTTTCTTAGAACTGTGCAAGCTTTTTGGAACTTAAGAAGACAACATGCATAGTTATTAACATATGTTCAGGTCAGAAGATTAATAAATGCAGCAACATTTTCAGGGAACAAGTGGAACTACAATTCTGAGGTATCTGTCATTGTGGATTAATAAACCGAATATGTCTTCCCTTCCATCTGCATATGTCAAAGCCGGTATCAGTCTTTTGGTAAGAGTGTTTCTTCTGTTAATTTTTTTAAATGTCCTTCTTTCACTTACCTAAAAGTTAGTTTGACTCAAAATGTCTTCTTGATAGGGAATTGTTCAAGGGACAGCAGGTTGCCTACCTCTAACATCGAAGGAGTTGTTTAGTATACTTGATGATGCCAGCGAAAACACCTTCATGTGTGCCGGCAATGCCATCTTGGTACAAAAGTTTCTGTTTGATGGAGATGCCGAGAAAATTATTATAGAAATGAAGAATTTGGTTGCTTGCATGAGCTTCTTGCTGGAACTGAAACTGGTAAATACCAAGTTCTTATCAAAGCAACTATTCAAATTCTGCTAGGGGTTACAGTTGAAATTTAAAACTAAAATAAAATCCAGGTCAGAGCATGGCTTGCTGATAAGGCTGCAGAGGCTTTGCGGTGCCAGAAGTTGCTTGTGGAGGAAGAAGAAGCTGCTCAGAAAAGGTATTTCAGTGGGAGGTTTAACTTTCATTGTAACTTTGCTTCAGGGCACATCTTTTTACAAAAATAAACTAACTTATGTGGGCTATATCTTTTAATATAAGAATTTTTCTCCTTTCCATTTTAAAGAGTGGCCTATATCTGCACCATTATGTGATGTTATAATTCTGGGCATTACAGGAAATCTGAGCTGATAGAAAAGAAAAGACTCAAGAAACTGAGACAGAAAAAGGAAAAGCTGAAAGACACAAGTGACCCAGGCAGCAAGGCTCCTGCTGAGACAGTAGAGGAGGTGATAGTTTCTCCTAGAGTCCCAAGTCCGACAGCTCAGTCAGAGTCTGGTTCGTCTAGCTTGGAAGAAGCAGCTCCTCTGAACAAATCTGTACAGCTAGAACCAGAAGCTAATCATGATCAAATCGAGAGTCATAATCTGATTTGTGATAGTTTTTACGTAGAAGATTCCAAAAGTAGCTTAGAGCCTGATAATAAACAGGAACACTCTTGTGATAAGGTGGAGATGGAGAATAAGAGAGGCCCAGTTTTGTCAGATAGCTTGGAGGTTTTAATAGGTTCTATAAGTATAGCAGTTGAAGATACTAGTTTAGTTGGTTCTGGTTTGACACAGTTGCGATCCGTTGACTACAGAGAAAATTCTCTCTTTAAAGATACTAAAAGAGTGCAGGTGGAACTTGAGAATAATGGCATTCAATCAGAAAGTGTTGGTTCATATGGAAAGAGTGAGGATAGACTGGACTTGTGCAAGGAGCTTTCTGTGGCATGGAGAAATATGGTACCTGGACCTAGGCTCTTTTCTTGTAAAGAAGCAGCAGCTTTTCTTGCTATGAGTAAGTCATCTTACTATTTAATTATATACTAGTTTTTCATTTTATTTATCTAGAGTCTCATTAAGCAGGATATCTGAGTAGGCTAGCACTCAAGTAACCTACAGATGGTCCATTGCAGACCTTATTTTAATGGAGCCCAAGTTTTTTCTTTTCTTTTTTTAAGTTTCTAGATGGTTCTTTGCCAGTATACTTCAGTTGGTTGAATTCAAATTTGCTATTCATTGCAGGATGGAAGGAGGCAATTGTGTGTGACCATGTAACACTCGTTTTACCTCCTGAAAGAGAAGCACCAGATATTTATTGTGACAGTCCCCACATCTCTGGTCAATGTAAACATGGTAGTCCAGAAGAACTGTCATGCACAGTGAGTCCTTCTGACATTGTGTCTAATGCCACTAAGCCCAAGTCAAAGTCAAAGTAGATGAAAATTAGATAATTAGATATTTTGGCGAGGGAACCTCCATACCAATTAGAATGATTCAAGTTACTGTTTTCTTTCCGCGGAGATCCATTTTTTATAAGAGGTCTTTTTATTACAGTAGAATTCTTGTTTTCAATTACATTAGCAGATTCCACTGGGAATGCATTCCAGCCATCAGGGATTTTTTTTTTTTTTTTTGCTTTACTTTTTTATATATATATTTTTTGTAATTTTCGTTGGATTGTTCTTAGTTTTGCTGTACTTAATTTTCAAACCCTTCATGGATAAAAGTTTTGCTATTAGGCTCCCATTATTACATGTCAGTTGTTCCGGTGTGAATGCTCACTAAGCTATCTTTCAGTTAGGAGTATAAAGAAAAAATCCAGCTGACGAAAGGTTATGTAGAATTAAAAAGAAATTAGAAAAGAAAAAAGAGAAATTAGACTGATTACTCGAAGATTAACAGTGATGGAACAAGGTTGTTCATACAAGTTTATGAACTATATTCCAATGGTGATTATTATTTTAAACCATTGTGTTGCAGAAATGAACTTTAATTTGACGTAAATTGCACTGGGGAACACAAAATTTCCTCCACCACGAGTTGATTTTCGTGCGGAGTATAGGAAATTGCAAGATCTTGTTTCATAAAAAATAAAAATAAATAGTTGGGTGGTAAAGATAATACTCTCCGTGTGAGGAGGTCGCAAGTTCGAAAATAAAAAAGAAATAATTTTTTGTGAATATTAAATAGTTGGAAGCTAATAACAGTACCCGCACCATAACTACTATAACTACCATAACTATCGGGGGATCGCAAAAATTCCAGCACATAATTTTTTTCTAAAGTATTAATACATGCAACGAAATATTTATACCTGTGCACAAAAGTATTTATACCTGCGAGGTGAACAATTTTTACGTAAATAATTATCTTCCCAACTAAATCTTCCAAACGTACCCGCACCATAAATACCTATAGGGACCACATAAACTACATGAGGAGACCATACACGTTTTTAGAAATGGATTTTTTTTCTTCGTTCAATCTCGTCCATATTTATTTTTGTGAGGAATTTTGCTAATCTAAACCACGAACGTTTTCTACGCAATTTTTTCTTTCAAATGAGATCCATGATGACGTACTTTTGGACTCATCGCCACACAAGTATTTATACCTCAGCGTGCAAGTATTTATTCCTATACTTGCAAGTATTTTTTACATATGACACTAGATGACGTCTGAAAATATTAATATAAAAAATTGCAAGTATTTATACCTATGTGGTCAACTATTTTTGTTAGAGGAAGGTTGACGCGGAGACGATTGGGTAAGGTTGATGCGGTGATACTGGGTCCCCACTACTTAATTAGAGGAAAGTTGACGCAGGACGATTGGAAGACTGAAAAATAGATGATCATAACAAGTTACGCATCAAAGTATTAATATCTTATCTTTCAAGTGTTAATATCTTATCTTCCAAGTATTTATATCTATGAAAGTTAACGCGAGAACGAATGCGGAAACTGAGAAAGAGAGATCATAGATGAAGAGTGTTGCAGGGATTTTAAAATAATAATTAGTGAGGACAATATAATATCTTTTTAGAATAATAATTAGTAGGGACCATATAATTAGTGGGGACCATAGTACATAATTTCTCTAAATGAGGTACGGAAATTTTGAGAATACAGAAATGAGAGTACTCAAATAATTATTCTAAATAGTTGGGTGGCTTGACCTCCAACTATTTACTTAAAAAAAGAAATAAGCTTGCTGGGAGCTTGTCCCTCATTCCCCTCCCTACTCCCAAATTCTAACTCCAAGGTAAAAGGGAACCAACAAAGTATTTGCTAACCTACTATAAATTGGAAACCTATTAAGTGTTCTCTTCTCTCTCTCTTCTTTTGAGTGCTAATACAACGCTTTCTGCCTTTACCTTCTATATCACCTACCAATCTACCATCTGACTTTGGATTCTCACATAAAATTGGACTTCACCCATTCAAAGATGGTAGATGAAATGAAAAGGGCAAGGGAGGAATAGCAAGAGGCATCGTATATTTTTTGTTCTAACTGTTCACTTTTGTCTCGTGGTCAATGCACAGTAGTGCACACAGTAAATGATCAATATTAAAGTACTTGGATTCAAAATTAATCTTATAGACTCTTCTTAGTGAATTCAGTTTAATTTGATGGATTTGACAAGATCAGATCCATAACAAAAAATTTAATTTAGAACATTTAGGAGACCCATTGGATTCTTATGCTTGTTTTTGAGTGAAAGCGGGGTGCGTCCGATGAGCATCAGACTCAAATCGGTCCGATGCTTGCTCAGAATCGTCTAATTCACTTCATGATTCGTGCGGATTAAGGGAACATAAAACATGAAGCGAATCAGATGTTTCCGAGCAAGTATCAGACCAAATAGTCTGATGCTCCATCGGACGGAATCAATATCCTTTGCATTAACTCAGAATTTTAGTTAATGCTTCTCGATTGTCCAATCAGGATCTGGCCAATCCGGTCTAAGGTGTAACGCATGGGACCTCTTTAATATTTGTGCCAACACGAATCTGAGTTAATGCAGACAAGTATGAACACACGGGCAGTCGGGCACATCGAGTGTGCCCAATCTTATCAATAGTTAAGAGATGCATGTGGACAGGCCCATGAAACATAAAAGCCTCATGCAATGCCTGACCTCAAATTTCTCCAGATAATGTTGGTAGTTGGGCTTTATTTAAATTTCGACCTCATGCTTGCCTCTTTGGATCCGCCCACTGCAGCATACGTACAATATTATGTAACTAGTTAAACTTGAAATGGACCCGGAATCACATGGAAATACGGATTGATCCGTTAAAGCAATCGAAATGACCATCGCGGACATGACAGGCTGCTTTCTCTGTCAATGTTCTCTCTTTTTTTAATCCATATCTTCGCCAGTTTTGAAGGATTTTTTTTAAAAACAGTAATTAAAATAATAAAAGTTAAAGAAACGACATGATTGCGGAGTTTGTTATAAAAACAGCAAAAACCGAATAGGCTATTCGGTTAAGGAGTTTTTTTTTGCTTCACCGAATAGCCTATTCGGTTAAACCGAATTTTCACAAAAACAAACACCCGGAGTATGTGATCTTTCGTGTAACACCCCTAAACCGAATAGGCTATTCGGTTTAGGTTTTTTTTTTTTTTTTTTTAACACCAAGAAGAGCAAAATAAAGAAATCTAAGACTGAAAATTTGATTTAAATTATTTGTTAGATTACTTCTTTTGATTTATAATTAGCAAAAAAATAAAAAAAACACTAAATAGAAATTATGTTGAATTACACTATATTACAATAAATTATGTTGAATTACACTAAATTACGCTAAATTACAATAACTCCGCTAATTATGCTGAAATACCGAAAATTACGCTAAAGTAGATCGATTCTGTGTCATCTTTCATGAATCATAAAAAATAGTAAAAAAATTCTGAAAATAGTAAAAACTGGTATTCTACAAGTTCATTATGTAACTAATTTACTGAGCTACTTGGATTGAATAATAGAAACGAAAATCTTAATCGGAAACTTCAACTCAAGTTTTGAGGCTCTTCCCTTAGTTTTTTGGCGATTCTGAATTTTGGAATCCGGCATCGCAGGCACGGATGCATGCGCATTTTCGCAAGCTTTCCGAAAAGTGGTCATTTGCTGAAATCGGACACTCGAGCGCCGTTTTATAACCGTTTGAAGTTTCGCCGTCGTTTTTCGCCTTTTCAGTGAAGATATCGTCCCTATTCATATGTAATTTAGCGTAATTAACCGTATTTTAGCGTAATGTAATGTAATTTAGTGTAATTTAACTTAATATAGTGTAATTCAACATAATTTAACTTAATTAGTATAAATATGCTAATTATATATCAAAAGAAGTCAAATAATTTAAATAAAACATTCAAATTTTCAGTATTAGATTTCTTTATTTTCAGTCAAATAATCTTAGTCTCTCTAAAAAACAAAAAAACAAAAAACCTAAACCGAATAGGCATTTCGGTTAAGCCCAAAAAAACACCAAACCGAATAGCCTATTCAGTTAAGCTCTAATACGGATCTTCTGTAGCCATGTTCTCACAACCCCTGTTAAAACCGACTGCTTAACCGAATAGCCTATTCGGTGAAGTAAAAAAAAACTTAACCGAATAGCTTATTCGGTTTTTGCTGTTTTTATAACAAACTCCGCAATCATGTCGTTTCTTTAACTTTTATTATTTTAATTACTGTTTTTAAAAAAAATCCAGTTTTGAATGTCTACACGAAAAAGAAAGAACAAGAGTACTGGACCACATCACTATTCTTACGAGTATAAGCACCAGAAAATCTAAAAAAATCAAGTCAATACCGAAGTATAAATGATTAAAATGGCCACACTATTAATTTTGAAAATGACACACCACATTATTGAACTTAACTTTCTGCTTGTTACTTATTCTAATTACAATTTCTAATCAGCTAAAAATACATTTTCCTAAATCACAAAAGTCACAAATTCTAAATCACACTAGTTCTTCCTATCAGAGCAAATTTGAGGCAGTCATTGGTATGACGAGATCCAATAAAGTGCAGCTCCTGATTAAAACAGTGATTCCAATAATGCATAGGTCTCTGAATCACCTTAAACACTATACAGCAGGGATATTCGAACATTACAGCTGACACTATGCCACAGTAAGTTTAACTATCAACAATTTCAAGCAAAATAAAAGTAAAAAAAGATAAGTAACCTGTTAAATTTACATTTGTGGGTGGTTCATCATGGGTTCTAGAACCTTCAAAACATCACTTGCAAGATCAGGCCTTGCTTTTCTCCTAATTTCACAACACCTCAACCCCAAATCTGCAATCTTAGTAGCCACCTCAACCGGCCACGCTCCAGCTGACTTATCCAATACATTTTCTAACTTCCCTTGTTTCACTGCTTTCTGTACTTCATTTATAATGCCAAAAGTGGGCCGCCCTGTTAAAATGCGAAGGAGAACTATGCCAAAGGAGTAAACGTCAGAGGATGGCCTCAGCTCCCCAGATGCAAGGAACTCCGGGTCCATGTAGACAAATGTTCCCATGTCACCACTGCACCGAGTTAAAATTGTGCTTTCATCTACCTCGAGAAGCCGGCAGAGACCTGAGTTAATCCTAGTTTAGAGTAATTGTTTAAAATTTAAATTGATAGAAATACAGTTCTTTATCAGCCTAAGTTTTTAAACATAATATCAGTAATCAAGTTCTCGCAGCACAATACCACCAGGCCCGTTATCAACTTATAACCTCCCATAATGTTTTTGCACATAATAAATACCAAAAATGAGGCTGAGGGTTACTAACATAACAAAAAGTGTGTTCCAGAATTATCTCAAGTTTTATGAGCAATGGATCAGTTGTCACATCATCAATACATCCCCATTCAGACTTTCACATGCAACTGCAATAAATTCTAGAGCAAATTGCTACATAACAAGTCAAATATTATAATTGCAATATAAAGAAACAATTGCTGGTGCGAGTTGATATGAGATACCAAAATCGCCAAGTCGGCTAACAAATTTAGAGTCCAGAAGGATGTTGGATGGCTTGAGGTCACCATGAATGAGGGAAACCGGCTCATCAGTGGAGTGGAGGAATATGAGTGCGGAGCATACCTCCGCTGCAATCCTTGTGCGGGCCTGCCATGTCAGAGGTGATGCGCCACCCTTGCAAGACAGCCGATCTTCTAAGCTCCCGTTGGGGAGGAACTCATACACAAGTGCCCAAGTTTCGGGGCATGCACCGATTAGGGTTACAAGGTTGGGATGTCTCACTTTACTCAGCACACTCATCTGTTAATTTTCATAGCAAAAGGCACACCATTTAAGATGACATATTGGTTTGATAATATAAAATGATTTTAATTTTACATACTACACCTCCTTGTGTGCATCAGATGGGTGTTACTTCAATATGAAAAATGTCAGCTGTAAAATACAAATCTAGTAAATTTTTTTTATGACTTATAGAAATAAACGACCCACTTGACCACTTACTTCCTTGAAGAACTCATCTTTTCCCTGCATACCCCATGGATTCAAAATCTTTATAGCCACAGTTGAGTCATGAAGGAACCCTTTGTACACACTCCCATACCCACCCTCTCCAATCTTCAACGAATCATCAAAGCCATTTGTGGCTTCCTTCAATTCCTCATATGTAAACTCACAAAACTTCTTGTTCTCGTACCTGGCACTCTCCAGATCCTGCACCCTCTTTCTCAGTAAATTTGCCTCTTTAACTGCACAAACTCTCTCCTGTTGTAGCTTTTCACTGTCTTCCTCTAGTTGCAAGATGAGGCCATGTGCCTCACTGAGCTTCTCCTGGAAATCTTCCACCATGTGTTTCAATTTCACAACCTCAACCTCCAAGACATCTCTCTGTTTGACAGCCCTGCAGAGATCTTGTGATATCTCATCTCTCTGTCTTTTTATTTCCTCTAACTCAGATTCTTCATGATACCACCTTCCTCTTGGGTATGGGACATCATCATCTTGAACCTGGCATCGTCAAAGTCATTATTATTGGTGTTGACCAATCAATCACCCTACAAACTTATGTTGTGAGAGTAAGAAGGGTAATTTGTTGTCTTATATTTTAACACTTACCTTCATGTATGGTGGTCTGTTTACAGTCTCATTACGTGCAAGATCATTAGTAAGAGGGAAATAGTTTTATAATCAGGGCCAGATGTTTTGATACCATGTTAACCAACCAATTGCTCTAAAAAACTAAGCTGTCAGAATAGGTGGTCATTTGGTCTTTGTATTCTTAACATGTGATTTTTAAACCCAAACAATAAAAAAGACTGCTTGAATCAACACCCTACTGACCCCATTGTAAGGAGATGCAGCTGATGAAGTAGAAGTTGCCCCAACTGGACTAAATAGTGGGGTCGGTGGAGCCATTCTCTGGGATTGAATAGCCATTGTTGCTTGGCCTACTGACATCTGAGGTGCATCTACAATTGGCACTGTTGAGGTGATTTGACAATGTTCCCTATTGACATGGTTATCAAAACAACTTGATGAAATTAGTTGTGCCATTGGCATTATTGTAATTCTACAAGGAAAGTATTTAACAAAGGATTGCAATATTTTAGAGTAGTGTACCAAACCTCATCAGTGATGCTGTATGGATGTGGTAAAATTTTAAGAGTTAATAATTTTCTTACTTTTATAAATTCTATTAGAACATAATAATTGCAACTGAGCAATTAAGAAACAGGAAGGAAAAACACATTAGCTAGTTAGTTATCACAAGGATAGGAGACATACCTAATGCAAATCAAATTTCCACTAGAAATGAACCATATCTTGCATGATGGGTTTGCTTGCTCATTCACAGCAAGTGCTTTCTTTGAAGTAGGAGCTTTCATTTTCCTAAAAATAATTTCAATACCACAAATGTCAGATATGTACACCAATATTCACTCAAGTTAACAGTTCTGATACCTCTTGCAAACTCAAATAAACAAATATTACCGAACATTTAATTTCTACCTTTTTTTGGGGGAGAACTGCAATGATGAATTTATCCTGACAGAAAACTGGCTTCTTTAAAGATTATTGACGTAAGTAAATCTTACTTCTTTTAAAGATTTAAATAAATCTTCAACTTGATAGCTACATTCATTTGTTTTAAATGGAACCATTTAATATTTTTATGTTCTCCTAAGTTTCTAATACGACTTAAAATTGAACTACATATTGTTTTCTAATCTTTTACAAAATCAGTATTAGTTTTTCTCTTTTCTCTCAGTAGCTAACTATGAATAAGTAATTTAATTGTTTCATGCATCAAGGTTATACATAATTGATAAATAATTTTTGGGACGTGGGTTTGTTGCCATAACTAAGCAAGTTCTAGGATGACGATTTGTACATTTCTAAAGTTAAGTTAAACAAATCAGTGACTGCCTAGTGCCAAAAAGAAGAAAAGAATATAAATGCTTAAAGGATCATACACACTTTGAATAATACTTTTCAGCTGCTGCTCCCATGACAAGCTCAGTAACTCTGTGCTGAGAAATGAGAGATACCAGCCCTTCGACAATATCATCACTCTCAGTTACTAGTATCTGAGCTTTTATCTATTATGATATATCAACAATTAGACCTGCTATATAAAGATCTATGAAAACAAATAATCATCATCTCTGCTCCATTTACAAATTTGAACCAGCCCAAGACAACCCCCCCCCCCCCCCCCCCCCAAATTAAAAAAAAATTATGTCCCAGTTTTTGGTTTAAACAAGTTCTTATAGATTAAGTTAAAGTCAAAAACAAAATTCAAATAATTGACATATTAAGGGAAAAACGAAGTTAACTGGTTTCAGGTGGGATGAACCAGCAGGTTTCATATCAGTTCATATTTTCAGAACTGAAGCAGTTAACTGGTTGACTTTGTTATTGCTATTGACTAAACTGTCCAGTAATTCTAAGAAGCAGAAAACATTTAATTCAGTTATTTCGAAAGTAACAAAAGAACAAATTATCATGCTAATATGGAATAAAGGGGACCTTCATACGATAGAGCACAGTCAACAAGTTTTTCTTGGTTTTATTCATCTTCTCGGCCTCCATCTGTTGATAAACAGCTCGTGCACTATCATTTAGATTCGCAGATGAAACCATCGCCCCCACTGACATATTTTGAAAAGCAAAACATTATCTGTCATGAAATTAATCCAAAATTATTCAAAAATAATTTGGTAGCTAGTCCTCTCTTGGATACAAGATGTATTTGCAGTCAATGGTACATTGGTGATAGTTAATAAAGATACAGAAAAATAAATAAAAGGAACTTGTGAACAAGTTCAATACCAGTTGACTGTAGTTGTCTAATCAATATGTAAAATAAAACTTGCACTAGAATACAAGAAAGTTTAGATTCAGCCAAAAAGTTCAGCCGGATATATAGGTTAAATAAGGTAGCTAAAATAAGTCCGGTAAGCCTTGCTAAAAGGAAAAACAAAGGGTTAGTATATATATTCATGCTTGATTATAGACTATTGGTCAAAATTAGACTGATTTTGTACAAGCTACTCTCCTAGGCATTCTAACAAGCAACTTATCCGTGTAATAACTACTTAAGTTAGTCTATTCTCTCTCCCAAAATCAGCTAACCCATAGAAGGGCTTAACTAAAGGAACGGGATTATTGAAGAAGAAACAAAATTTCTTTCTCTTTTTGTTAGTAAAACTTCAAAAGAGCACATACTCATATTAAAAGTCTTGGAAGGTCGGTGAACGTGCAACACAGCAATCTTCTTGCTTTTAGGTACAGTTTTCAAAACCCAAGATAAATTAGCTTGCCAATCCTTCACCTGATCTTTACCCATTGCCAAATACACCACTTCCTCCTCCTCCTCTTCGTTCTTGGTCGGATCATCGGGTTTCACCGAGTCGGTTGGATCGGAGGCCCAGCTCGCGATGGAAGGTGACCTTGATCCGCTGCTGTGGCTGCTGTTGCTGAATAGCTGGTACAATCGGGGGGAGACGGGAGCTGAGCTGCCCCTGAAATTCATGTAAGCCATTTTTGTGTGTGAGAGAGAGGGAAATCGAGGTACGATTACCCGCGCGAGATTTTATTTATATATAAACGTTAAACGGTATGAGAAATGCTCTTTTGGATTTGTCAAATTGGATTTTTTGTGGCTGTTATTTGGTAGCATTCTGTGCTTGAAGCTGGTGATAATTATATAGGTGGATTCTGAGGTCACAAATCACAAGTACGAAGTATGCCAGTCTGATGAGGATGTGTTCGAAGAAAATGCTCGTTAATAATTCAATAAGAGTATTTATTCACCTGACTTATTAAATTAATCGTATTTTCTATAAAATCCTTCAATAAAATAAATTATCGTAATATTTCCATGTTTGGATAAACAACCATAACAGTTTTATTTTGTAGATAATAGAATGTAGGAAAAACAAATATGTCCACTATTGCCCTCTTTGGACATTTTTAAGTTATTATAATAGTTCACTGTGCTATTCATAACTAATTATATGTTAAGCAAAATTAGTTAATGATTAAATGGCGTCCATAATATAGCAACTTAAAATTATAACGTTAAAATAATACTAAGTAAGAAAATTATTTTGTTAACAACAAATAGCTATATGTTTATAGGTAATGCATATTTGTTAATCAAACATAATTATATGTTAATCAAAATGTTATATATTTGTTAAAATCGTAAAAGTTTTTTTTTTTTTAAAACTTTGGCACTGTCAAGTATAAAATCGTAAAAGTTGTTTTTGACGAATCTGACATGTAGCAAACCTGAATTATTTTGTTATCACGATTATCTTTACCTAGGTTCAATGATGATCAAGTATGTGAAGTTCGTACAAAAAAAGAATCATTTTTTTAATTGCACTTTTTACAATTTTTTTTCAAATTATAAACAGTATGTTTGACAAATATAGTCCTCCAATTAACAATTAATTAGCTACTTATTTTTTATATTTAATTAAATATAAATAACAATTAACTGGCTGTAATGAATAAATAAAAATATTAAGAGGCGGACAGAGCTTGAATTAATGTCCACCCATGTGAAGTCCATAATATAATATAGACATTTATATAAAGTCAAACTAGATGGACATTGAAAACGAAATATAGCTTTAACTTATATTTCCACAGAAGATCAGTGGCCTTTATTTTTCAAAGGTATATTCGGTTGCTCTCTCCAATTTGGGAACTTGGGCATTTGAAAAGTTCGCCTACTATTCTTATTTAGAATATATCTAATTCTAAAGAAATATTTGTTAGGCCTTTCTCTAAAAAAACAAGGCAATCCAGCACGAACCAATCTATTAAGAAACAAGTTGCATTCAGGAGTTGTTTTTAGTACAATAATTCTTCTCACATGCACGTAAAATCATGAAATAATACACAAAATATTTCCATCCAACAAATGCTGATTGTAAAATGCTGGTTCGTAATATCTACGAGGGTTTTTATTTGAATTTCGAACTTAATATTGCATATAGAGCTAGTAACATGATGATTGTATATAATTTTGAATAATTATAATCATGAAATATCCAAGACGATCGATGTTGGATGAATTAATATTCCATTTTTGACATGGCAACAACGTAAAATTGCAGTTAGAAATTGAGTAGCCGCAACTTCACGTTGTGTCCACCAACTTTATTATTTTTACATCAATTTTGACCATTTCAAATGTCTTACTTGATTTTGATTGGCCAAAAAAATGTGGGGCCCACAATTTTCACCTTGTTGTCACTAGGAGAAAAGAAAGTTGGTGGACGTAACATGAAATTACGGCCACTCAATTTTTAACCACAAGTTTACGTTGCAGCCGTGGCAAAAATGAAATTCTAATTAAATCGTGATTTTTTTTTTCGAATGGTAAAAATAAAAATTTCGGCAAACCTCACAGAGATAAATGGTGACTTGATGTCATGCAGGCTCTCCACCCTCAATAAATTAAACAAGCTACCATATATATTAGACCCAAATTAATCATTCAACTTCAAAATGCATGCATACGATACATTCTCTACAGCATATAATAGGATACTTCCATCTTTAATGTTTCAAACTGTCTTTCAGATCACAGCTATAACTCTTAATTAATTAATGATCATATCGGCACTCCACAAGTGGGAGATATTTAAATAATTTAGATAAAACTCAAACTTTGAAGTTTGAATTCTTTAATAGTATGGGATTATATCTTCAAACCTTTCTCCCGAAACAGAGACAACTTGGCCTTCGTACTTTGTCTATACGCGCTTGAAGCAACGGAGGTTCTTAATACCACAATTTTTTTTTCAACGATATATAACTTCAAAGGAAAAAAACAAATACATTTAGCGGAGCAATGCATTGAATCCACCCTTTTTTTTTTTTTTTTCTCTTTTGACTTTGCTTCTAAAAAGAATGTTGCATTCAGTATATTCGATAATAATAAATATTGTTATTGCAAAGTAGTGCTATGCCACTACGTACGGCACTGCAGCAAAATCATCTGGCTATTCGTACTATTTCAAATAACAGTGAATAAAAATATATTTTTTTTGTATTGATTGAGTTGTATCATTTACACAAATTACAGGTGCTTATAAAGGCTAACTAGCCGTTACCATTTCCTAATATACAAATAGACGTTAACAATACTAAATATTACTTAATTACAATTTGATTTGCATCAGTTGGAATTTCCTAATATTTTGGGTCACTTATGTAAGGTTGAGAGCTGTTAGGAATCCTAATTGGATTGGGTTTGATCTTGATTGGATTTTATATCTTCAAACACGTACTCTACTGCGCCAAAAGCATATAGATTAGACTAACTTAGGGTGCTATTATCTGAACCGTCCATTTCAAAGCTGACCGGCTCATCAATCATACAATTCGGATGGCGATCATTTCAATCAGATACATGATATAATCCCAACTTCATATATTAGAAGACAGTTGGACATTAGGCAAAATCAGGAGCAGTGTATTTTAAAGGGTGCTCAATCATCTTAACGATTTTAAAACTATATTGAAATTTAATTGAATTTTTATTTTATTTTTATTTTAAATTTCTATATATATAGTTTTAACTTCTTTTTTTTGAGGAAAAATAGAGGTCAAGGCCCCTATTTAATTTCATTGAAACTGTTACAAGAGTGTTGTAACTGGGAGTACAAAGAGAAAGTTTAAACTCAGGAGTGCTGAGTTAGGGGAAAAAAAAAAAAAAAACTGGAAGAAAATAAAATGAAAATGAAAAGCAGGGAAACATTGTCACAAGTCAAATTAAATTACAGGTAAGCTGAAAAAAGACTTCCTCCGTTATCAGGTCTGGGACTACGTCGTCATGTATCGTTAACGGATCCTGTTGCAGTATCGGGTACCGGTACCAGTGCCCATTAAAGTGCAGCCAATTTACCAGTATCCAGTGTGCCTCGTACCAGTGGCACTGTACGTCTTATTGACAGTGCTGGTACACTTTGTTCAGCTCGTGCCCATATCGCCCCCTCTCCCCCTTTTGTTCTGGCAGCAGTGGTGCCCCTCCCTTGCTTGCGGAATAATGATTTACTCCCCAGTCTGGTACCGCTCCCGTTTGTCATAGAATTGAAATTGCCATTCAATTTCCGCAAGTAGATCGTGTGCTGTTTTGGTTGAGTCGGTGAAACAGCGGGCACATCGCTCTCTCCATAATATAGTTTTAACTTCTTGTAAGTATCAAATGTTTGTTTGTAGTCTATTGGTTAAAGTTTTTCGTTGTGATTGTGAAAGACATGAGTTCAAATTCTACATTAATATACTTTTTTTCATTTTATGTTTTAGTCTCATCTATCTAAATTTTTTAGTTTACAAAATAGCTTGATTACATCATTTCAATCGGAAAGCAGGTGAATAATCTTCAGCATAGATAGTAGGGGTGTTAATGATACTCTTTTAATTGTTTACCTGACTAGTACCGTATTTGATAAGGTATGTAAGAGTAAAATTTTCTTTTCGTTAGTTTATCGGATATGGGTATGGATAAGGATATTTTTTATATTAGCTAAATGGATAAGAGTACATGTAAAGACTATTTCATACTTGTTACCCTATATGATAATTATATAAAATAAAATTATATGATGATGTTTGAGCAATAATTAGTGATGTATTTTTTTTATTTAGTGTATGTTTTTGTTATAAGAAAAATATAATTTTTTTTTTGTATGTCTTGTTATCTAGTTAAATAATTGAATTTTCGAAGATATATTCGTGTTTATGAATACTCTTGTTTTATAAAAAAAATTTAGTTGGAATTGATTGCATATTTTTATTTTTTATTTTTTATTAGTAGTGTGACCGCATATGTAGAGTGGGAAAAATGGCACGGCGGAGTTGATTCCGTCACGAAACGGCACAGTTACGGCATATAACGGCACGGCATGCGTGCCGGATACGTGCCTTAACTCGCGTGTCCTGTGTCATAACCATTCGTGTGCCGTGACCTTCTTTAGAAAATTTGGCACTGCACGACACGTCACGCGAAAGATCTAATCACAGCATGGCACGGCACATGGTCACGCAAGTCACGTGTAATTAGGAACGTTAGATCTTGATCAAATGGTGAATCTTGAATAAACTAACCTAAATTATGATCAAATGGTCACGTGAATCACGCGAGTCACGTTTGAGCACAACGTAACTCGCGTGGTGTGACCATTCGTGTGCCGTGACCACCCCTTGACATTTTTGTCACGGCACGGCATGACACGTGAAATTAACTTTGTCTATATCACTTCATACACTAGCAGGTAGAACAACTTAAGGCTCCAAAATTACCAACTCCGAGCTCCTAGTGATTCCAATCCTTGCATGTTGTTTTAATTTCACAATATATGCTCATCCTTGTATGTTGTTCTAATTATTGAGTGAGAAACCATGAGTTTAGTTATATTGGTCAAATATTAAGTAATTTTCAGAAAATAATAGTAAAAAAGAACAAACATTATGTCTATACCAGTAAAGGTTAACGCAGATAAGAGAAAATCCCATGACGGTTCAGCTAAATAGTAAACCTAAGTATAAATTTGTTTGATTATACCTTGTTGTGATCAGAAGACTTGCCATGACCAAAAAAATTGTTTGCTTATCAATTATCATCCTCAGTTTAACTATACTTTCAATTAACTATTCACAAAGTCAATAAGTTGTCATGATTTTCAAATGACATAAGGTGAAACAAAGTCAATAAACATGATGTCATGACCTGTTATAACTGGGCTATGGACAGAAGGTGAAACAAAAAGGCATTAGATTTTGTTGATGTCATCATTTCGCAAGGGTAGGAGCATATTGTTGAGACCTGTAGCACTCTTATTGATCAGCAGTACAAGAAAGGTGAAAGTGAAAAGGCATTGGGTTTTCTACATGAGATGATTTGAAAAAAAGTGTGAACTTAAAATCGTAACATATAACACTTATATTCATAGGCCATGCAAGAACAATGAAACTTTGAATGAATTTTACAGAGTTTGTCCAAGAAAATTGAAACTGGTAAGGCATTGGATTTTTTTTAGATGAGACGATTTCTAAAGAAAGTGACCCTAATGCCGTGATGTATAGGACTCTTATACATGGCTTGTGAAATAAAGGCGAAATTAACAAGGCGAAACAAAGGCTAACGAAGAGGAACCGGAGGAGAGAGGGGAACGGACTCTGCTGCTCTTTTGAGAGAATTGCAGGGTTTTGCTCTTCCGATCTCAATCATTCAAAATTGTTGAGATCTGAAAAAGTTATTTATCGAGATACGTGAATAAAAAATTCTGAATGGTTGAGATCGGAAGAACAAGACCCTGCTCTTCTCTCGGAAGAGCAGCAGAGTCGGAGAGAGGAGAGAGAAGAGAGAAAACAGGATAGAAAGGCGGAGAAAGGGTTGAAGAGGAAGGCGGATTGAAAGAAGAAAGGCGGCCAGGAAGCAGACGTGTCAATAGCGCGGAGAAGAGCAACGCATGATACCGTCGGATCTGAATCGTACGGATCGTAAGAAAAGCGTAACAATTTTAACAAAATTGGCATGTACAAGTGCATTTGGTCAAATGACAATCACGCAAGAAAAGCGTAACAATGTTGACGAAATGCACTTGTACAGATATTTAGTATAGTACAAAAGATGTACAAAACTTCGATTAAAATTAATTACATAAATTAGGAAATACAAAAAGCACTTAAATTTGCAGGAAAACCCTTCAGTCTTAAAAAAATCTAAGTTGGTTCTATCCCAAGCACAGTGGAATCTTCATGCCCTGTACCATTTCAACTTCTTACATCGAGCTTTCTATTGCTTTCCTGCAGACTGCTCTCATCCTGCAATGCAATTACAAATAAATAGGAAAAAGAGATTTTAAGTGTCAAAGATCAATAATAAAACAAAACAGATCTAACAAACTGCATGCATGACATATGACACAAAAGCAAAACATTCAGTAAACAAGGGTATGAAGCTAAAGTAAGAACTTAGTCATACGCAGTAAAAATGAATTTTGTGTGGTTTGTCAGATAAAACATTGATAAGTGACAACAGTAAAGAAAGGGATAAAAGAGAAGAAATTTGTTTGTATCTGCAAGGAGGAAAGAATGTCAGCTAACAGTTTCCTCCAGTATTTTGTCGGTGCTAAAATTTATAAGTATTTCAGGTTTATTGTAAAAGAAGTGAGGAATGGAGCAATAGATGTCAAAAAGAAAAAGAAAAATAGAAGAGCAAGGAGAAATGGAAGCAGTATTGTATTTTCATTCATGTTGATTTTTGGGTTTTATGGTGTGAGAAAATTTGGGTTTGATTTAAGGAAATTAACAATTAATAAACAGTTAGGCCTTTCTAAGCACCTCTCTCAAAGTTTTATAGGGGTTCAATGCCTCAATGTCTGCAAGCACCAAAAAGAACTCAAACAAAGGTATGTGTTGTAGTTATCTGATGTGTTCTTTGGTGGTTGTTTGGTTGGTCCAAAATTGCAAGTACCACTAGCATGGGCTTGGGATTGGCTGGAACCGGTTTAGCAACCTTTCTTATTTCTGCTTTCTTTCTTTATGATTTAAATGATACATGTTGTGAACTGCTAAACATTCTTGTTAGTGGGAGTTCATGGTCAATTCTTATTTCTTAGAAAAGACAACAAATAAAATTAAACAAATTTAAGAATACAATGCACCTTTTATAAAATCACCTAATTTGGGGGGATTTATCATGGGTTCCAGAACCTGCCAAGCATCGGTTGCAAGATCTGGTCGCAATTCTCTCTTAACTTCACAACACTCCATCCCCAAAGCTGCAATTTGATTGGCCACCTCAGCTGGCCACTCTCCAGCTGACTTATCCAATATCTCTTCCAAATTCCCTTTTACAACTGCCTTCTGCACCTCATTTAATATGCCCATAGGAGGTCGTCCAGTTAAAAGGCGAAGGAGCACGATCCCAAAGGAGTACACGTCAGAACACGGCTGCAGTTCACCTGAAGAAAAGAACTCCGGGTCCATGTAGACAAATGACCCCATGGGACCACTACATCGGGACAGGATATTGGTAGGATTTGCCTCAAGGACATGCCATATACCTGTGTCAACCCAAGATTAGTATATATGCTAGAACCTTTATAGATTAAAATTAATTGAGAAGGCAAAAGTAGTCCAAAAAATAACTTGTCAAAAGAAAGTTTTGTGAGATTGGATATCAGAAGTCTTACTCCCATATACGATGCTAACCAACAAATTTCAAACTCCCTAGAGGTGGATTTACTATTTTCTACTGTTCTTAGCAGTCATCTTGTTGCAATAACAGACAATAAACTTATATTAGATGCATTCAATACCATAATCACCAAGACGACAAACAAAATTGGAGTCGAGAAGAATATTAGATGGCTTGAGGTCACCGTGAATCACTGGATTCTGCTTGTTATCGGTGGCGTGGAGGAAGATTAATGCAGAGCATATCTCAGCTGCAATCCGAACACGGGCCCGCCATGTAAGAGGAGGCATCTTATCCTTGCATGACAAGCAGTCTTCTAAACTTCCATTCTCAAGGAACTCATACACCACAGCCCAAGCTTCGGGGCATGCTCCAATTATGCTTGAAATGTTTAGGTGCTTCAATTTGCTTAGAGCATCCATCTGTAAAGTATTTTCATGCAAGTTAACTACTATGAAACAGAATAATTTAATAATCATAACCCAATACTTTTAGCGTGCGTGCAAATTAACAAAATTTTCTTATCCTCATAACTAGAACTCAATTTGTTTCCTTTTAGGGGAACACCAGAATTTATGATTATTAAATTTTCCGGTCCAGAACTAGGTCCAGCATTTCTTTAACTTCTCCTTCTCACTCAATTCAATTGCTTTTAATAAGATCATACAAATTTGAGACTAAATGTCTAAAGCTGTTCGGCTATAAACTTCAAATTTCTGCTTAAGAAAAAATAGAAGGCAAACTAGATGTAGAGGCAAAGTTGTCAACATTAAATATTAAGAATCATACCTTACTTTTTAGTAAATAAACATTCAAAAATCAGAATACCTCCTGGTAAAATTCATCTTTCCCGCGCATGCCTTGGTGATTCAACAACTTTATAGCCACAGACGTCCCACCAAGTGACCCCTTAAACACACTCCCATACCCTCCTTCTCCAATCTTGAACGAATTATCAAAACCATTTGTAGCATCCTGCAATTCCTCATAAGAGAACTCACAAAACTTCGCCTTACTAAGCTCTGCACGCTCCAGCTCCCACACCCGTTCTCTCATCAGATTCAACTCCTTCACAGCACATCCTCTCTCCTGTTGCAGCTCCTCGACCTCTCTCTCTAGTGAGAATACAAGGCAGTGGGCTTCAGAGAGCTTAGTTTGGAGATCCTTAACCATGTGTTTGGAATTTGCAAGTGTGTCTTCCAAAGCATCTCTATGTCCTTCAACCCGGTGAAGCTCATCTAAGATGTCATCAAAATTGGTTGCGTCTTGAGGCCATCTTCCCTTTGGGTATGACATGCCATCATCTTTTCCCTGTATCAGTCAGGGGCAGAAAATGAATGTTATAATTTCTGTTTCTTTAATATGTCAAAAGTACGGAGGCTACAGAAAAAAAAATTGCTTTTAATATTTATGTGCTTAACAATAATAAAATAGTGTTAGTTTGCTTGTTTTATTTCTGCTGCAAGGTCTTTGCTTATCTTACATGTGGTATACAATGAACAATTAATGTGTGCTGGCTGGTGGTTAAAATAGAAGGCTAGTATGTTCTTCATTTAAAATAAACTAAATGTGCTAGTTTTTTAGTCTAAAGCTATCATCTGCCTTTCTGCCATCTCTATCTATTTGCAAAAATCGCATAGTTAATTATATATCTGAATTTTCCACCAGGCTCCTAGTTTTGAAAATACTCTCCTAGGCTTGTAATTTCTCGCTAATTTATCCAAATAGGGATGATTTTTCTTTTTATTTTTAATTTTTCAATACATATGAATGAACATAAGACCGCCTTACCGCAAGTGGATTAAGATTTTCAAGCAACTAGTTGTTAAAAACCAGTGTAAAGATTGACATATTAATAGGTTGTGGGAAATAACCTGATGGGTTTTATGACCTTCTCGGTAATAATTCCTGCCTTGGTCACCAGTGCCAGGCCCTGATTTTCTGCCAGACACCTGATAAGGCTCCTCACCACTAAAATTTCTATTCTTTGGTTTTTCATTCCATAAGTCCACAACAACACTGCCTGTACTTGACACCCTGCTGACTTCATTATATGGTGATGTGGATCCTGACGTGACTGTCGCATCAAGATGGTCAGATCTTGACCCTCGGTACCGATCATGTAAGGGGCTAGAGAGAGGAGAGGCTGATTGAACTGAACCATGTGAAGGCATTCTATCAGATTGACTCCCATTGGGGGTTTGGCCATTAGACTTCTGGGAGCCGGTTGCTGTAGGGCCACTTGGAGCCGGTTCCCTGTTGAGATAGCAATCAAAATCTTAGATTTCAGGAAAATAAGATAAATAAAAGTAAGTGCAATGAATCCATTATAACTCTATAGACACATTAACATAAGAGGACCCGTCACTTGGACAACCAATATTTTAACAATCTTGATAATCTAACATGAACTGTTGGATTCAAGAATTAAAGGACAGTCCAGATTTAAAGCTTATTGGCATGCCTGTGAGTGGTTTTGTTTCCATCTTCCTTCTTCTTCTTTGTTCAAATTCCCAAAACAAGTAACAGCCCACCATGCTTCTCTTCACCTTCATTTTATTCTCCACATCCAAGCTACTCCTCTTTATTGACTCATCAAATCTATTTTCAATACTAAATGTGTAGTTTGTCTCCACCATAGTCTTTCTGTCCACCACTTATCCAGCATCAATACTTCTTCCTTAGAAATTTACCATGTCCCTAGGGGGGGCGGATGGTAGTGAGGGAAAAAGGGGGCTACCCCCCCTATAAATTGAAATTTTGTCCATTATTTTTTTCAATATTTGCATGCATCAACACTTTTCAGCATTCCTTATAAAATACATTTTGTGATTTGATTCAGTGGACTGTATTAGATTGTCAAGGTTGTCAAAATGGACTTTTAAACCCATGTTTTGGCAGTAAAATCCTGGTGCTAGCGACCAATTCTGGTAAGTTTGTCAATGTTATCTTACCACATTTTTATCTGTAAGCCTCAGTAAAGCTATTAAGAAATAAATTGAAAAATGGACTACTTGGGCTGGCATTTATACAAGTATCTAAAAAGAATAAAAAAAATGTAGTTGGCATACCTAGTGCAAATCAACTTTCCATTACAGATAAACCAGATTTTGCATGCTGGATCAGCTCGAGCTTTTACAGTCAGAGCTGTTGGTGAAACAGGAGCCTTCATAGTTCTGAGTAGATTTTAATTTTCCATAAGTCAGATATCTTTAAAACACAATTTACTGAATGAAGTCATGCTTTCATTTCCTTTTTGACCCAATAAGGGGCAGGTTAGGGGTTTCAGAGGAAGGTGGGGTTCTGTTATTTAGCCAAAATAATTTCTGACAAACATTTTATGGTTATAGTAAATAGTATGTACTTTGAATAGGTATTGTCTGCGCCAGCACCCATAACAAGCTCAGTGATACTGTGCTTGGTGATGACCGAAAGCAACCCTTCAGCAATGTCATCACTCTCAATTATAAGTTTCTCGGGCTTCATCTGGTATAAAATGAGAAAAAGTTCTAGAAATATCAAAATAAAAAAATGCTGACAAATTTTTTGGATCTGATACTCCACATTGATATTTATGGGACCTTTACCTGGTGGAAATGAGCAGAATTTTGATTTTGTTTGTCAAGCATTGTTCTGCTTTGTTTATCTTTATTTTCGTTTCCTGTTTGATTTAACTTCCAAGTGTACTTTTTACTCAAAAAAAACTTCCATGTCTACTCTGTTAATAGATACACTATCTCAAGTAGGTCTGAAACCAATATAGCTTTACCTCTCACCATAACATATTTAGTGACTAACTGGTGAAATTCGATGACAGTACAAACTAGCATGTCAGCACTATTTCTATTGGATGTTTATAACAATAAACCTAAAATATTCCTATTGGATGTTGATAACGATAAACCTAAATATCCTATTGGATGTTGATAACGATAAACCTTAAATATTCCTATTGGATGTTGATAACAATAAACCTGAAATATTCCTATTGGATGTTGATAACAATAAACCTTAAATATTCATATTGGATGTTGATAACAATAAACCTTAAATATTCCTATTGGATGTTGATAACAATAAATCAATTTAGCATGTCAGCACTATTCTATTTATATGTCAGAACTATTAGGCGTCGATAACAATAAACCTTGAAGGGGAGAAAGGAGATGGACCTTGAGACGAGCAAACATGGACATGTAGGTACTCATGATTTTATTCATCTTCTCAGTCTCAATTTTTCGGTAAACTGCCACTTCTTTGGCAGTAACTTGATCAGCTGGTAACCATCCTATCACTACAAACAAAAAGAGGCCAAAAAAACAAAACAAAAATAAATATAATAACCTGTGTAGTAGGTAAGTTTACAAAATAATACAGAAAATTATGGCAATATGAATACACTAAATGGACCTTTTGAATCTGTTTAAATAAAAAGTTTGCATTAGAGGCTCCTTTAAGCTCAAATCCAGCCAAAATAATTATATAAACAAGGCAGACATAAATTAAAAAATACAAAGCAACTAATGTGTGAGGTAATATCTCGGGAACCGAGAATAGATTCAAGAATTAAAAAAATTGATCAAACATATATCCGTCCTTGATAAAGCTACTGCTAATGGCATTCTGTCAAGCAGCTTATGGGCATTATACTATCCAATTAACTTTCCATGCGCATAATAAAAATAAAGAAAAATAACATAGAGAATTTACTTTATGTATCAAAGATCAGAAACTAAGTTAATCGATCTAACCTCCATACACAGCCATGGGGATACTCTTAGAAGGTTGGTGGATGTGCACAATAGTGATTTTCTTGTTTCTTGGTATATTTTGCATGACCCACACAAAATTGGCTTTCCAATCTTTCGCCTCCTTTCCCATTGCCACGTAAACTGTGTCATCGACTGAGTTGAAGCTGTCGGGATCAACTGGGTCGGTGAGGTCAGAGACAACGCTGTTGGAAGATGACCTTGATGAGATGCTGCTGGCACTGCTGTTGCTCTTCACGTTGTAAAGTTGTGGTTGTTGCGGATTTAAAGTCTTATAGAAATTCATGGCTGTTTGGGAGGGGTTCGACTCTGCTGTTATTCTCAGCAGATAGCAGGACCCTGTGATCCTGTTTTTCTCTCTATCTCTCTCTTCAAGAGGAGGAGGAGAGAGAGAGAGAAAGAGAAGAGTTTTTAAAAAAAAAAGAGAGAAAGAGAAGAGAGATAGAGAGGAAAAGGATCGCAGCGGATTTGAACTCGTTTGGGAGTGGAGAGAGGGAGAGAGGGAGAGAACGAATGTGTTTGAAGAAAATGCTCGTAACTAATTCGATAAGAGTATTTAACTATTTATTCACCTGACTTATTAAATTAATCGTAATTTATACCAAGCTTCTTTCATAAAATATCTTTGAATAAAGTAAATCATCGTAATATTTGCCTGTTTTGACATACAACCATAAGAGTATTATCCGTAGATACTGAAGGATAGAAAAACATCTTTTCAAAATTCTTTGCAAAGGGTGTGAAGTCGTGAGTAAGGTTCGAACTCTGAGTAATTATAATTTTATTTTTAGGAATTTTTCTTTTAAGTCAAATGTGCTACCACCTCATCTTAAAATATAGAAAAACATCAGTCATCTATGTTAATGTTACTGTTAATTCATAAACATTTTCTACTTATTGTAATAAACTAATAGCTCATTAAATATGACCCATCTCCATTTCTTCATTCTTATATTAAGCATGTAGATGTTCCGATCCGCCAACCGCTTTGATTAAAAGATCGAATTTCAGATTGAATATCAGCTCTAATATTCTGATTATGTGCATCTTTTTTATGTTTTTTTACGTGTAGAAGTTTAAATTTATTTAGACACGTACTCGCCGCACGCACAGCTCGGCGCATGTAAGGTGTATCATTTTTCTGATTGGTCTTGATTTTTTTCTATTTTTTAAATATCATTTAAGAAATTATTGAATTGATTGATAATTGATTGGTCTTGTCTTCATTTCTTTTTATTTTTTTTATATCATTATTTGTAAGAATTTTTTTTATGAAAATATATCAAAAAGATAAAAAAAAATATATATGTCAGTTATTTAATATGTCATTTAAGGAATGTTATTTGTCATTTAGTTTAATTTTTTTTATGAAAATATGTTATTTTGTATGAAATTTATTTTCTTCTCTTATAATATGTCCTCCTTGTAACGTACGGACACGATACTAGTAACTAGTTATATATCAAACAAAATTAATTAATTGCTAAATAAAACAATACATACCTCAATATTATAACATCATAAAATTATAAATTAAAATATATACTATGTAAGAAAATTAATTGTATTGTTAATAGCAAATAGTATGTTTATATGTAAATGTAATGTATAGTTCTTAGTCACAATGTCATATATATATATATAGAGATGAGCTATGGTGAGACGTGGAGTAAAACAAGTTTGTACTCCACGTCATATTTTTATTTTGAAAATCCAAACAACCGATCCGAACCGCTCAACATGTTCTCTATATTGAAATGTGCTTGGAAACTAAATTTTACATTTTTTGGAATTTTTTTACTATTTATTAAGCCACTTTGAAAATCGCTGATCCACTGTGAACAGTAAAAAAACAGTAAAAATTTCTGGACCACCGGATCAGCGATTTTCAAAGTGGCTTAATAAATAGTAAAAAAATTCCAAAAAATGTAAAATTTGGTCTCCAAGCACATTTCAATATAGAGAACATGTTGAGCGGTTCAGATCGGTTGTTTGGATTTTCAAAATGGAAATATAGTGCCATGGAGTAAAAACTTGGTTTTACTCCACGTCTCACCATAGCTCATCTCTCTCTCTCTCTCTCTCTCTCTATATATATATATATATAGATGGGCTATTGTGCTTTGCAAAGTAAAACCCCCTCTTTACTTCGGGCCATATTTTCATTTTTGAAAATCCAAACAACCGATCTGAACCGTTCAACATGTTCTAAATATTGAAATGTTATTGCAGACTAAATTTTATATTTGTTGGAATTTTTTTACTATTTATTAAGCCACTTTGAAAATCGCTGATCCGGTGATCCAGAAAATTTTACTGTTTTTTACTGTTCACAGTGGATCAGCGATTTTCAAAGTGGCTTAATAAATAGTAAAAAAATTCCAAAAAATGTAAAATTTAGTCTGCAAGCACATTTCAATATTTAGAACATGTTGAACGGTTCAGATCGGTTGTTTGAATTTTCAAAAATGAAAATATGACCCGAAGTAAAGAGGGGGTTTTACTTTGCAAAGCACAATAGCCCATCTCTCTCTCTCTCTCTCTCTCTCTCTCTCTCTCTATATATAGAGCTGGGCTATGGTGAGTTGTGAAGTAAGATGTCATTTTTACTTCACGCTCATATTTTCATTTTGAAAATCCAAACAACCGATCCGAACCGTTCAACATGTTCTCTATATTGAAATGTGCTTGGAGACCAAATTTTACATTTTTTGGAATTTTTTTTTACTATTTATTAAGCCACTTTGAAAATCGTTGATCCGGTGGTCCAGAAAATTTTACTGTTTTTTACTGTTCACAGTGGATTAGCGATTTCAAAGTTGCTTAATAAATAGTAAAAAAATTCCAAAAAATGTAAAATTTAGTCTCCAAGCACATTTCAATATTTAGAAAAAGTTGAACGGTTCGGATCGGTTGTTTGAATTTTCAAAATGAAAATATGGCGTGAAGTAAAACGACGTTTTACTTCACAACTCACCATAGCCTATCTATATATATATATATAGAATCTGGCTAATATGCTACGCGTATATAAGGGCCCCTCCGTGCTACGGCTCACTTTTTGAGTTTTCAAAATCCTAACGGTCGATCCGAACCGTTCAACATGATCTCCATATGAATATGTACTTGCAAACCAAATTTTACATTTTTTAGAATTTTTTTACTATTTATTAAGCCACTTTGAAAATCGCTGATCCAATGGTCCAGAAAAGTTTACTGTTGTGTACAAATTAGTGTTTTTTCAAAGTGGCTTAATAAATAGTAAAAAATTCTAAAAAATGTAAAATTTGGTTTGCAAGTACATATTCATATGGAGATCATGTTGAACGGTTCGGATTGACCGTTAGGATTTTGAAAACTCAAAAAGTGAGCCGTAGCACGGAGGGGCCTTATATACGCGTAGCACCGGGGCCTTATATACGCGTAGCACCGTAGCACTGTCCATATATATATTTATTGAAATCGTAAAATTACTTCTGACAGATCTAACAGGTACTAGATTTGAATTGTCTTGTCATTATGATTGTTTAGGTTCAATAATAACTATGTATGTATGTGAGGTTAGTACAGCACAACAATCTTTTTTAATTATAAATTTTGTAAATTTTAAACGTTGTCTGATGGACAAATATTACCGTCCCTATTTGTTCTTAATATTTAACTATATATTTTTTTAATATTCTAGATATAGTGAGAAAAATGAAAATAGCGGGTAAATAGAACTTTGAGTGGACACCCATTAGTGGAAACAAAATATATCTGAACTTATATTTCCGCAGAAGATCGGAGGCTTAACTTTTCAAAGGCATATTCTGTTCCCCTCTCCCATTTGGAAGCATTTGAAAAGTTCGCCTACTGTTTTTATATATATATCTATCTTATTCTAAAAAAATATTTTGTTGAAATGGGGGCATGCATGAATGCCATTATTCCTAAAAAAAATAAAAAAAAAATTGTTAGTTCGTTCCCTAAAGAAGGAACTCATCCAATTCGGAACCAAATCCCCTACCTCTTGTGGACAGAAAACTTCTGCGGATTCATCCATTCATACATTTCATACTTGTTTCAATTTAAGTAGTCATATTTAAAATATTGATTGTATCTTTTCAAAATTCAAATAATTTTTATTCTTTAATTATAATTATTCAGATTGAAACAAACATAAAATTCAGATTGAAACAAACATGAAATATATAGATGAATGGATTTTGTGTGCAGGAATTTCCTACCCACAAAAGCAGAAGATTTGGTTCCCATCCGATTCTATCTCATCGAAGTCTACTCATATTTTATGGATTTGTCAACCAAATATCAATATTCAACTTAAAAAATCGATCATATATTGATAAATGATTAGTAACTTTGTGTAGATGTTGATAGATAATCGTCCCATGAATTTTTTATTTCAAATTTTTAGCGATTAGCGATTCTCAGGCGATTCTCAGGCGATTAGCGATTAGCGATTCTCAGGCGATTAGCGATCACCACAAGTGAAACTTGGAGAACGATTCTCAGGCGATTAGCGAGCATCTCCACTCCAGCGATTGCTTTCCATTAGACAAACTGTAGCTAGTTCTCTAATGGCATCTAATCGATTTGGGCCTTTGGCGGAGCTTGAACCATCTCTCTGGGCATTATCTCACGCTGTGACAACCATCGTGGAGAAAATCCAGCAGCCCTATCAACAATCAGTCAAGGTGAATGCCCGATCTTTCTTGTGGCAATCCGATTCTCCAGGAGGGCAACGAACTGAGCTTGTGCGGTCCAAACTAGAGGCCCTTAGGCGACTATCCCTTTGTTTCAGATGTGGCGATTGCGGTCATCGTGCGTCGGATTGTCACAATGCTGTCTTGTGCTATGCTTGTGATCAACTCGGTCATCGATCGTCGCGATGTCGCACGGTGACTGCTGTGAAGCCTTCGGCTGTCAATCCGACAGTGAAGACCGACGATCTGACAACAACAACACAACCGCTCATACCCTCTGCTATCGGACTTGAGTCAGGCAAGAAGTCTATACCCGTTTACTGCGAGGTGTCGGCCATAAGTTCCATCAAGAGATTGGAGACGGAGTTAGCAGCGCTAAAGCAAGAGCTGGCGCTGGTGAAAGCCATGGTAAGTATCAATGTTGCATCGGGACTGTGTGAAGCAAGGTACAGTACCAGTAACTCCAACAAAAAAGAGCCCAATAGGGGCGATACTATACCAGTAACTCCAGTAACTGATCGGTACAGTACCAGTAACCCTGTACCAGTAACCCCAGTGACAAAGACCATACAGGAAGTTGTTGTTACCAACTCAGATAAGCTCATCTCAGTACCCGTAACGCTAGTGGATCAAAAATCATGGGTCAGTCAGATTACTCGCACTAAAAAGAAGACCAAATCTGGCTCCATAGAGCTGAACAAAGTGCCTATTAGTAGAGAGGAAAAAAATGTCCAATTCAAACGAGTAGCAACGAAGGGCACTGACAGGGCAGAGAAGAAAGGGAGCACTCCCAAGAAGGTTCAAGAGTCTACCTCAGATAGAAGAACCTAAGGGGCTGCAGAGTCTTCTGCAGTAGAGAAATGAAGACAAATAAAATGTTTCTTTTTGATATAGATAGCTATCCCTTCAGACCTCTTCAAGAGAGGCTTAGTATCAGAATTATGTGTTTTTGTTGTTTAGATTTGATTCAGACTTTGCATGGGGAAAGAACATAGTGGGTGCTGTTATGTTGGTGCATAGCACAAACATAGAGGATAGCTGTGTAGTAGTTTTTGTTTTGAGGTGTTTTTTTACTATTCTTGCATGCAGTGCTGCTGGTTTTTGTAATTATCCAATTTCAGCAATGAAATGGGCTTAATGCCTCTTTTAAAAAAAAAAAACTTTGTGTAGATGTCAACCATGTTTTTGACGGTTGAGACGTAATTTTTTTAATCTTTAACTTAAAATAGTGACTGCGCGCAATATTAAAAAAACTGAAATTTTTATTAATAGAAAAATAAATAAAAAAACATCGACAATGGAGAAGGGATTCTGGAAAATTCGACATATAGTAAAAACGTGATAGTATACAATGTTCAGGGGACGTTATACACCATCACGTCATGGTCAGCCAAAAAATTACCACTACCTAAACAACGAAAAAGCAAAAAAAGGACGTCTTTGTCCATCATGGCCAGGCGGAAAAAAAAATTAGGAACATTTTGGTCTATCACAGACTGTCGGTAGAAAACAACAAATGGACCCAGAAAAATTATTTTGGACATGATACTCTATAACGGGCAGACATTAGCGGAAAAAAGTGAAATTATGTCCGTTATGTTCCATAACGTCAAGACTATCTATAAATAGACCTCTCGGCTCCCTTGGTCTGTACAAAATCTTCCCCTCCTTTAAAAAAAAAAACTTACACATATGTCTTGTCCAACACATCTTTTCTTAAAAAAAGAAATCATCTCTAAAAGATAAATCTTCAATTATATAGCCTGACAAAGTTATTAATTTATGATATGCCATTTATTATAGAAAGTGTTGTGGAGTTTTGCATCGTGAAATATATATTAGATATAGTTCTTGCTATTCCCGCACCAACAGTTTAGTTTCGAATTTTTCTATTTCATTTATTGTCATAGACTGAAGCTAGATTTCACAGTGCGGGAACAGGAGAAACATATATGTTTCATGTTGCAAAGCTCCCCATCACTTTCTCAGGTTCTCACATCGTGAATTATAGCTTCAATCTATGTGAGTTATATATGAACATATTTTTTTTAAGTTAACAATTGTTATTTTTTTATTATCTTAGTTCCGAAGTTTTTATTCTCATCCTCGATAAAAAGGAACTGAAATTTTTATGTTCCAAGTATTCTTCGTAAATATTTATAAGATTGCTGGTCGTGACTCTCGGTAACGTCCAGGACCATCACGTAATTAGTTGGTTAATTAATTCGCTAAGCTGGACGCGATAGCCTATAACGTCCCCTGAACGTTATGCACTATCACGTTTTTTCTATATGTCGAATTTTCCCAAATTCGTTTCCCATTGTCGATATTTTTTTTTTCTATTAATAAAAATTTCGGTTAAAAAAATTCATGGTACAATAGTGAAAATTTTGAATAATAATGATCATAAAATATCCAAGACTATGTTGGCTGTTGGATGAATCAAAATTGTCGATGATAGTAGAAATCGTGACTTGATGTCATGCACACACGGTTCACCCCCAACAAATAATTACCATATTAAACCCAATCATTCAACTTCAAAATGCATACGAGACATTATATGTCTACAGCTATATATATATAATCGCATAATTCCATCCTATATTATATATTGTTTCAAACTGTCTTTCAGATCACAGCTATAACTCTTAATTAATGATCGGCACCACAAGTGGGAGATATTTAAATAATTTGGCCTCCATACGGGATTATATCTTCAAACCTTTTTCCTCGGAACGGAGACAATTTGGCCTCCATACTTTGTTAATACCATATATTTTTTTTCAACGGATACTTTGAAGGATATTAAAAAGGCATTTAGCGGAGCAATCCATTGAATCCACCCTTCTTTTTTCTTTTGACTTTCTTTTAAAAAAGCAAATCTTGCATTTATTTATTTGGTAATAAATATTGTTATTGCAAAGTAGTGCTATGCCACTATACATGGCACTGCAGCAAAATCGATTACCTCTGTACCTGCCTATTCGTACTCGTAATGGGTCAAAAAATACTGTACTGGGTCAAAAGCAAATAGATTAGACTAACTTTGGGTGCTATTATCTGAACCGTCGTTTTTAAGCTGACCGGCGATGCCGATTATTTGAATCAGATAGAATACGAACACCATATATAATATATTAGATGACAGTTTGACACCAGGCAAAATAGTTCGATGACATTATTTCGGGATGCAGGGTGAATAATTTTCAACATAGAAAAAAAGTCAAAAATGATAAAAAGGAAAAACTTAATGATTTTCAACATTATTTTGTACCCATCTTAATGAATAGTAAAAAAATTCAAAAAAATATAAAATTTGATCTGGAAGCACATTTTATTGTGGAGATTATGTTGAACGGTTTGGATCAACGATTTGGAATTTCAAAATATAAAAAATGATTGTTGTAACTTTGTTGTAACTTAATCCCTCCTCATATATATATATAGAGAGAGAGAGGACTCCAAATGAGAATAAAAACCAGATTTTTCTTTTTTCTAAATGTGATATATCAAATTAGAAAAAAAAATCATAATATAATATGTTTATCATAATACAAAAAAATGCTATTATTAATTTTTACTATTCAGATATCCCTCAAAATTTAGCGTCCAGAGTCACCAAAAAATCATAATATAATATGTTTTTAAGAAAATTCTTATTTCAATTTTCTCATTTCAATTCAGAATTTCTCTATTTCTTCTATCTATTATAATATTCTTTTAAAAAAGATCATATCAACGAATAGTGGAAAATGTACTTAGCCGAATATATTCTTAGTTGTATGCTAAGTTTGTGCTAATATATTTTTGTAGCAAAGAAAAAATACACACAAAAAAAAGTTTGTATGATGGTATCACGTCATAGCTAGTGATCAAGCTCCTTCTAAATTTGTGCTAATTCATGAAGTTCATAAAAAAAAATTGTCTATTTTTACATTTAGAAAAAGAAAAATTCTGGTTTTTTATTCTCATTTGGAGTCCCACATATATAATTTTTTTTTTTAACAGAGAATGTGGTATGATTGTGGGATGTCATTTTATTTTATTTTTTAATTTCAATCTATCATTTCCCATTTTTAATTTCTTTTATTTTCTTATGAATAAAAATTTTGGGATGCCGCGCCACACCCTTGCCGGTCGGCAGGTGATATGAAATTCCCGCAATATATATTTTCGAATGTTTTTTTTAATTTAATGACGATCTTAGTTTGACTTGTGTTAGCGAGATACCAAATGAATGGTAATGGTAATGCAAAATAAATTCATAAATAGTCAATGGGTTAATTAATTAAAAGTATAAAATATGTTATAGATTGAACAAATATGGGTAAAAATGTAAAAAAAATTAAGCAAAGTGAACTATATGGCATAGCGGACAGCTAAATATTATAGCGAATAGCCACAAAGCTATAACTATAGCGGTAATTGTTGTACCTTTTTTTTTTTTTAAAGTTTTCTACAATCAGGTTGCGTTTAGTGTTAGAAAAAACTATAATTGAGCAATAGCGGACTATTTAAAACTATGATCATGAAAATGTACATCTCCAGTAGGGAATAAGCAGAAAGAATGAACGGAATCTGTTTTATGTTCATTTGAATCCATAAAACTCAAGGTAGGTTGATTTTACAGTGCACTTAATTACTCATTTTGTTGATTTACATTAGTATAAGTTTGCACATTTGTTTTGACAAAATCAATTTGGCTTCATTTGAATACAGTCAAGAGCATAACTCCTAGTGGCATTCAATAATATTTGATTTTGAAATGCGATGGTTTGCAGATTTCCTGCCAAGTTGACGGACTATGATTTCACAACCAATAGACAATAGTCAAGAACACAAGATACAGATTCATAAAAAAATTGTTTTTTTCCAAACTACAAAGTGTTTGCCAGAGCTATGAAAACTTCTGCACCCAAAAGTTGTTACAGTTTTTCTTTACATGATTGTCATTCGACCAAATGCATTTACACAAAATCTTCAAGAGAATTATATAGTATGTACAAAAGCTGTAGAAAACTTCGGTTAAAATTAATTCCAGAAATTTGGAAATAAAATAAGCACTTAAACTTGCGCGAAAACCCTTCAGCCGTATAAATATCTAAGTTGGTTCTATCCCAAGAACAGTTGAATCTTCATGCCCTGTACCATTTCAACTTCTTACATCAAGCGTTCTATTGCTTTCCTGCAGACTCCTCATGCTACTATGCAATTTACAAATAATTAGGAAAAAGAAATTTTTAGTGTCAAAGATCAATAATAAAAGAAAACAGAATTAACAAAATGCATGCATGACAGATGAAACAAAAGAAAAACAGTCAGTATACAAGGGTATGAAGATAAAATAAGAACTTGGTCATGCAGTAAGAACGAATTGTGTGTGACTTGTCAGATAAAACTTTGATAAGCGACAACTGTAAAGAAAGGGCTTAAAGAGAAGAAAATAATTTTGTCATCTGTAAGGAGGAAAGAATGTCAGCTAACAATTCCTCCAGTGTTTTTTCGGTGCTAAAATTTACGGTAATTTCAGGATTATTGTGAAAGAAGTGAGGGATGGAGCTGTAGATGTCAAAAAGAAAAAGAAAATGAAAAGAGCAAGGAGAGATGGAAGCGGTATTTTTTTTCATTCATGCTGCTTTTTGGTTTTATGGTGTGAGAAAATTTGGGTTTGATTTAAGGAAATTAACAATCGATAATCGGTTAGGCCTTTCTAAGCATCTATTTCAAAATTCTACAGGGGCTCAATGTCTCTAAGCACCAACAAGAATTCAAAAGAAGGTATGTGTTTTAGTATCTGATGTGTTCTTTGGTGGCTGTTCAATTGGTCCAAAATTCTGCTTTCTTTCTTTGTGATTCAAATCATATATGTTGTGAATTGATAAAAATTCTTATTAGTGAGAGTTACTGGCCAATTCTACTTTCTCGGAAATGGCAACAAAATAATAAGCATATTTAAGAATACAATGTACCTTTTAGAAAATCAAGTAATTTGGGGGGATTTATCATGGGTGCAAGAATCTGCCAAGCATTAGTTGCAAGATCTGGTCGCAATTCTCTCTTAACTTCACAACACTTCATCCCCAAATCTACAATTCGATTGGCCACCTCAGCTGGCCACTCTCCAGATGATTTATCCAATATCTCTTTCAAACTCCCTTTCACAACCGCCTTCTGCACCTCATTTATTATGCCCAGAGCGGGGCGTCCAGTTAAAAGGCGAAGGAGCACTATCCCAAAGGAGTATACGTCAGAACACGGCTGCAGTTCGCCTGCAGAAAAGAACTCTGGGTCCATGTACACAAATGACCCCATGGGACTACTACATCGGGACAGGATATTTGTCGCATTTGCCTCGAGGACATGCCATATACCTGTGTGGACCCTAGGTTAGTATAGATACTAGAACTTTTATAGATTAAAATGATAGGGAACGCGATAGCATCCAATCCAAGTCCAAAAAAAAAACTTGTCAAAAGAAGGTCCCCTGAGATTGGATATCAGAATACTTACTCCAATACCATGCTAACCAACAAATTTCAAATTCCCCATAGGTGGATTTACTATTTTTTACTTTTCTTAGCAGTTATCTTGTTGCAATAACAGACAATCAACTTATATTAGTTGCATGCAATACCATAATCACCAAGCCGACAAACAAAATTGGAGTCGAGAAGAATATTAGATGGCTTGAGGTCACCGTGAATCACTGGATTCTGCTTGTTATCGGTGGCGTGGAGGAAGATTAATGCAGAGCATATCTCAGCTGCAATCCGAACACGGGCCCGCCATGTAAGAGGAGGCATCTTATCCTTGCATGACAAGCAGTCTTCTAAACTTCCATTCTCAAGGAACTCATACACCACAGCCCAAGCTTCGGGGCATGCTCCAATTATGCTTGAAATGTTTAGGTGCTTCAATTTGCTTAGAGCATCCATCTGTGAAGTAAGACAGATGCATTTGTATTTTCAAGTAAGTTTACTAGTATGAAACAGAATAATTTAATAATCATAACCCAATCTTTTCGCACACATGCAAATTAACAAAAATATCTTATGCTCATAACTCAATTTGGTTCCTTTTAGGTGAACACTAGGTCTAGGAACATCATTTTTTAACTTCTCCTTCTCACTCAATTCAATTGCTTTTAATTAGATCATACAAACTTGAGACTGAATGTCTAAAGCTGTTTGGCATCAAACTTCAAATTTCTGCTTAAGAAAGAAAAATGCACGTTAGATGTACAGGCAAAGTTGTGAACATTCAACATTAAGAAATCGTACTTTAATTGTTAGTAAATAAACATTCAAAAAGCAGATTACCTCCTGGTAAAATTCATCTTTCCCGCGCATGCCTTGGGGATTCAACACCTTTATAGCCACAGTCATCCCACGAAGTGACCCCTTAAAAACACTCCCATACCCTCCTTCCCCAATCTTGAACGAATTATCAAAACCATTTGTAGCATCCTGCAACTCCTCATAAGAGAACTCACAAAAGTTCACCCTACTAGGCTCTGCATGCTCCAGCTCCTGCACCCGTTCTCTCAGCAGATTCGCCTCCTTCACAGCACATGCTCTCTCCTGTTGCAGCTCCTCGACCTCTCTCTCTAATGAGAATACAAGGCAGTGGGCTTCAGAGAGCTTAGTTTGGAGATCCTTAGCCATCTGTTTTGAATTTGCAAGCGCAACTTCCAAAGCATCTGTCTGTCCTTCAACTTGGCGAAGCTCCTCTAAGATGTTGTCTCTTTGTCTTTTCATGTCATCAAAATCAGTTGCCTCTTGAGACCATCTTCCTTTTGGGTACGGTACGTCAGCATCTTTTCCCTGGATCAGTCAGGGGCAGAAAGTGAATCTTTTAAGTTCTGATTTTTTAATATGTCAACAGTAGAGAGGCTAGAAAAATATTGCTTCTAATTTTTATGTATTTAACAATACTAATATAGTGTTATTTTGCTTGTTTTATTTCTGCTGCAAGGTCTTTGCTTATCTTACATGTGGTTACAAACAATTAATGGGTGCTGGCTAAGCTTGGTGGTTAAAATAGATGTCTAATATGTTCTTCATCTAAATTAAACTAAATGTGCTACTTTTTTAGTATAAAACAATCATCTGCCTTTCTTCTTGCAAAAATCCCTTTGTTAATTATATATATCTGAATTTCCCACCAGGCTCCTAGTTCTGAAAAGACTCTCCTAGGCTCGCAAATCTCGCTAGTTTATTCAAATAGGGATGGGTTTTTTCTTTTCAATACATATAACATATGAACGAGCATAAGACCACCTTACCCAAAATGTATTAAGATTTTCAAGCACCTAGTTGTTAAAACCAGTGAAAAGATTGACATATTAATAGGTTGTGGGCAATAACCTGATGGGTTTTATGACCTTCTCGGTAATAGTTCCTGCCTTGGTCACCAGTGCCAGGCCCTGATTGCCTGCCAGAAACCTGATAAGGCTCCTCATCACTAAAATTTCTATTCCTTGGTTCTCCATTCCATAAGTCCACAACAAGACTGCCTGAACTTGACACCCTACTGAGGTCAGTATATGGTGATGTGGGTCCTGATATGACTGTCACGTCAAGATGGTCAGATCTTGACCCTCGGTACCGATCATCTGCATGACTAGGGAGTGGAGAGGTAGATTGAACTGAACCATGTGAAGGCATTCTATCTGATTGACTCCCTTTGGGGTTTTGGCCAGCAGACTTCTGGGAGCCGGTTGCTGTAGGGTCACTTTGAGTGGGGATATAAGGCTCCCTATTGGGATAGCAAGCCAAATTTTAGATTTCAGGAAAATAAGATAAATAAAAGTAAGTGCGGTGAATCTGTTGTAACTCTAAGTTCCCCCTATAAATTGAAATTTTGTAATTTTTTCCATTAAATTTTGTACTATTTGTATGCAACAACACTTTTTAGCATCCCTTAATTCTAGCCCTCCCAATCTCAATTTCCTAGCTCTTCCCCTGTCTAGGGGCACGTGATGGCCCGCTCACACGGACAAAAGGCCCCCCTATAAATTAAAACTGTGTGGGCTTCATAGTTCATACGCAGTAATGGTCGTGAAATTCCGAGGGCAATGTATCTAATCCCGCCTTCCATTCTTACAATTCAAGCATGCCTCTCGTGTCAGTTACCTTAATTCAATGTAGTTTTTATTTCTTATTTGTTCAGTAAGCTTCGTTTGCAATATTTACAATTGAAGCCTGCCTCAAGGAAGAACAATGGAGGGACTATATATGTGGGCTTGGGATAAAAGGGAAGAGAGAAAAACAACCATTCACGTGCTTGCAAAAGAGTTAGATCTCTTACGTTCTTTTAACTTTTGATTTAGTGGACTGTATTAGATTGTCAAGGTTGTCAAAAAATTTAGTTATCAAGTGATTCCCATTATAAAAGGTGCAAATTTCAGTGTAAGTCCATGATTTGGCAGTAAAATTTTTGGTGCTAGTGACCAATTCTGGTAAGTTTGTCAGTGTTATCTCACCACATTTTGATCTGTAAGCCTCAGTAAAGCTATTAAGAAATAAATTGAAAAATGGACTACTTGGGCTTGCATCTATATAAGTACCTAAAAAGAACAAAAAAAAATATAGTTGGCATACCTAGTGCAAATCAACTTCCCGTTACAGACAAACCAGATTTTGCATGCTGGATTAGCTCGAGCTTGTACAGTCCGAGCTGTCAGTGAAACTGGAGCCTTCATAGTTCTGAGTAGATTTTAATTTTACAGAAGTCAGATATCTGTAAAAGCTTCTATTGGATAACAAAGCTCTCACTCAAGAAGTACTCATTACGAGAGGGTGTTTGGTAACGCATGGTTGTATTTTTTGTGCAAACAATCTCATAGAAACGAGCAATCATATTCTGTGGGAATGTAGATACGCAAAAGGATTTTGGAGAGGGCTCTTTGCTCAATACAATATCCCGTGGTACAATGGCGATGCTATTGTAAATATTTGGTGGAAGAGAAGAAGGGCAATCCCAAAATCAAACAGGAAAAGTTGGGATACGATATGGTTGGCGGGTGTGTGGGCCCTTTGGAGGGAGAGGAACAGGAGGACCTTCTCGGGGAAGACTAAGCATACGAGTTTACTTTTAAATGAGACTACGATGGATATCCACAACTGGGAACACTTTGCTTAGAATGAGGAGGAGAATAGGAATAGTGGATCCTATGAAGGAATATTGTATCTGCTAGAGATTTTATTTCATAAATAGGGAGATTTAATTAGCGCACTTGTAAATAACAATCTTTTTATAAATATATTGTTGCTCGGTAATTGCCGACAACCTTCAAAAAAAAAAAAAAGATATCTGTAAAACACAATATACTAAATGAAATAATGCTTTTGATAGTTTTTTATTTTTCTTTTTGGCCCGATAGGGGGCAGGTTAGGGGTTGGCGAGAAAGGTTGGGTTCTGTCATTTAGCCGAAAGGATTTCTGACAAACATTTTGTGGTTCAAAGAAATAGTATGTACTTTGAATATGTTTTGTCTGCGCCAGCACCCATAACAAGCTCAGTGACACTGTGCATGGTGATGACCGAAAGCAACCCTTCAGCAATGTCTTCACTCTCAATTATAAGCTTCTCGGACTTTATCTGTTATAAAATGAGAAAAAGTTCTGGAAATATCAAAATTAAAAAAATGCTGGCAATAATTTTGTATGTGATAGTGGAAAGGAACAGAATTTTGATTTTGGTTGTCAAGCATTGTTCTGCTTTTTTTTGTTTTTCTTTTCTTTTCCTGTTGATTTAACTTACAAGTGCACTATGTTAATAGATCATAGATGCACCATCTCAAGTAGGTTTGAGACCAATATAGCTTTACCTCTCATCATGACATATATATTTAGCAATTAAAAGGTGAAGTTAGATACAAACTAGCATGTCAGCACTATTCCTATTGGACGTTGAGTGTGGCTATGGTACTATGCATAGCGCAGATTGATCTATATTATGGATCAATATTTCAGTTTTCAAGTCCAAATAGTCAATCTGAACCGTTCAATATGATCTCCATATTATAATATACTTGTAAATCAAATTTTACATTTTTTACAAATTTTGTTACTATTTTTTTAGATAGGTAGAAAATCACTTTGATCTAAAAACTCTTGACCATCCAAAAGTAATGATTTTCTACCTATCTAAAATGGTTGGTAAAAAATTTCTAAAAAACATAAAATTTAGTCTGCAAATATATTTTCATATAGATCATGTTGAATGGTTCAGAGCGACTATTTGAACTTTGAAAACAAAGATATTGATCCATAGTACGGACCAGTCCGCGCTATGCATAGTACCATAGCCTCACTCATTGGGAGTTGATAACAATAAACCTTGGATCCGAAACGTTAAACATGATTTTTACTATTTTTTTAATAGGTAGAAAATCACTGCTTTCGGGTTGCTTAGAAATTTTAGATCAAGTGATTTTCTACCGATCTAAATATAGTAAAAAAATTCTAAAAAAATATAAAATTTGGTCTTCAAGTACATTTTAATATGGAGATTATGTTTAACGGTTTGGATCGAATGTCTGAACTTTGAAAATATAGATATGGATCCATAGTACGGATCGTCCGTAATATGAATATTACCATATCCTCACTTAAATGATAAATAGCAATTAATAAACCTCAAAATACTCATATTGGTTGTTGATAACAATAAATCAATTTAGGCACTATACCTATTTACATGTCAGCACTATTCGATGTCGATAACAATAAACCTTAAATAGGAGAAAGGATAGGGACCTTGAGACGAGCAAACATGGACATGTAGGTACTAATGGTTTTATTCATCTTCTCAGTCTCAACTTTACGGTAAGCTGCCACTTCTTTGGCAGTAACTTGATCAGCTGGTAACCATCCTAACACTACAAACCAAAAACAGGCAAAAAAATAAATAATAACGAGTTAATGGAAAGTTCACAGAACAAAAAATATATATAATAACATGCGTATGTAAGGTAATATTACAAAAAAATACAGAAAAGTATGGTAATATGAGTACACTGAAAGGACATTTTGAAATCTGGTCAAATAAAAAATTGCATTAGAGGCTCCTTTAAGCTCAAATCCAGTCAAAATAATTATATAAATAAGGCAGACATAAATTAAAAGACGAAACAACTAATGTGCATGGTAGTAGCTCGGGCACCGAGAATAGATGCAAGAATTAAAAAATTGATCAAACATATTTCTGTCCTTGATAAAGCTACTTCTAATGGCATTGTGTCAAACAGCCTATGGGCATCATACTAGCCAAGTAACTTTCCGCGCACATCCAAAACAATAAAAAAAATAAACAGAGAGAATTAAATTTCTGTATCAAATATCAGAAATTAATTAGTTGATCGATCTAACCTCCATACACATGCATGGGGATAGTCTTAGAAGGTTGGTGGATGTGTACAACAGTGATCTTCTTGTTTCTGGGTACATTTTGCATAACCCACGCTAAATTGGCTTTCCATTCTTTCGCCTCCTTTCCCATCGCCACGTAAACCATGTCGTCGGCTGAGTTGAAGCTGTCGGGACCAACTGGGACGTCGGTGAGGTCGGAGGCAAAGCTTCCGTTGGAAGATGACCTTGATGAGATGCTGCTGGCAGTACTGCTGTCGCTCTTCAAGTTGTAAAGTTGCGGGGATGAGCCGCGCATGAAATTCATGGCAGTTTGGCAGTGGGAGAGAGCGAGAGAGGGAGACAGGGGGAATGTGTTTGCAGAAAATGCTCGTTACCAAGTTTCTTTTATGGAAACTTGACTAATTAAATATTCACCTGACTTGTTAAATTAATCGTATTTTATACCAAGTTTCTTTTATATAAAAACTTTGATTAAAATAATGGGTAATTATAATATCCCCGTCATTCAATCTCCCGTTTCATCCCAGTCAACTGTTAACGGTAATTACCGGTTTAACTAATTACCCGTATCTCTAATTACCCATATCTCTTGTTGCATTATTACCTACCAATTTTGAAATTCTCAGTTTCCTTTTTTCTGCGCCGCTCTGCTGTGGCGATTCTCTTCCGATTTTCTCATGCGATCGCAGCTCGTACGAACAACCGCTCAGACGATCTTCGTGGAGGCTATTCTCCGCTCAGGCGATCTTCCGCCGTCAAGCAGTCAGGCTCCGACGATCATCCCCGCTCAGGCGATCTCCGCTGAGTCTATTCTCCGATCACGCCATCATCTGAAATTCTCATTCAGGTAAGTCAATGTTGATGCGATCTCAATTGATTTTTGATCTTTGATCTTCATTTTGTGATTTATGTTGGTAACATCTGAAATCGCTATTTCTGTTTTGTGATTTTTGTTTATCGATCTGATTATCTATTTGCTGAAATTAATACTTTAATGTCTAGTAGGTATAGGAATACTTAAAATGAATACTTGATATCTCTGTGATGAATACTTCATATTTATGTTATATGTTGATGCATGTATGATTACTGGATTTGGGATGGTTCTATATTAATGGGTGAATATTTTAGTGTTAATGGGATAATACTTTGGTATTAATTGGATGAATATTTGTGTATTACTGGCTTTATTAATATTTTGGTATTCATGGATGAATATTTTTTACATTATGAATGAGTACTTATCATGACAGGATGATTTGTGCAGGTTGTTGATATTAAACTCTTAATCATGCAACTGGAAACTGCAGTGGAAGAAGAATGGTTCTATATTGTGAATGATGCTCTTGTGAGTATCTAAAAAACTATAAAAAATATTTTTATAAATTTTTGAAATAATTTGTTTATTTTATTGATTGTAATATTGTAGAAATGACACCATTCAATTCAATTGAATATCGTCGTCGGAGGGAGTTATTTTCACCACAGTTTGAGAAATCCAAATGGCTTTTTGTTGTTAGTGTAATAATCTAGAAGTCAATCAAAGAATAATTTTATTCTATATGTATTTTGTTCATGTAATGAATGATTAATAAAATTATCATTTTGTTCTTTGAGTTTTATCGAATTATGGATCATTTCGGCATTCGGATTCGAAATGAGTAGAACTTCATAATATAGATGATAAATACTCTTAATAGTCACTGACCGAGGTAATTAGCAAAGAACACTAATTAACCAATTAAAGGTTAGTATGTGGATTAAATGATGGTTAAGTTTTACTGACCATAGACAAGGAGTTGTCAATTTAATCACATAGATACATGTTAGAGAACATGGTATTTGACAGACCCTCAATGAAACATTATACGGAATTGTGTTCGTGTCATTAATGTTTTCATTTAGTGTTAAGTTCTAAAGTATGAGGTGGTTCATCGTTTCCTACATAAGAAATGTATATTCGTGAGTGTTGTTGAACGTTATCCGTAAAAAATAGCTATAACGATGACATTTTAGTATACATGACTTTTACAGAGGAGAGATGTTCATCAAGACTACTATTGTCCCTTGTATTTAATACGAGTAATAGTATCACTGGGCCCCTTGATAAAGTAAGATTATCTGTGCATGGTATGATTAAAGAGTTAATCATATTTGATAATCTAACTTAAGATCAAGAAAAGATTAAGTTTGCAAGAATGACACATACCTACCTTGAAACTGATCTGATACTATGAGACATAAGAATTAACACGAGTAAATTGTTTACTGGATCGTGATATTGTATTGTACAAGTTCATCTGTGTCAATTAGGTAGTCATAATGCATTCTGCCAGGTGCTGCTTATGATTTATAGAATTAAAAGGAGTTTTAATTCTATTGCCAACATAACACAGATCCTATCGGGTCACACCAATAGAAAAGTAATCAGAGAATTAATTTATTTGATTAATTATAAATGTTATAATTAATAAATAAATGTCATAGAGATGACAAGCTTAAACACATTAAATTTATAAGCGTGTACGACACGTTGTATAAATTTATCGCAACAACGAATCGCAAGAAAATATAATTGTTCAGAATAATTATATTAGAAATAAAAGAATTATATATATTAATTATGAATTAATATTTTATATTTTGGGCTTATTTAGAATTTGGGCCAAAATATTAATTTTGGAATTAAATTTAAAAGCCCAAATAGTAAAGCCCAAAATTCAATTCTTTAATTTTGGGCCAAAGGGCATTTTGGTCTTTTCACGCCGAGGGCATTTTGGTCATTTACATTACTTAGAGGGTAAGCAATGTAAATACCACATTGCTTGGAGGGCATTTGGTCATTTACAAGCACCTCAAAAACCCTATAAATAGAGGGGTAGGGATAAGAGAATTCATAAGTTCAGAAAGTCTGAGTTCGATTCGAATCGGTTCGGTTATCGTTCTCTTTCTCGTTTTCTCTCCCAAATAGTGTTTGCGAAGGAGAAAAAATACGTAATATGATTACGTATATCTTGCGAGTTGTGAATAGTGTTTTCGTGAATAGTGTTTAGGTGAATAGTGTTCCCGCGAAGTTTCGTGAATCTGTTTTTGCAAAAGTTGCGAAAAACAGTTTTTACGATTTTTGTGAATAGTGTTTTGGCGTAAAAAGTCGGTATAGTATTTCTGGCAAAAGAAATACCGACTCTCTGATTGTTCCTGGTGGACATCTGATAGAGGCATCAGATTTCTAGTGCTAAGCAACTGAGCCATACAACATTCCAATTCGAATTTGGAAAAAAGTATAAATGTTATTTATATTTATTTAAATGTTAAATAAATATTATTTTAGAAATCAATCGGGGAGTAGATCCTACAAGGATTAAAAGGTTATGTCAAGGGAATGACTGGAAAAGGAACTTTCGGTGGTCTTTCCGACGTACATCTTTTAATTCTCGGCTTACGGTAGAAGTAAAATTTTGAATTTTACGATCTTTTCGCACCGTAATGCTTAACAAGGGTACAGCGTTTATTTGTACCATTAATTGGTCGAAATCACTGAATATTAGCTGCTTTTGATTTGAAGAATCAAAAGATCGAAATGTATAACTCCCTTCACCCTTCATCGAACCAATACTACCTTGACCCACATATTAATTATCTGCACTGGGTAAATATTACTGGGTATTACTGGGTATTACTGGATAAATATTACTGAGTATTACTGGGATGTATTACTTGGGTATTGATGGAATGTATACTATAATAGATAAATATTACTTGGGTATTACTGGAATGTATTACTTGGGTATAACTGTAATGTATTGCTTGGATATTACTGGAATGTATACTATAACAGTTAATAGATGAATACTTGTTACACTTGGAATGTATACTATAATAGCTAAATAGTTGTTACTTTTTTTCGTTTTTGTAATTTATTTTGTTAAAATTTCATTTACTGACTGACAATATTTTATGTGTTAAAATTTTGTAGGAAATGATTAGTGTTGAGCGTCTTCTGGTTGCTTTTAGGTTGCTGACTGATGAGAGGAATGAGTGCAAATTTGAGATGTGATGTGATGTGATAACTGATTTGTTAATTTTTTGTGATAACTGGTTTGTTAATTACTGTGGTGTGATAACAATTATTTGATGTGATGTGATATTAAACAGTTGGGAGGCTTACTGTATTTTTTGGTAACTGATATGAATTGATGTTAAATAGTTTGATATGTTGTCTTCATTATTCTCTTCGTAAGTATTCACTTTTTGCACTATAATTGTTTCAATACTTGTGTTTTGTTCGGTTTCGCTACTTGCATGTGGTCCCTCCCCCTGTTCGTTTCAAAAGATGTTAGCGGTCCCCACATATGTTGTTTGTGGTCCCCTACTTTCTTAATGCGATGAATGTGGTAATATATCCAAATATACTTCTATCGCAAAGATGAGTACTTTCATATGGATGAATGTATACTAGTCATGTTACAGATGAATACTTTTCCGTAAATACCTAAAATGCGTTGACGGTTATGCGGTCCCCCCACTTAATTAATGGTCCGCCGGTAGTTAGCGATGTCGGTTGTGCGGTCCCCGCCCATTAATTACGCGTTTTCTTTTGTTTTTAGCGGACGGCAGTTGTGGTCCCCTCTTGTTTTTGCCTTATCCTAAGGCGGAGGAAAAAACGGGAGATGGATCCCGGAGATAGCTAGGCTCTCCCTAAAATAATTCATCGTAATATTTCCTATAATTGAGTCTAGGAAAACATCAGCCGTTTACTTCAAACATGTTCATGCCACTGTTAATTCATGGAATCCGTATCCTTATGGCTCAAGCAAATTACAAACGTACGGACGGCCAGATTAATCCGAACCGGGCCAAAGTCAATTATGTGTTTATAGAAATTATAGGGGGTCCGTTTCAAGATTTGTGTCAAGTTAAAATAACTAATCTAGACTGTCCGTTTGTAATTTGCTTGAGTCAGGTATCTGGTGTAGTGGATTGAAAACGGGCCGGTCCAGCCCGGTCCGGTCCAAACCCGCCCGATCCACGGGTTGACCCGGGCACGGGTTGGCACGGTCCGGGTCCGGCGGGTTGGGTTTGGTTCGGCCAACCCAAACCCGTCCTCAACCCGGCGGGTCCACGGTCCGGTCCGGGCCGGTATTTTTTTCTGTTTTGTTTCTATTTTTTTTATTTGAACTCAATAATTTTTGTTATAATAAAACCGAATTATGTTAAAACCAAATTATTCTAAAACCGAATTATTTTAAAACAATAGATTTAAAACCAAAAGTTACCCTCCTCCTTTATTCCGGACTTGGGACCGGCTATGTAAAATAACATAGGCGGAGTTCTAACTTTTTTTTTTTAGTAATTTGTTCGCAGCAAAGTGCAACGCAAGTTTCGGTACGCTTGAAAGCGTACCTTTTAAACCTCGTTAACACTCCACGAGTAAAGGATGCAAGTGCACAACCTCTGCCGTGTAGTATAATCGGGTATCGATCCTCAGAGACGGCTAATCACTCGGTTAAGTTCTATCTAAACTTGATTGAAAACTAGAAGTTGAAAGGGTTTTGTTTGGTATTTAATTTCCTAAGGTATCAAATCAAACTGTTCAGACAATTGAAGAAGATGTAACAAAATGTTTAGAACAAATGTAAATTGTGTTTTGATTATGGATAAAAGGTGTTTCCAGGGTTTCAGACTTCATCTGTGATCTGCCTCTAGTGGTACGGCCCGTACCAAGTTGGTACGGCTAGGCCGTACCTCACTTGGTAAGGCAAGGCCGTACCACCCTGGTAAGACCCGTACTGGCTTCCCAGAACAGAGCTTACCAGTTCGAGTGAATGCATTTCCTTGCTGGTACCTTGTGCTAAACTCTTTAGAAAGGTTCAATTGACCATACCTAAGGTTCCTAACCCTCAACCGTCGTTTGTTGGATCAAGATCTAGGTTGGAATGCAATTGAGAGCCTTTTAGGGTTTCTACACCTCAACCATCGTATGTTGGTACAGATCTACCCTAGCTGATTGATTAGATGTCTAAGGCACCCTCTAATCTGTCGATTAGAGGAGAATTCAACCTTTCGGCTTCAATTCGAACTATTCTACCCTATGTACTTGAATTGGATGAGAGATTGAGATGATCACATGACCTTGATAGGTTCGATCTAAACCTAAAGGGACATCATACAACAATCACAGCAAGCAAAGCAAGATATAACAATGAAAATCACAATCAATCAAACTAAAGAGTTCATACAAAGTAAAAGTCAAAGAAAGTCAAAACAAATCAAGATTCGATCTCTAACCCTAGAAACTAAAATGATCTACTCACAGCACATAGCAATGTCTAAAAATACAATAAGAGGAAGAGAGATAGCCATGGATTGAAGGGAGATGGAGGAGGAAGCTAGATCCGTCGAGTTTCGCCTCTTCCTCTTCTTTCCTTCTTGCTTTCAGCTCCTTAGCCTTCTTTCTCTCTCCTACTGAGCTCTCAGATCTATCTGGAAATGAATTGGATACGAAATCTGGAGAGTTCCCCGCCTTAAATAGCCTCTGCCCAAATTTGAATCTGTCAGGACGCCTTCATGTACGGCCCGTACCAATTTGGTACGGCCTGGCCGTACCAGGCGTGAAGAGCTGAAAACGGCTAAGTATGGTCCGACCCGTACCAAGCCTGGTAAGGGTCGTACCTCATCATGTGAATCGCCATTTCTTCGTGTGTTTTGCTCCAAACCTGCAGAAAACAAACAAACACTCAGCAGTACCAAATTCTAAAGATATAACAATGGAATGCACATAATTCTGGTGAATTATGGCACGAATCTGGTACTAAAATAGGCCTAAAATAGACTAAATATGCGAGGTATCAAATTCCCCCAAGCTGAACCTTTGCTTGTCCTCAAGCAAAAAAAGTTTCAAACTCGGGTAAAAGTGCTGGTCAACTAAATCTAAATGCAGATACAAGTCTAAATGTGAAAACCTACGTGAATTTGCTATAGTCAAGAATTTCTAGAAACGATTCGGTTGTAATTCAAATATCCCTTTATAAACCTTGATTCACTCCACCAATTGGTCAATTGAACTTCTTATTTTGAGATGCTTCTAACAACGGAAAGACTAATTACCTAGGTTTGATCGAAACAATTTCATTCTTTTTCCGAATCAGTGCTTTTATTCAAGGTGATTTTTCTTTTCATTTGCCCTCCCCCAAGCTTGAATCAAGCTTAAGGGTAAGAAAGTTGCGAACGAAGTGTGTTGGTATGAGCAAAATTTTCTTTCTTTATTTCTAATTGGGAGACGAGCTCAAAGGCGCCCATTCGAGGCTTATTGCCAGTACTCTTATGTTCTCCATCTTTTTTTTTTTTTTCATTTCTCTTTTCTTTTTCTTTTTCTTTTTATTCTTTTTCATTTCTTTTTGGTTTGCTCATACCATGAATACACACATCTATTGGTATTCATTCATACCAATGGATATTCCAAACTTTCTTAATTTGAAAATCCCAATTCCTAAAGGCACAGTTCAGTTTTTTCGAATAATCTCGTTCGATTCAATTCTAAGTTTGTTTCATCGTTTCCATTATTAAAAACATCTCAACCTAAGTAGTTCAATAACCAATCATGGGTTAGTTCCAATTCACTCAGGTATATCCTAATCACAACTAAATCGTTTCAAAGTTATTCTCAATTCTAGCAATTCACGCAAATCTTCACCTAACAATGCACGAAAATATGAAAAAATGCCAGAAAAATAACGATAAAGTAAATATGACCTAAATGCAAATGCAATCCCCCCAAGCTTAGCCTGAGCATTGTCCTCAATGCTTCAAGACTATGAGATAAAAGAGATAAAATAAACTCGGGGAGAAGAGAGCGAACCTGATCAGCCCTCGGGATGGTCGTACCAGAGCCAGTCGCTAAACCGCTGCTCTATCCCAGTCACCCGACGCGTGAGATCCTGGAGGATGGCGCCCTGCTCACGAATGGCAGCACCCTGCTCATAGAGTGCAACACCCTGCTCCTGACGCATGCCGTACATCAGGTGGTAGACATCCTGGATGGTGGGCTCATCGACAGGAGGAGGATACTCGGGTCTACTGTAGGAGGTCGAGGGTCCGGCTGCGTAGGCAGAGGTGGATGGGCCAGCAGCGTAGGCGGAGGTGGATGGGCCAGTCTGGTACGTGGAAGGGCCAGCTCCATAGAATGAGGTACCTGCACCAAAGGGTGAGGGATGTACCTGCTCGAAGAAGGGGGGAGCCTGGCCGGGGAAAGGTGGCATATGAGGAGGGAGAGGATGCAGCGGTGCAAACGGAGCCTGGACTGGAGAGGTGGCGGCATCGATCATGTCCTCATCGCCCTGCAGTGGTGGTGGGGGTGGTGGAGGAGGGGGAGGTGGAGGTGGGACCTCAGGGGCAGGCTGCACGCGGGGCGGACGTCGGAAAAACCAAGTGCTCCGGTCAGTGAAGGAGAGAGTGACCGGGAATGGCATGATATATCTGGTATGCTGGTCAGGCATGCGCCAAGCCCAAGCACCTCGCCCATCGCGTCCCGCTGCTGACTCGATGAACTTATAGGTGGTGAACTGAGAGAGAGAGAGAGACCGGGAGCTACGGCACTCCTCGTCGCTGATGATCTGGATGTGTAAGCGCTCAGCGATCAGAGTGACATAGGCCGAGATGTAGAGAGTGCCACCCGGCTTGGGCTGCCTCTGGATGTCGATCCAGTGGCGGATCATGGCGAGCATCAGATCGGGCCGCTCGAGAGTGCTGTCGGGGCGCAGCATATGATCCACCAGCTGCAGATCCTCAACATTAGCACGGGCGAATGTCTCGCCACGTGCAAAAACTGTGCAACCGAGGATACGCAGCAGGACCCGGATGACAGGATGTGGGACGTTGAGCTGCTTGTACTCTTTGTTGAAAGCTGACCCGGCTGGTGCGCCAGAGATCAGCTCCCAGAAGGTGTCGCGCGTCAACTCCCCAGAGAAAGAGAGGGAATCAGTAGTCGGGTTCGGCTCAAAGCCAAACCACTCCCTCAAGTCATGTAGCCAGACGCGGCGGGTCTCACTCAGCATGCGGAACCTGATGAACGGGTGGTGGTTCCGCGAAAACTTGAGCTCTAGAGAGGAAAGAAACTCCAAGGTGAGCTTCTTGTAACCCCTCTGGGCGATCTCCCAGAAAGCTGGAGTGATCCCGACCCGGGTGGTAATGCGGCGGAACTCGTCCTCTAGGCCCATCGCCTGAAGAGCAGAGAAATCGACAATCCTCGTGTTGTTGACCGTCTTCGTCAGAAGGATTTCAAAATTCTTGAGCTGCTGTCGGGTCAAAATGAGGAAGTACTCCGCGGTGTATGCGTCGGCACGCTGGGTGGCATCAGAGGTGGCCGAATCGGTGCCCATGGAGTCAGAGGCGTGGTCGGAGGCCTCGTCAGAGCCCTGGTCCTGGTCAGCAGATGGATGGTAAGGGGGGCTCTCCTGTGGGCTCTGGTGAACGGATGGAGACTCACTGGATGTGGTCTCACCCTCATAGTAGGTGGGGGTCCTGGCTGCACTCTCCTGGGAGTGGCGAGATGCGCGGGAGTCACCCCGAGACGCACTCCGGTGGGAGTGATGAGATGACGTGGGGGCGTCAGCAGGAGGGACGTTGGCCATCGGGCCAGTGGCGGAAGGGATGGAGGCGTCAGAGGGTGTGGAGGAGCGAGAGGATCGCCGACGCATCTCTCAGACGTTTGTGGCGTTGGGTGGTAAGGGTATGACTGGGTAGGTACGGCCTGGTCGGACTTAACTGGTACGGCCTGGTCGGACTTAGGTAGGTACGGCCTAGCCGCACAGGCTGGTACGGGCCGTACCTAACTTAGGGTTTTTGGTGTTGGCTGGTAAGGGCCGCACCAACTGGTACCAGTGACAGAAATGGAGATTTTTGCAACCAATTAACTCCTAAGCCAGTTGAAGGATATGACACAACACAGAACTGGGCTGGTAAGGATTAATTGGTACAAACTGGTACAGGTTTGGTGTCAGGTCAGAGAGGCCGGTACGGGCCGTACCTACCTGGTACGGGTGGGCCGTACCAGGCTAGGGTTTGACAGAATCGGTGCAGAACAGTGCAAGGAAGAGAAAAATGCAAGAAAAAGGAGAACAAGTACCAACCTAGAGATGTTGTGCGTGTCGGACCGGTGATGTGGTGCGGGTCGGACCGGTGAGGTGCGATGGTGCTCCGGCCGGTGTTAGGTTGGGGCTCCTTGTGCTCGGGTTTGGGTGGAATGAGAGGGAAAAGGAGTGGAGAGGGAGAGAAAATAGAGTGGAGAGGGAGAGAAGAGAGAATAGAGAGAGAGAGAGAGAGGCGCGGCTGGGAAGAAAGGGGAAGGGGTGCGGGGGCGGGTTGGTTTAAATGGAAAAGAAAACGGCAGTTAAGGCAACTGTTCGCGTCTCTGACCTAGGTACGGCCTGGCCGTACCAAATTGGTACGGGCCGTACCAACCCTTCAATTTTCAGGCCGTACCAATGTGGTATGGCCTAGCCGTACCAACCTCAAAATTCTTTTGTTTCTCTTTCTCGTGACTTCTCAAGCCGCTCGTGATGCAATGCAGAAGAATGAATGCATGTCTATCTGTTCCTAAGATGCAAAACAGGTAAAAATGGCTTGGGCTGCCTCCCAAGGAGCGCTCGTTTTAGGTCTCGAGCTCGACCTTCTCTCTTCAGGTTCTGTTTTGAGATGGATCGGAGAGATCCAAGCTCTCTCGCAATTCTTGGGGATGGTCAGCAATGTAGTGCTTGAGACGCTGACCATTGACTTTGAAAGTCTGCCCCTCCTTGTTATCCAATTCCACAGTGCCAAACGGGAACACTGCCCTCACCCGGAATGGACCGGACCATCTGGACCTCAGCTTCCCTGGAAAGAGCCTAAGTCGAGAATTGAACAAGAGGACCAAGTCTCCCTCATGGAACTCACGAGGCATGATGCGCTTGTCGTGAACTTGTTTGGTCCTTTCCTTGTACATTCTCGCGTTCTCGTAGGCATTGAGACGCATCTCCTCTAACTCATGCAAGTCAAGGATGCGTTTCTCTCCAGCTGAGAGCAAGTCCATGTTGATGGCCCGTGTGGCCCAGTATGCCTTGTGCTCAATTTCCACGGGCAAGTGGCAGGACTTTCCGTACACCAATTTGAAAGGGCTCATCCCAATCGGAGTTTTGAAGGCTGTACGGTAGGCCCAAAGTGCGTCACTCAGCTTGAGTGACCAATCCTTCCTCGTGCGAGCCACGGTCTTCTCCAGGATAGACTTGATCTCTCTGTTGGAAATCTCGGCTTGACCGTTGGCTTGAGGATGGTAGGATGTGGTCACCTTGTGAGTGACTCCATGGCGACTGAGGAGATTGTCAAATTGGCGATTGATGAAGTGCTTGCCACCGTCACTGATGACGGCTCTCGGGACTCCAAAGCGAGGGAAGATGGTGTCAGTGAACAGTCGTTTCACTGCCTTGGAGTCCGCATTCTTGCACGCCACTGCCTCCACCCACTTGGAGACGTAGTCAACTGCCACCAGGATGTACTCGTTCCCACACGAGGGTGGAAACGGTCCCATGAAATCAATGCCCCAGACATCAAAGATGTCTACCTCTAGAATAGAGGTGAGAGGCATCTCATTCCTCTTGGAGATGTTCCCGGTGCGCTGACACTTGTCACAAGCTGCGACGAAGGTCCTAGCATCTCTGAAGAGTGAAGGCCAGAAGAAGCCGGATTGCAGGACCTTTGAAGCAGTCTTGGAGAATGAAGCGTGTCCTCCGTAGGCCGAGGAGTGGCAGTGCTCAAGAATGGAGCGCGTCTCGTCGTATGGCACACATCGACGGTAGACGCCATCAACGCCAATCTTGAAGAGGTAGGGGTCGTCCCAGAAGTAGAACTTGGAATCCGATCGCAACTTCTTCTTCTGCTGGTATGACATGTCAGGAGGAAGTACTCCTGAGGCGAGAAAGTTCGCAATGTCTGCATACCAGGGCGCCGACTTGGTGTTCACTCGGTCAGTGGCATGGAACGTCCGATCTTGCAACGCATGAGTCGCGTGCATCGGTGTATCGACCGAGTGGATCTCCTCCATGGCAGAAATCGAATGGAATTGGTCGTCAGGGAACGAGTCATCAATTGGCAGGCTACAAGAGCCCTCATCTTCCCAGCGAAGCCGGGACAGATGGTCAGCCACAGTGTTTTCGACTCCTTTCTTGTCCCTGATTTCGATATCGAACTCCTGCATGAGGAGAATCCACCTAATCAGGCGAGGTTTGGCATCCTGCTTGCTCAACAGATACTTGAGTGCGGCGTGGTCAGTGTAGATCACTATCTTGGAACCAACCAGATAGGATCTAAACTTGTCGAGAGCGAACACAACAGCCAAAAGCTCCTTTTCGGTTGTTGTGTAGTTCATCTGGGCAGGGTCTAGCACCTTGCTAGCGTAGTAGATAGCACATGGCTTGTTCTCCTTCCGCTGCCCAAGAACGGCTCCCACAGCGTAATCACTCGCATCGCACATCAGCTCAAATGGCAAGGTCCAGTCTGGAGGCTGCAGGATGGGTGCTGAGACAAGGGCTTCCTTCAATCGGCAAAACGAATCGACACACTCCTGCGTGAAGATGAAATCAGAATCCTTGATGAGCAGGTTGGTCAATGGTTTTGCGATTTTCGAGAAGTCCTTGATGAAACGGCGGTAGAAGCCAGCGTGTCCCAGAAAGCTTCGCACAGCTTTGACGTTCGTTGGGATCTCCAGCTTCTCGATCACCTCCACCTTTGCTTTGTCAACCTCAATCCCTTTTGAGGTCACCACATGTCCAAGGACGACTCCCTCTTGGACCATGAAGTGACACTTCTCCCAGTTGAGGATTAGGTTGACTTCTTCGCACTTCTCCAGAATTTTGCAGAGGTTGGCTAGACATGAGTCAAAGCTGGTCCCATAGACAGAGAAGTCGTCCATGAAGACCTCAACCTCTTTCTCAATGAAATCTGAGAAGATAGCCATCATGGCTCTTTGGAAGGTGGCAGGTGCATTGCAGAGACCGAATGGCATCCTACGGTATGCGAATGTACCGTAGGGACATGTGAAGGTGGTCTTGTCTTGGTCGTTCGGGTGAATGGGGATCTGAAAGAATCCTGAGTACCCGTCAAGGTAGCAAAAATGAGAATGAGTCGCCAGCCTTTCAAGGAGTTGGTCGACAAACGGCAGTGGGAAGTGATCCTTGCGCGTGGCATTGTTGAGCTTCCTGTAGTCGATACACATGCGGTACCCAGACACCACACGAGTAGGGACTAGCTCATCCTTTTCATTGCGCACCACTGTCGTGCCTCCCTTCTTGGGCACCACGTGAACGGGACTCACCCACTTGCTGTCAGAGATGGGATAGATGATGCCTGCGTCCAGGAGTTTGAGAATCTCCTTTTTCACCACCTCTTTCAGGTTGGGGTTGAGTCGCCGCTGGTGCTCCACAGACGGCTTGTGATCATCCTCGAGAAGAATCCGGTGTGAGCAGATGGCTGGGTTAATCCCTTTCAAGTCCTTGATCGAGTACCCAATCGCGCCCTTGTGAAATCGCAGCTTCTCAAGCAGTTTGGCGGTTTGATCGGGGTTCAGACTCGCATTGACGATCACGGGACAAGACTTTTCTGGATCGAGGAACTCGTATCGGAGATTGGTTGGGAGAGGCTTGAGTTCGGGAGTCGGACGCTCAGGCTGATCATTGACACGAGTCGCATCTGGGTGATCAGACTCGTGTGCTGTCGAGGTGTCGGCCTTGGCAGTCTCCGCTTCACTCATCGTCTCAGAGTGTGATGTACGATCCTCCAGATCCTCAGGAATCGCATCTGCTGCACAAATCGACTCGCTCGCCTCGCTTGGCAACTTTGAGAGGAATTCAGCGTCTTGGCGCAGCGAGTTGTTGACTTGGTCGAGAAAGTAGTCCTTGACTAGATCAGCCAGGTACTCCTCGGTCCTGTCAACTCGGAAACATGTCTCAGATCGCGACGGATATCTCATGGCACGGTCGATCTGGAACTTCACCTTCTCTCCCCCGAAATTCAGAGTCAGGATGCCCTGCTTCACGTCAATAATCGCGCCGGCTGTACTCAGAAAAGGTCGTCCCAAGATGATTGGGACTTCCTTGTCTTCTTCCATCTCCATGACGACGAAATCGACGGGCACGAAGAACTTCCCGACTTGAACTGGCAGATCCTCTACCACACCAAGTGGAAGTCGGACTGAAGAATCCGCCAACTGCAATGTCATCCTCGTGGGCTTGAGCTCCCCCACTCCTATGCGATCATAGATGGTGCGTGGCATGAGACTCACGCTCGCTCCTAGATCACACAGGGCCTTCTTGATCGTCGCCTTCCCAATGGTGCACGGGATGGAAAACTTTCCAGGGTCGTCCAGTTTGGGAGGTAGCTCACTCTTCAGGATTGCGCTGCACTGCTCCGTCAGCTTGACTGTCGCGTGCCCCTCTAAGCTTCTCTTGTTAGAAAGAATGTCCTTCAGAAACTTGGCATAGGTGGGCATTTGAGTCAGAGCGTCAGTGAAAGGAATGGTGATCTGCAGCTGCTTGATGACGTTTGCGAAGTTGGCAAATTGCTCGTTCAGTCTGGTCTCAGCCAATCGTTGGGGGAATGGAACAGGTGGCCGGTATGGAGGTGGTTTCTCGGCCCCTTTCTTCTTCTGATCACCTGACGCTTTGGATGGAGGTTGTGCAGGTCTTGCCGAGCTGGTGCAGTCTGCACTCGCTTGAGGTCGGGTGACCTCAGCTCGTTCTGGATTAACCTCCTTCAGTGGAATTGACTCAGGGGTCGGGGTCGCGTCAGGTGTCGCGTCGAGAATCGGATCAACTGTGCCCTCACTTGGCATTGGTGGCTCGTCGTATTGGGTCCCACTTCTCAGAGTGATCGCCTTAGCCTCTTCTCTTGGATTTGGTTCGGGTTGAGCCGGAAGCTTCCCTGGTCGAGAGTGGCTTGAGGTGACCATCTGGCTCAGCTGCTCCAGCAACTTGCTTTGGGCAGCCATTTGAGTGCTCATGCTCTGCATCTGCTCCCACATCATCTGATTCATCTTGCCCTGCTCGTGAGTGAAGTCTCCACTCCGGCAGGCGCATTTGACTTTGAGGGGTCAGAGGGAGCTGCTCGGTTGCCTTGGTTGGGAAAGGAAGCGTTCTGGTAGAAGCTCCTGTTGCCATTGTTGCTGTTGCTGCTCGAAGCTTGGGGTCTCCAATCGTTGTTGCTTTGAGGAGGGTAGTTTCCATTGTTGTTCGTCCGATTGTTCCAGTTGTTGTTGTTGTTGTACTGCGGCCTTTGGAAGCTGTTGTTTTGGAAGGGGGGTCTGAACGAAGAGTTGTTGAAAGGCGCAGGGTTGTTTTGGTTCGACCTCCAGTGTTGCTGCTCAACATGGTCCTTGGAATAGGATCGACTGAAGGGAGGTCGTGGGAAGAAAGAAGGTTCGTTGTTGAGAGAGTGGACTTGCTCGTTCTCCTCGTCTTGCTGCACCAGCGGGCATTGCTCGTATGCGTGCCTCTCGTCTCCGCACATGACGCAGACTTGAGGTTGCTGTTCGACAGCCTTGACACTAAGCTTGTCCATTGCCCTCTGCATGGCGTCCATCTTGGCGGTGAGAGCCGTGATGTGGTCTAGCTCGTACTTGCCTCCTCCTTGGCTACCTCCTTGGCCTCCTCGTGGGCGTGACGTGTCGCGGCCAGACCACTGCTGGTTCTGCGCCATATCATCTATCAAGCTCATAGCCTCTAAAGGCTCCCTTGACATCAACGCGCCTCCCGCAACAGCGTCCACGTAAGCACGAGTGCTCTCATTCAGGCCGTCGTAAAACGTTTGAATTAAAAGCCAATCGGGTAAACCGTGGTGGGGGCAAGAGTACTGCAACTCTCTAAATCTCTCCCACGCTTCATTCAGGGGTTCATCAAAAATCTGCCTAAAGCTGGTCAGGTCTTGTCTTACCTTGGCTGTCCTCTTGTGAGGGAAAAATCTGGTCAAAAACAATTTGGACAAATCCCTCCAAGTCCTAACAGAGTCCCTAGGCAAAGATCCTAACCACTTTTTGGCCTTATCCCTAAGCGTGAAAGGAAATAAAGCAAGCTTTGTGTAATCAGCATTCTCACCGTTGGTCTTGATCGTAGTGATGCACTCGAGGAATGTCTGGAGATGAGCGTGCGGGTCCTCGTGGTCGAGTCCGTGAAAGCTGTTCTGCTGCACCATATTGACAACACCCGGGTTGAAGTTTGGTTGCTGTCCTGGAATGTGTGGCAGCCGGATCGCACCTCTTGCATCTCCAGCTCTCGGCACGTTGTACTCTCGCAGCGTCCGAGGCATGAAACCATCAGCTTCGTCATCAGTCATGCGGCCTTCTTCTTCTTCTCGCCTCTGTCTTTCTCTTTCCCTGGCCTCTGCCTCCATTCTCAATCGGGCTTCGTTGTCTGCCTCAGCCATCTTTTCGGGTTCTGGTGTGTTGGTACGGGTCGGACCTGGTTGGTGCGGCCTGGTCGTACCTGAGTCTGTGCGGACCGTACCAGAGAGTGGCTGAGCAGTGTCAGCTGAGTCTGGAGGAGTTTGGTCAAACAGGGGCCCCTTACTTCTCAGATTGTATGTCAGCCTGTATTTGCCTGCAGGGGGGGGTTCAAAAGCCAGTTTTTAGTATTTTTGAATAAGAAAAGCAATAAAGATACAAGATAAAATCTAGATCAACTAAGTAAGATAAAACCTAACTAAGCAATTGGTTACCGTCCCCGGCAACGGCGCCAAAAACTTGATGCGCGCAGCAAAGTGCAACGCAAGTTTCGGTACGCTTGAAAGCGTACCTTTTAAACCTCGTTAACACTCCACGAGTAAAGGATGCAAGTGCACAACCTCTGCCGTGTAGTATAATCGGGTATCGATCCTCAGAGACGGCTAATCACTCGGTTAAGTTCTATCTAAACTTGATTGAAAACTAGAAGTTGAAAGGGTTTTGTTTGGTATTTAATTTCCTAAGGTATCAAATCAAACTGTTCAGACAATTGAAGAAGATGTAACAAAATGTTTAGAACAAATGTAAATTGTGTTTTGATTATGGATAAAAGGTGTTTCCAGGGTTTCAGACTTCATCTGTGATCTGCCTCTAGTGGTACGGCCCGTACCAAGTTGGTACGGCTAGGCCGTACCTCACTTGGTAAGGCAAGGCCGTACCACCCTGGTAAGACCCGTACTGGCTTCCCAGAACAGAGCTTACCAGTTCGAGTGAATGCATTTCCTTGCTGGTACCTTGTGCTAAACTCTTTAGAAAGGTTCAATTGACCATACCTAAGGTTCCTAACCCTCAACCGTCGTTTGTTGGATCAAGATCTAGGTTGGAATGCAATTGAGAGCCTTTTAGGGTTTCTACACCTCAACCATCGTATGTTGGTACAGATCTACCCTAGCTGATTGATTAGATGTCTAAGGCACCCTCTAATCTGTCGATTAGAGGAGAATTCAACCTTTCGGCTTCAATTCGAACTATTCTACCCTATGTACTTGAATTGGATGAGAGATTGAGATGATCACATGACCTTGATAGGTTCGATCTAAACCTAAAGGGACATCATACAACAATCACAGCAAGCAAAGCAAGATATAACAATGAAAATCACAATCAATCAAACTAAAGAGTTCATACAAAGTAAAAGTCAAAGAAAGTCAAAACAAATCAAGATTCGATCTCTAACCCTAGAAACTAAAATGATCTACTCACAGCACATAGCAATGTCTAAAAATACAATAAGAGGAAGAGAGATAGCCATGGATTGAAGGGAGATGGAGGAGGAAGCTAGATCCGTCGAGTTTCGCCTCTTCCTCTTCTTTCCTTCTTGCTTTCAGCTCCTTAGCCTTCTTTCTCTCTCCTACTGAGCTCTCAGATCTATCTGGAAATGAATTGGATACGAAATCTGGAGAGTTCCCCGCCTTAAATAGCCTCTGCCCAAATTTGAATCTGTCAGGACGCCTTCATGTACGGCCCGTACCAATTTGGTACGGCCTGGCCGTACCAGGCGTGAAGAGCTGAAAACGGCTAAGTATGGTCCGACCCGTACCAAGCCTGGTAAGGGTCGTACCTCATCATGTGAATCGCCATTTCTTCGTGTGTTTTGCTCCAAACCTGCAGAAAACAAACAAACACTCAGCAGTACCAAATTCTAAAGATATAACAATGGAATGCACATAATTCTGGTGAATTATGGCACGAATCTGGTACTAAAATAGGCCTAAAATAGACTAAATATGCGAGGTATCATAATTCTTCTTTAAAATGAAACAATTGAAATATTTAGGAATTATAATTTAAAAAAATAACAATAAAGATTAAAAGAGGTTAGAAATTTATACCGACACTACCTATCTAATAGTTGTTATTCATATACCATAGTTCGCTCTCTTGCTCACCGTCTGAATCCTCGTCAGGCTCAGACTCGATACCGCTTTCTTGAGTTTCGACATCGGATGATGTTGCTTCCGTGCATGTTGCGTGCGAGTTTCAGCATCAATCTAATCTTTCAAGCACACAAGTCTCTCGAAAACATGTGCACCCAACTTACTGCGTTTATCGGTGAGGATCCTGTTCGCCGAACTAAAACAACATTCGGAAGGGACGGTTGACACGGGCACGGCAAATATGTCGCGGGCCATCATCGCCAGCGTTGGATAGGCACTTGCATTCCTCCTCCACCAATCCATGAAGTCAATGGATTCATATTCAGTAGCTCATTAACTCGTTTGTGATACCTTGGAATGTGTACGGGTCATCGTCATTCTGGAAATCACCTAACAATCCACTACTGCTGTCGGTCATAGAAAAAATTAGTGGACAAATAATGTAGATATTATAAATAATAAATATTAAAAACACATGTATATTTATATTCATACCTAACGTCACGGGTCGAAGGCGGTTGGTTGACATTTCTTCTTTCGCTGTATAAGGCAAACATGTTCTCCAATGCTACTGTTACGCGGGGCTCCTCGTTCATTGGGTCTAAATGTAGATTTCTCTTGTAAATCCGAATTTTAAAAAATAAAATCTAACCTATTTCAAAATAAATCCGAATTTCAAAATAAAATCTAACATATTCAAAAATAAATCTAAAATCTAACATATTTCAAAATATTCAAATGTAACCTATTAAAAATAAATATAACATGTTTAAAACTAAATCTAACTATCCAACATATTCAAAAATAAATATAACTTATTTATCTAACATTTAAAATAAATCCGAATTTAAAAAATAAAATCTAACCTATTTCAAAATAAATCCGAATTTCAAAATATTAAAATGTAACCTATTAAAAATAAATATAACATGTTTAAAAATAAATCTAACTATCCAACATATTCAAAAATAAAATATAACTTATTATCTAACCTATTAAAATAAATCCGAATTTGACAAATAAAATCTAACATATTTAAAAAATAAATCTATTTATCTAACATATTCAAAAATAAATCTAACTTATTTATCTAACCTATTTAAAAATAAATCCGAATTTAAAAAATAAAATCTAACCTATTTTAAAAATAAATTAATTTATCTAACTTATTTGAAAATAAAATATAACCTATTAAAAATAAATCTAACCTATTTAAAAATAAATCTAATTATCTAACATATTCAAAAATAAAATCTAACCTATTAAAAACAAATCTAACCTATTTAAAATAATTCTAATTATCTAACAATTACTAAAAATTAAATCTACCAAAAAATAAATCTAACCTATTTAAAATCCAACATTCAATCTAAATTTTAAATTACTCTACACAAAATAAATCAAACTAAAAATAAATCAAACTAAAAATAAATATAACTAAATCTAAAATAAATCTAACATTTTAATCTCGTGGGAAAATCTTGCGGGAGGTGCCGAACTTCGTAATTCCTCTACTTTCGTAATTCCGTTTGCGTATTTGTAGAATGAAATAAATTTGCAACTATATTTTTTTTTAACAATAAAATTAAAATTTGAGAATAAGGAAAATATTAAGAATATGAGAATATGAGAGAATGAGATGTGAAAATGTATGAAGAATGGGGGTGTATTTATGGGGGTTTTTTTTTTGGGGGGGTTGGGAATTTTACCTTTTTTTTTTTAAATTGAATTTCAAACGGGTTCGGGCAGGTTGGCTCGGATCCCGCCGGGTTGGCACGGGTCCCGGGTCCGGGTTCGGGGGGTTCGGGCGGGTTCGGGTCCGGGTCCGGATCCGGGGATTCAAACGGGGCGGGTCTGGGCGGGTTGGGTCCAAAAAGGGTGATCCGCGCCTTGGTTAACCCGGCCCACCCGTTTGGACGGTCCGGTCAGGAGATTGGCACGGGCTCGGGCCGGTCCACGGGTTGGCCGGTCCGGTCCTGGACCAGGCGGGTTTAATCAATACACTAATCTGGTGATCCGAATTCTAATTTATGAACATTATTTTAGTTGTTGTAATTAATAGCTTAATGCAGCGGTTAGTCAGAATTTGAATAAAGAGTGGGTAAATATCAACAGTAAAGAAAATTACTACTAGTAAAAAAGTTTTGGGTTACTGGTTCTCCGATTGTCTGAGCCGGAGCCCCGAGCCACATGCCGCCTCCCGTTCTGTCGACCTATGCTCGACTGGCCCTTCTTCTTCTTTTTCTTTTTACATGCTTATTTTGTTATTTTTTTCGATCAGAATATATCTTATTGTAAAAAATTATTTGTTAGGTCTCTCCCTAGAAAAACAAGGGACTTATTCAATTTGTCCCTTATTCAATTCCAGCACGGACGAACCAATCTTTTAATAAGCAAGTTGCATTGAGGAGTTGTTTTTGGTACAATAATTCGTCTCACCTGCACGTAAAATGATACAATATAAAAATTATTTCCCTCCAACAAATGCTTATTGTAAAATATATTGTTTCTATACTTCTTTTCACGTCTTACAGTGTGGCCCGAAATGTTTGTTAATACCCTCCATTAAAAAAAAAAAATCCACAAATGCCCTTGTTTTTTTTTTTTTTACACTGTCCTAACCGTCCAGATTTTGTTTAAATTCTCAAACAAATATTATATGGATGGAGGATTAATTAAGTAATTGTTCATCAATTATTTTTTTAATGATAAATATCACTGTATAGGCAATTTTAAAAAAATAATTGACAGACAATTTTACTCCTCAATTAATCTTTCATTTATGTGCTATCTATATGTTATTTGTTTGAGAATTCTCAAAAAAAAAAACAGAGAACCGCCCATAATCTAGATGGTTCACTTCAAAAAACAAAAAAATGAAACCACCCGGAATCTGGGCAGTTCACTTCAGAACAAAACTGCCCAGAATATAATCTGGACGGTTCACTTCAAAAAACAAAAAAAGGACCGCGCAGAATCTGAGCGGTTCACTATGGGAGTAAACCGTGTAAATTTTCAGTGGTTGGGGCATTTTTAAAAATAAAAAAAATCGAGGGCATCTGTGGATTTTTTTTTTATTAAATGGAGGATATAATAAATTTTTTGGCAGTGTTGCCATTAAGTACATTTAATTTAAAAAATAAATTTATAAATTAAAAATTGAAATAAAATATAAAGGTTGAAAAACTAATCAAGTTGAAGGGCTTTGGATTTTTCTGCAGTACAAGTTTTATGGCTGAGATGAGAAACAATGTGCCTTTTATTAAAAAAAAAAAAAACTCTCCAAAAAAGCAGAACCGCTGAAGTCAATTTTTTTCTATCAATATAAAAGTAAGGGATAATTCCATCTCTATTGTTTCAAACCGTCTTTCAGATCACAGCTATAACTCTTAATTATAGGAACTTAATTAATAATCGGCACCACAAGTGGGAGATATTTAAATAGTTTAGATAAAACTCAAACTTCTAACTTAATTAATAATCGGCATCACAAGTGGGAAATATTTAAATAATTTAGAAAAATTCAAACTCAGAAGTTAATTTGAATTCTTTATAGTATGGGATTATATCTTCAAACCTTTTTCCCCGGAACGGAGACAACTTGGAATTCATATCACTGAGGTAAGAGAATATTACTGTTTAGATTTGAACCATCTGATCAGAATCTGTATGAATATTAAAGGGACGCCATTCTGATTGGACGGTCATGATCTAAACAGAAATATTCTGTCACCTCAAAGATATGCACTCAACAACCCGAAATTTTTATTTTTAACATTTTAAATAAATTAATTAATAAAATAACCATCGTTTTTGGTCAATTCTATATTTAACACGGCCGCAGAACACCGGAGCGGACCCATTTGGGGGAGGCCGCAGAATGCCGGAGCGGACCCCCATATGGGGCCGCAGAATACCGGAGCGGACCCGGGTCCGCAGAATACCGGAGCGGACCCTAGTCTTCATATCCCGAAAATGACAGCAACATTTCATTCCACACTCTCACACCTTCTCTCTCCTGAGTTAGCTCTGATCTGTAAGTTTTTTCTCTCTTCTTTTAAATTTTTTATTTTTATTTCAGTAGATTAATAATTTAATTAGAATAATTAATTTAGAATAATTTAATTAGAATAATTAATTTAAATTAATTAATTTAAATTAATTAATTTAGTTAATTTTTAATTGTAGGTTTCTTCTGTATTGAATTGAAAAATGGCTCTTATGGTATCCATCTACACTGGTGGGGATGTATTAACAGGTCCTAATGGGGTTTACTACAGTATTGGACCCGTTACTGTGATCCCGGTATTGCCAGGTACGGATTATTTGGGACTTAAATCAAGTATATGTGGGAATTTGGGGTTGGATCAGGGTCAGTATGACCTTAAAATTGATGCCAAAATTAGCATGCCGACTAGTTCGGCACAAACCTGGTTCCAACTATTTCCAATTCAGAATGAGGGAGTCTGGCAGGTATTGTATAACCAAACCATGAGTTTTTCTAGGGGTGCATACAAGATAATTGACCTATATGTGGAGGTTACCAGAGCCCGGCGTTCGAACCCAGTTCAGAGGTTAATCCAGGGTCGTAGTCGGGGTAACTCATCCGGCTCTAGTCCATCCCCTGTCCAAATTGACCAACCGTCCAGTAGTCGGGCCCCAGTTCAGAGGGACCGACCCTCCCGTCGGGCCCCATCCCAGACTGACCACCCTTCATCTAGTCGGACCGCTCATTGGGGTCAAACTTGTAATCCGGATGAATCTGATGAAGAAGTGGATCCGGAAATACTAGAGGCAGAGGAAAATTGGGGTCATATTGATCCTGAGGGTATGAGCGATTATTCTGACCAGGAAGATACCGGGCCTGTGCTCGGACTATCAAGGAAATTCAAGATGGATAGCGGGTTTCAGATAATGGATCGCGGGGTTCAGCACCCGATTCATGCTTTCAACGACACATCAGGGTTTATGGAAGCCAATTCGGGTTTGTTTGGAAGTAGAGCAGATTTTGAGAATGAATTGTCCGAGGGACAAACATATGACTCAAAGGAGGACATGAAGAGCACAATTGCCAGGTTTCACATCCTTTGCAACAAAGAGTTAATACCTACGCACAGTGACCGCACAAGAATGAGGTTCAAGTGCAAGGACAGTTACTGTGGGTGGTACATACTCGCAAGGGCCACCGGTTATGGAACACAATGGCGTGTCTCCAAATGCCCAACACAACATTCATGCCACGCGGATGCGACAAGAACAGATCACGCCCAGTTGTCAGCTGCTATGGTTGCCGAGTGTATATCCGCTCACATGAGGAACGATGTCGACTTGAGTATTCAGGCTGTCCGAATTGCTGTTGCTGAAAAGTACAACAGTCAGATACCGGCGTACAACAAACTATGGCGTGGCCGTGAGTTGGCAATAGCCCGTCAATTTGGCAGTTGGGAGGGGTCATACGCTCTTGTAGTTCCATTGTTGGAGGCAATGAAAAGAAGCAACCCAGGTACTACATTGTTCCTTCAATTTTTACGTTATTTCATTATCAATCAAAAATTGAACTTATTTTTTTAAATTTATTGACAGAAACATTGTTTGAGGTGACCTCATATCCCACCGGTGAACCTGGACCATGGAGGTATTTTCATAGGGCGGCTTGGGCATTTGGACCGTGCATAGCTGCTTTTCAACATATCAGACCGGTCATCACAGTTGATGCATGTTTCCTGTCAGGTCGGTATAAAGGTAACTAATTTGGTTGTTTTCACTTTATTTATTTTAGTTGATTTCGGCTCTTACAAAATGGGTTTTAACCATAGGCAAGCTGTTGATTGCAACCGGGTACGATGCTGAAAATCAGCTCCTCCCGTTGGCTTTTTCACTGGTAGAATCAGAGAGTTATGACGATTGTGCGTGGTTCATGAAATGGTTGAGGATCAATGTAATCCGCTCCAGATTCATGTGTGTCATCACTGATAGGGGAAAGGGTATCAAGAAGGTGTTCAGACAAGATGATATGGGGTGGAACGAGGAGGATGAGGATCAATGTGTTCACCGTCTTTGTGCTACTCACATAGCCGAGAACATGAAGAAGAACGGTTGCAGTGATAAGGCAATCCGTTTTTTTAGAATATGTGTGGCTAAGAGGAAGATGAGGAGGTACGAGCAAGGAATGCAAGCAATGGGGCAGGCATGTGACATTGCCCTCAATTGGCTGGACGGTGTGGGTAAGTATTTGGATCAAGATGAGAACGAGTGCCCCAAACCATGGAAGATATTCCAAGCACTGGACGGTGGTTACCGTTGGGGCATCATGACTACAAACGGGTCTGAGTCGCTTAATAAGGTCTTCAAGTCCTCTCGTAGGCTATCGGTTGCAGCAATAATTGAAGACACATTTTACAAATGTATGACATGGTTTGCGCAAAGGAGGGCCAAAGCGGAATGGGAAGTCAGTCAAGGTCAGCAATTCTCGTGTCGTGTGCATAAGGTACTTTTATTTGTAGTTATTTCTTCATAATTTTTAATGAAGTTTGTTAAAAAAAAATATCTGACTTCTTCATTATTTTTTAATTTTTCGTAGGTGATCAACAAACGGTTCGAGAGGTCCGATAAAATGAAGACGCTGGGGGGCTTTGGAAACAACAACGAGTTCGAGGTAACCGCCACACAGGAGAGAGTTCACGCTTTCATACCTGACGATTCTGGTCGGTTTACCAAGGCCAATTACAAATACACGGTGATAATCGGGGATGATCACACGGTAACTTGCACGTGCCAGAAGCCTCAATTGGAGAGAATACCGTGCTCTCATGTTCTGTCCGTGTGTCGTCTCCGAGGCATCGACCCTGGCGTATTTGTAAGTCACTATTATCACATCCATACACTGATCAACACATGGAGCGCACAATGGCATGTTTATGGAAATCAGTCGGAATGGCCTCCACACGATGGCCCGGTCCTTGTTTCAGAGAAAAAAAATATTGCTGTGGGCAGAAGACAGCACGACAGAATTCCGATGTGGATGGATGTTCTGCATAATAGGAGAAGAGGACACCAAGCCGGCCGAGATACGCAAGAAAGACAAAACAGAGCTGCTCGGGCTGCACGAGATTGAGAGTTAATATTGTTTTTCTAATTGTACTTGTAAAACTATTGTTTATTTTCGGTTAATTAGACGTATTTGTAATTTCCGATAACATTCGCATGTTCTATTGTATGCTTCTTTATATGGCTCCTTGTTCTATTGTAATGTTTCTTTTGATCAAACAAACGACGAACAACAATTTCAGATTAAACGACATTTCAAATATAAGTAATTATACACAACTTCACAAACGTTACATTTTTGATAAAAATTTCCAAAACAAAACCAACCAAATTCAGAATCAGAAAAAAAAAAAAAACCAGGGTCCGCTCCGGCATAGTGCGGACCCGGGTCCGCTCCGGCATAGTGCGGCCCCATATGGGGGTCCGCTCCGGCATTCTGCGGCGGTCCCCAAATGGGTCCGCTCCGGTGTTCTGCGGCCGTGTTAAATATGGAATTGACCAAAAACGGTGGTTATTTTATTAATTTAATTCTTTAAAATGTTAAAAATAAAAATTTCGGCTCAACAACTTAGCCTTCGCAAATCGGGTGTAGATTTTAACAGCAACATTTTGGCTCATGCAGCGTTTGAGGTGAGAGAAAAAATTCATTTGGACTCTAATGTCCTTCCTTCATAAAGGAAACTAATAAAGACGCTATTCAAATCTTTAAAATTATGTTGGCTATTTGAACGGTTGAGATAAAAGAGAAGCTCGAGTTCTAACAGTGCAAATAATTACATCATGCCTTGAGATCTATATAAATGGACTTAAAATTTATTCACAAAATGAGATCGTTTAGACCTAATAATTTTAGTTGGGTCAGATTGTATCTTATTACTTGTGTGGAGTAGTGAAAAATTGTTCTTGAACCTTACATAATAATCAATATGATTGACATACATCTTTTAATTGTATATATTTTTCAATAATCTTATTATATTAATAAACTATTTATGACTTATTTATTTTACAAAAACTCAAACATGAATATCCAGAAATAAAATCTTAATGAAGGATGTGGGGTGTATGAAAAAAAAAAATAAACTCAGAAATAAAAGATACCTAGCTGATTTTAATAACAACTATATATTCCACT